>JAVYIG010003272.1:0-203883 GCA_035222895.1 Strongylocentrotus droebachiensis
CATCGTAACATAGAGGTTTGCAACCAAGTGTAAATTCTAAATGAAGATCCTGGTTTGTCTTTTGAGCTGTATGCCCACGATGCAATTGTCATTTTGCATTAATTTGCAAACCTTGTCTTACGGGGACCTAGGCTATTGGTCTCCTGGGTAATTGAGTGTGTCGTTAGCGGAGGATATATGTCCTTTAAAAACGCATGCCTCCCTCTCTGACTGTTAGGCGCGTTCTTTAATGCAGGCCTCACCAAAATAATCATGACACTTTGCATAAACATGATCATAAAGACTTTCGAAAAATAAACATAAGGCAATAGGCTATTTTCGTAATGTAACCAAATTTAATACGCAAGTCTTTGTGAAGTGCCTCAATACAAATTATTTCATTCACCTGATAAGAATAATAGTATTTTAATAGTCAGAATGCAAACTGCATATAGTAAGTGTTGCTTGGTAGGTCAAGCCATATTACGGACTTTTAGATTGAGTGGACGAGAACACGACGAACGCCGACTGATCATGCGTGTCAGCGTACTTTAATAACTGCCCATGTTGACTAAAATTTGAAATCTTTTAGATTGCACTCGACGATATACATGCATGCAGGAATTAATACTATGAACCTTTACGGACAAAGAAGAGGACAAAATATACATTCTCATTCTACCCTAAACAAAAGAACATCCCTTCACTGCTATTACGTAAAAATGTGTAGAACAGGTGAATATGCATGTGACACCTGTTCTACACATTTTTACATAATAGCAGGAAAGGGATGTTCCTTTGTCTACCTGAGGAACTGTATATTGTATTGTAGACTAATTGTATGTTTATTTGCATTTTTAGTTTTGTATAAGATGTAATTGTATATGTATCAGTCTATTTTGTGTGTATAGCGCTTAGAGACTTCGGTGGTAAGCGCTTTATAAGTAACGTTTTTATTATTATTTATGCGCACGCACGTAAAGGCGCTATATAAATACCAATATGTATGTATGTACTAGATTTAGGAAAATCAAGGTTGACGCATTCTCGATCGCCGACTGAGACGACGTAACGCATGCGCAGTGCCTTAAAATGACGTCACACGTTGCAGTCAAAGCTGTTGACGTGCAAATCTAAAAGTCCGTAATGTTTGTCCAACCAGGCACTAATGTATGCAGTTCGGATTCTGTCTATTAAAATACTATTATTCTTATCAGGTGAATGAAATAATTTGTATTGAGGCACTTCACGAAGACTTATGCATTAAATTGGATTACATTACGAGACTGGCCTATTTGAAAAGCCACGTCCATAATTTTTGTTTGAGACGCGTAAAAGCATTACACTAAACTTAGTTACGTAATCCGGACATATTTTGTGTTTGATAAACAATAGGGTCGGTATTGAAATTGTCTTTGAGTTGACTTATCGAAAGGCCCATTGTGCCATTATTTCCACCTGGCAGGAGTTCTTACGTTTGGTTGTTATTTCAACGGACTCGCTGACTTCACCGAACCCGAAGACATTTTGGCTTTGCACACAGACTCGATAGCTCGTAGAAGGCCGAAGATCCCCGATTGTTAGCCGAGTCTGCGTGACATTGGAGACCTCGGTGCAGTTGAGAGGGACGTCAACATTACAACACTTAACATTGAAGGTTGCCGGGTTTCCGTCTGATGAGCCATTTTGCCAAATGACACTGAACGAGGATGTAGTGATTGAAGATTTCAGAACAGCAACGTTGCTGGGTTTGCGAGGTAAATCTAATAGGATGAAAGCAATTGTAACTCGTGTATTCCTTAGTAGACTTAACAAATATAGGTTTATGTTTTTTTTCAGTTATCAACCTATAACAAAAAACCAGGGGAAGTATTAAATTAAAACAAGTTATAACAAGCAGTAATTATACTTTTTCCAATGACACACATGTTTAAAGGTTATCGTTTGACAATATTGGTGAAATAAATCAAAAAGGGTACAATTTTGTTTCGTTACCCATTTACTCTTCTTATTGATCAATATTATACTGTATATATGTTTGGGTGGCAGCACCAATAAAGCCTTTGGCTTTCCTGTCTCCTCATTTATATTACATTTTTGTTATTATATTATATTGTAAATAATAATAATCTGGATATATATATAGCGCCTAATACGATATACCATCTCTATGCGCTTTACAAATATTATTAACCATGTCATCGGATTCATTAACGCACAATCTGCACCATCTCCACTCCCTAGGGAGTATTCCTAACATATGGTCACCGTGAGGGTATAGGCCATTACTAACACAAATGCTTTCGTCATCTTACCGGGTCCTCACTTCTCTCTTGGGTATAGAGTGGCAAATGTAGATTAATGCCTTGCCAAATAAATGTTTTTCTTTTTCTTTAAGTTGTACACTATATTTTGTGTTTATAGGTTTCCATGATGAATGAAATAAAAATAAATTTCAAGATTTTACCAGATCCTATGACGGTTATTGGATCTGTAGGGAAAGTCAAAGTACGAGCAAAAAATGTGGATTAAAATTTAAAAATAAGACTTACAGCCAACTCTAAGAATGAGCCCAACTCGTAAAGCATCTGACATCCCTGGGTGCTCTACCAAACACGAAATAATTCGTCTATCGTCGTCAATGGTGGGTGTCACGTCGACTCGTCTTGATGACGTCATCAATGACGTATTTCCTGCTGCAGGCCAATTTGTCTGATTATAAATGAGTGCTGTGTTGACGTCACCGACGAACCAAGTGAGAGTGGCGGGAGGGTCGCATGGGGGAGGGACAGTGCAGCTGAGACTGCGACGCTCCATACTGACGACGTGCAGTATTTGGTCTGTGTTGATCAAGGTTAAGCTATTGTTGACGTCATCTATAAGGACTTTGGTTGGTGGAACTGTTTTATTGAAATAAAAACGGTTATATTTATATATGTTTTTATATATATTTAAACTTAACTACACTGTAAAAAAATAATAGTCGAAATAACTCAATAAAATTGAGGAAAAGAATTGCCTTATTTTTATTAAGTAAATATTACCTACGGCATCTTAAGTAGAATTTACTTATTTTGCTGAATAAATTTTTACTCAGTTCAATCGAGTTACATTAACGTAAATAATTTAAGTATTGTAATCATTTTAGATAATTAAAAAAAAGCTGTAGGATTACATATTGCACGATTTGGTACCCATCTAATCTAACAAGTAACATCCACTGATTTAACCGTATATATATATCTACCACCATCACAAACTACTACATACGCTTCAATTCGACACATATTGAAAGGCTCCAAATGTTATAAATACTTGATCGTAGCATCTTAAAAGGAAAATTGGTTGACAATTTCCTGAAATATCAAGTTTTTATTTGTTTTGAACTGGGTAACAATTGAAAATTGTCTTGTCTTTGCTTAGCCATGTTAACTCTTTGTTTGCTTTGTTCGCCGATTTGCACGGACGTAGGCGTGCCAACTTCGCATTTTTGCACAGATGTATACGAGTCAATTAGACATTCATAATACCGCTCGCAGTGTGTAGCCACGCGTTGCGTTTACTATTGTTTACATTGTATACATCGCACACTTTCCGGTAAACTGTTTTTCTTCATAGTGTTACATTCGAAATTACCGTGTATTTAGCGGTTTTCTTTGGATTTTTTTTACTGATGTTACGATGGCACCTGCTGGAAAACGTCAACGTGTGTTTAGTGTAGAGGAGGCTCGAGATCTTGTTACTATGGAAGCATGAAGCATGGACTCTGATTCCGACGAATCGAGCAGTGACGAAGACTCTAGTGATAAAAGTGTTCCCTGAGAGTAGACTGATAGAATAAGAATGAATAAAAATTAATGAAAGAGCTAGAGATGACAGCAAGAAAGAGAGTAGACTGATAGAATAAGAATGAATAAAAAAAATGAAAGAAGGAGATAGAGATGACAGCAAGAAAGAGAGTAGACAGTGATAGAATAAGAATGAATAAAAATAATGAAAGAAAGAGATAGAGATGACAGCAAGAAAGAGAGTAGACTGATAGAATAAGAATGAATAAAAATTAATGAAAGAGCTAGAGATGACAGCAAGAAAGAGAGTAGACAGTGATAGAATAAGAATGAATAAAACTAATGAAAGAAAGATGTATCCTGTCTTGCCGTCATCTTTATATCTTTCTTTTATTATCTTTATTCATTCTTATGCTATCAGTGTTTACTCTCTTTCTTTCCGTCATCTCTATCTTATTATTATTATCATTTTCCTATCTATATGTACCCTATGTCTTGCCGTCATCTGTATATCTTTTTCTTATTATCTTTATTCATTATTATGCTATGAGTGTAATACTCTCTTTCTTGCCGTCATCTCTATCTCATTATTATTATCATTTTCCTATCTATATGTACCCTATGTCTTGCCGTCATCTCTATATCTTTCTCTTATTATCTTTATTCATTCTTATGCTATCAGTGTTTACTCTCTTTCTTTCCGTCATCTCTATCTTATTATTATTATCATTTTCCTATCTATAATTATGTACCCTATGTCTTGCCGTCATCTCTATATCTTTCTCTTATTATCTTTATTCATTCTTATGCTATCAGTGTTTACTCTCTTTCTTGCCGTCATCTCTATCTTATTATTATTATCATTTTCCTATCTATATGTACCCTATGTCTTGCCGTCATCTGTATATCTTTCTCTTATTATCTTTATTCATTCTTATGCTATCAGTGTTTACTCTCTTTCTTGCCGTCATCTCTATCTTATTATTATTATTATTTTCCTATCAATATGTATCCTATGTCTTGCCGTCATCTCTATATATTTCTCTTATTATCTTTATTCATTCTTGTGCTATCAGTGTTTACTCTCTTTCTTTCCGTCATCTCTATCTTTTTATTATTATCATTTTCCTATCTATATGTACCCTATGTCTTGCCGTCATCTCTATATCTTTCTCTTATTATCTTTATTCATTCTTATGCTATCAGTGTTTACTCTCTTTCTTTCCGTCATCTCTATCTTATTATTATTATCATTTTCCTATCTATATGTACCCTATGTCTTGCCGTCATCTCTATATCTTTCTCTTATTATCTTTATTCATTCTTATGCTATCAGTGTTTACTCTCTTTCTTTCCGTCATCTCTATCTCATTATTATTGTTATTTTCGTATCAATATGTATCCTGTCTTGCCGTCATCTTTATCTCTTTCTCTTATAATCTTTATTCACAGTAAAGTCCTTTCATTTCATATCACTATTTCTCTCTCATAATGTCTCTCACGTCCGTTCTCCATATTTTATTCATTGCATACTCCACTCGTCAATCATTTCTGATAATAAGCTCTCTCACAATAAAGTAAATGGAAAACAATGCAATATAGTTTATATTTTAAGATTGATTCATTCTTTCTTTGTATATCTATGGCTGTGATAAATGTACTTGAAATCAATTTTATTGAGGGGTAAAGAAGGTGAGAGAACAGATGCGGTGAACATTCATAATGAGACATTTCAATAAGATGCTGATTATGTCATGTATATCACATATAATATATTATGCCTATACCATTTTTACATGCTCATACCAGTGGGCAAAATCAATAACATTCTCTTATTTCTTATTGACTTATCATGGCACAACAAAGAAAAACATCCCCACGACGTCCCTTTTCATGCCCCGCTAAACCGGACATTGACAATAACCTGGGGTAATAGGGATTTCAATGGGCAGATTAGCCCATTGTCAAGGGTGGCTGAGCGGGGTACTTTCAAGTCTCTCCCTATTGAACTTCTTTTCTTCAACAACCTAAATACTAACCTTCTGAATTGTTAGAATACTTGAGCAAGGTATGTAAAGAAAGGTAAGAAGTCCACCTTTCTAATAGATTCGATTTGAAGATGTCTTATCATTGCTAAATAAGAAATTCTAGAGGGATAAAAAACTGCCGTAAATAAGAAAAATTAAACATTATATAATTATGATTATTATAAAAATGATAATTCAAAATATAACAAATGACGGTTCATCGAAAAGCACGTTTTCCGGTCTACAACTTTGCTGCACAATATTTTTCATCATGATCATCCAGTGAAGAGTTATAGCCTCTTGATTCAGCAGAGTCAATAAAGATTCCCTCGAAATGTGTGACCCTAAAAGAATGTGGCACAGGGGGGTTTTTTAAGTGGCGCATAAAGAGTTAAATGAATTAGTAAATGTTTTAAAGTCCTTAAATTTTCATTCAACCACAAAAAAGAATTGTTTTATTTAAAAAAGAGTTTATTTTGGTCTTAATGAATATTCATAAATTATGTAAATATTTATATTACGCACTGCATCGGTCCTTACTTTAAAAAGATAAGAATAATCAACATAAATTGTTTGAGTAATACGTATAATTTCTGATTTTGAGTTAAAATTACTAAATTAATACAAGCTGAAATTACTTAAAGTTCTTATGTATTTGATTTTACTTAAATATTCCACGTATGTTCTACTAAATTGAAAGTTTGAGTTAGCAAGACTTAAATTTAGTGCGTAAGTGGCAAAACTAATGTTTACAAGTATATTCTACATGGAAAAAATACGTAAAATTTACCAATGAACAAATCATTTTTTACAGTGTATGGAAATCCGATCATATTAAGCGAACGGCTAACAATTTAAGCGCGTCAATTTGTGTGATAAACACATTCTCTATAGAACACATGCATTAATAGTACGCTTTCTCTGGCCATAACTTGATATATTTACTCCTTTTCAATGGTAGGAATAACCAACAAAAACTTATATTGTCTTCCTTCAAATAACGAATGAGATATGATACTCGAAAGAAAACCACCGTCTGTTGGGCAGTACGTACGTTTTTAGATGTTATGCATTAATTTGCATGTTTTGTTCATATGCTTCAACGGCATCCTAACGCGCGAAATTGAGCTATACAGCTGATAAAAACATATTTAGTTATAGAGTGAAATTTCAATGATCTTAAAAGTGAAAAATTAATTATGAATATTTTTACAATTTAAACTGCCGTCTGTTTTTAGTGTTCATAATAGGAATCATAATTGAAATAATTGTAGGCTTAATGAAAACTCATTTTACAAATTGTGATTCATCATAACCATAATAAAAGAAGAGGCTTGACCAATCACACATTTTGCTGATCATGGTTCACTTGTATTATTTCTATTTATTTGTGCAATCTCCTCAAAATAGTGTTAAATAATATTGAGAGTGACACATAACTGTTAAACCCTGTAGCAATTTGTCTTACTTGTGATGTTGAGTCGAATTCTTCTTTGAATCAAACCGCTTATCAAGACAGTCGTACATAGGTAGACTTCTTCATCATACTGAACCACTTGATGAATCAGCATCATAAGCCCCTCAGTCAGGGTGCCACCCAATGCATAATTTTCAGGGTTGATGCGGCTTACGTTGCAAGAACGTATATTGGTATCTTGGCATTGTGCGACAGTGGCTAATATTTGTCTTTGAGTTTGGTGACTCAGCCTCACCTCTCTTGCCCAAGTGGCCCGCGCGAAGTCTCGAGTTGTTGAGGAGAAAGGGCAGGCGAGCAGAGCAGGTTGACCAATTCCTATCATTACAACTTCATCAATGAGAACTCCAAACGTTCCTCCTATTAATAATAAATACATAAATAAATGATTGTTAAAATGAAAATAATTACACTCTAGCTACCTTAAAGGGGGATTCAAAATACAATCCTCTCGCTCTCCTTGGTCCACAATTGCAAAAAAACGCAGGGATACTATTGGACATATTAGTTAGAGATGTAATATACTTAAAAACATACGCGCCGAGGATCATAACCAAATTCGCATTTTCCCTACCAGTGCCGCCAAAATATGAACAACAAAAAGATATATAACAACAACACCAAAAAAACAAAGTACAAATAACAACCATAGCAACAGCAATAATAACACTTATACAAATGATGATAGTATTTACAATAACAATAACAATGACATTGATAATGATAATACTTATTATTAAAATAATGATAACAATAACCAAAATAATAATGATACTTCTACTGCTACATCAACTTCTACTATTACTTCTACTACTACTTCTACTATACTACTACTACTAATTATAATAATAATAATACTTATACTACTACTACTTTTACTACTAATACTAATACTTTTTCCCATAATGATTAAGATAATAATGAAGATAATTTAGTAATAACTATAATGATAATAGATAGTATTAATAACAACGACGAAAATTATTTGAAACAAAAATACGTACCTGATAGACAAAATAAAGCCACGCATATCGACGCATTTAAAAAGTACCCTGACATCTTGATAAAGACATAGATTGTCTTTGTTTCGGTGAGGACCTAAATCTGTCGGTCTTCTAGTTGCTTACTAACAAGCATTTATTGCTTTCTTAGCTGTCAGGTAAAATAACCACCACCACCACAATATGAATGTGATTTCTAATGTAGACAACTCATGCAAATGCGAGAGCAAAAACACATGCCACGTCTAAACTGAAGAGTAATATATAGTAATCCACTCTTAGGGTATAGGAAAATACCTCACTCCTTCGTCTCAACTCCACCTTAAATGAAGAAGTAAATTTGGTTTAATGGGGAAAATTCGTTCAGAACATGAAATTAAAACGCTTGGTGATTAAAAAAGAAGTCTCAATATAAATTGTAGTAGGCCTAGTAAGACAAAGAAATTAACCAAGTAAAGTCCTAAGGCCTTTGACAGTTTTATCTTTCTTTGTTTCTCTAGCTCATTATGCTCTAGCACTTAGGTTGATGTACCAATTGATATCGGTCGATGTATATTAGACCACTATTGGATCCAATTTCATGATTACCCACATGGTCACATGAAGCTGTAAATTATAATTATAAATTAATTAAAATGACTGCGCGCATTAAGTTACATTTAAAAGCTTTCGGTTGTGTTCTGTGGTTGCCACTGAAGGATAGATAATAGGTAATGTATTCCTTGCCACCATTTGTATTATTTCAATTCACTAATTAATTGTTAACCATTAGAATTATATAAATCTCAAGAGCTGTATAATGATTTATCATGCTTTCATGAGAGCGAATTTCACACTGCTTCAAGTGATTATATTAAAGACACATGCATGCACCTATCGCAAGTACATGTTATGTTAGGAGCTCATTCCAAAACTTCCAAAACTATAAATGATTTAAGCAGACTTGCAGCATATTAATTCAATACAAAAAACGAGGAAGTCGGTATGTAAGCTATTTATGCTCCACACCGATTTTTGGATTAGTATACTTCAAGATATGCCCTTTTCAGCCAAATAATAAAGATATTCATCGTTGCAGATCGACATTACGAAAATTGCTCACTTAAATCGCACTTTGCAAAATAAGATGCAAAATAACTTTATCTCGCTCTAAAGCTGAGCGCTTTATAATGTTACTGTATATATGTGTATATCTATAAATGAAGTGTGCCAAGATTAATAGAATTGGATGATATCGTCACGGAAATATCGCCCTAACCCAGAATTGACTATGCATTATAAATTAAAATGCATGACTTACAAACTTGAAGTACATTGTGTGTGGATTGTGTCAAACTGACCGCCATGAAATGCCCTTCCGAACGATACAAAATACGGAATATGTTTGAAAAGAGTAAATCCAGGCGATAACGTCCTTGTTCTTAATGACACTTAAAGATATTTTATTAAAAAACGTTCAAATGTGTATCGCTATGCTTTTACAAAATATGCAACATAAAGGTAGCGTATTGATACCATTAAGACGAAGTTTATATGTACCTAAGGGTGGTAAATATTGCCAATTTGACGTAAAATTAATATTATGTTTGATATTGGTACACGTTTTAAATGTCGTACCCTTAAGAATACTGAAATGAAAACTCTTTGAAAATAAACATATTAATAACAGATTATGTTTGATGGATTGTTTTGGATTTTTTTGCTTTTTCACATTCATCAAAGGACAATTATAAGTATGTTTGAAGAAAAGGCCAAGCTTAACGATAACGTTTAGCCACTTATGTAACTTATCTTTCTGCAGCAACCAGGATAGGGGCCAATTTGAAATTGATGTACAGGAATGAAGACAAATTTGATTGTAAAAATCAAATACATTGGCATCTATAAATGTAGTGATATATTTTTTTGTTAGTGGTTTCTTTTTTTAAAGCGTATTGTTGCTATTTAATTGGAAACTAAGTAATTGTGAAATGACCTCCAGAAGTATTGATTAGTTTTACTAGTCGTAAAAAACAGAAATTAATTTAATTTTAAATTGAGTCTTATAATCTCCGATTGAATCAGCCTTTTGTAGGAGTGCGTGAGGAGTATAATGTATGTGTGTGTATGCAGGTGAGGGAGTATCTCTGTGTGTTTGTTAGAGAGAGAAAAAAACTAGATAAAACATCTCTTGCCTCAATATTCAACGATGCAATAATTGGAAGCTGACATTAAGACAACTACTACACACTGATTTCTTTTTCCTTGGGAATATGTTGTCGGAAATTAGTCTAGTCTTCACAGATAATGGATCATGGAAGAGAAGAAAAGAAATAAAAATTTGAAATTGTATGCGCATCTCACTATTATGACTCGTTTCTACTAGCCATGATTCGTCTATTTAGTTACCATTCCATTTATTCTAATGCTTTGATTCTGTAGTAACAATTTTAATATCAGCTAATAATCTATACCACAGGTATCGACGGTTTCAACGCTGTTCGAATAGACTAAGAAACGGTGTTATATAGTCTTTCATCTTCATAAGAATTCCTTTTTTTCCTTTAGAAATTAATTTGCTAATTTTAGAAAACCACTCGTACTCCTTATTTCCTCTTTACCTTTATCTGCAGATCAGAGAACACCATTAGTTCCCGACCCAACCTAACTTTAATTTCCGATAGTAATCACATTAATTTCTCACAGTTTTCAAGCGATGCCTAGGGTTGATTATTAAAAATAACGTACATAAACATTTCTAAATATATTACAATAAGAAATTTGGATGTGTGAGAGACAAAACCAAGTAGAAGCATAACCATAACAACGTTAACGTTCTCTGATTGATGAGTTGGTAAGTGCGGAAACTGGTCACGAATACTAACGGACGGGACTTCAACGAATTGTTCCTTGGCGCGTTGAATGTCCAATTGGGGGGAATTAAGTTTTGGTGGGGTATACTAAAGTTGGGCCTTTTGTTTTCCATTGCCATCTTATCTACTTATTGTATCCCCCCCCCCCCCAGCCACATATACACACCAACAGATCCGTCTTCTTTATCAATTTTGATCTTTCCGTTCAATCTTTTTCCTTTGAAGGCTTAATTGTGTTTTCAAGCAATATGTATCGAAATTGATCGTAGATGGCGCGTGCAAGAATATGCCATATCGTATTATTGAGAGAGATTGCCGTCTATAGATCAACTATCATTCGCCTAACTCTACCCTCTCATCTATTCATTTTGCGAGTTCATATTTCAAATAATAACGCCTAATTACGATTAAACAAAAGTGCATTGTACTAGGACCGTCGTGAAGAACAGAGGACTTTTACAACAAGGTGTAGTATATTTCAATAAGGAGAAACAAGTCATTTTAAAAGGAGGGGACATGCATACTCTTTTTCTTTTCATGTCTTTTGTTCATTTTCTTTATGTTTTGTTTCTGTTGATTGTTTTTGTTGCTATGCCTATAAATTAATTGCATTTGAAACGTTTATTAGACCGGGAGAAATCCTTTCACCCCAAGTACCCCCAGCCCCAATCCTTTTATTAAAGTCTGACATTCTTGAATCACATTTTGTTAAAACTATCCTAATATGTTAGAATTCTGAAAGCCGTGCAAGTAACAATAAACAGATCCTGTTTATATCTAAGTCAAAGTCTGTAATTCACTGCTGTTTACAGTCACCAACAAAACTAAAATAGAACGGGGAATTCCAACTGTACCCAGCATAACACTTGTCGATGTATAGGCTAGGTACATGTATGTGCATTTGAGCATACTATACATGTACTCTGCAATCGGTGTATGAATCGAACTTGCTCATACAAGTAGACTCGTTATTGTTTTAATACCATCATTTTTAAAAGTTTAAAATAAATCTATCAGCAGCACACGAACATCTATAGCGGAGGAGACGAGCCAAAGTGTTAACTGCCCAATTCTGGACAGGAACGTACGTGTCTGAAAGAAGTGATATCAGCTATAGCTGCCGTATGCCTTCAACACCAATACGAGTCTGGTAGGTCTAAAGGTCACGTGCTATGACATCATTGTGTGAGCTGTGCGAGATTGGAGTGTATGCTTTAACTGTTAGTCGACATGAATTATAATCCGTAGACATGAATAAATATTGTAAAACTCTAAATTTAAGCGCCGCCGCGCCGGTTCGCGTGGGTGACATTTTCACCTTCCTGATTGTCAATTGCAACGAGAAAAAAACAGAGAAAAGGGGAGTGACCGGGAGAGAGTGAGAGAGAGATGGGTGATATATACAGAGAAAGAGAGAGAGAGAGAGAGAGAGATGGGTGATATATACAGAGAAAGAGAGAGAGAGAGAGAAATAGTGAGAGAGAGAGAGAGAGAGAAAGTCAAATGAACACATTGTCAGTTTTAGATTCGCATATAATCGATGCAGTGATTAACATGACCTGTATTACATTAATACACGTATGTGTCCACTTCCTCTCAATGGCTTTGTTTATCAGTCCGTTTATCTGATTTTTTTTTGTATTTAATAAAATGAGGATGTTGTAAGCCCCAAATGAAATGTTTGATGACCGCATAATCCGTCTTTAACCTGCCAATCTGTACATGCGGTATCTTTATCTTGAAATGAAAATAACTAGATCATCATGAGATTACACTTTCATGTTTTGATATTCGTCAATTAAACATTTTTTCATTATGTCCTTAAAGGAAGAAAACAAAATTACAGTTGAGTTGTTTCATATTTTCTCCTTTAAGGAACAAATATTGGCCTAGTCATCTTAGCTTTCATTATGATAACGATCATAAAACTATAACAAAGGAAATGAGGTTGCTCAGGTGTCAATAAGGACGGAAATGGGCCTACATAATTGGGGGAAATGCAAGAGAACATAGCCATCTAGGGAAGAAGAGTTTAGAAGGGTTATCTTACAATAATGGGGTTATTATATGATCTATAATCTACAAGATTACGTGTCATTTCGGGCCGTTCAGATGTGTGTCCGGTATGGGTGTGCGCGTATGCTTTTGTGTGTAGAGGGGTGGCATGTCCACCCCCCCCCCCCCCTCCGTAGCAATGTCTCGGATTGGTCTTAAAGATTTAAAGAGCTTTCTCGTTTTTTCTTGTGTCAGTTTAGAAGAAATATGATATTTTAAAATGAAATGTCCGTTGAAAAAAAGCTTTTTAAATGCCCTGATATTCGAAATATGACGAGAAATAAATGCAAAGTTTCGAGCAAAACTCAAAATAATCAATTTCCTTTTTTCCGTTTGCTTCGAGACATGTTCTTTCGGTATATGAAGAGATTAATTCCAAAAGGAGCTAAATCCACTTTTGATGAAAACTGAGTTATTGATATCAGAACATTGTTCATTTGACTACCCGTCTTTCAACAAAAGTATTTACCTAAATTTCGGGAGCAATTATGAAAAAATGCACCTTCTAATATCACTTTTGCATAGACACCTGTATGAAATCTGGTAAACCAATTTTTTTTTTCTGAAGTTACAACAACGGATTTAGCTCCTTTTGGAATTAAACTCTTCATATAAACAAATGACCAGACATCAGGTTATCTTGAAAAAAGGTTTACATAGCGCATAGATGTGTACTATACAATGTACTGTAAACAATTAATCATGAATATGATCACTTTGTTTTTCTTATTAAAAAACGGATATGTTTCATTGGTATAAAATGGTCTGACTGATATCGGGATTTTATTTTTAAACATCTACATAATTTGACATTTACATTATAATATCGCTTTATGAATCACAGATATAATAGAAAGAAGAATGGCTTTGCGAGTAACACCACGGAGAGGGCTTGTGATTGTCATCATTGCCTTCATGACGACAATGGTCCGAACAGAGTCTGGTAAGTATTATGACATCATGATACCCCTATACCACTAATACCTATACCTGTTCGAGAACAGACAGCGTCACTGCAAAATAATACTTGTATTGTATAATGTATTATTCAATCTGACGTCGTAGTCCATGCTTTTTCGGATATATCTGATAACAACACGACAACGAAAATGTTTCAACTTTAGAGCAAACCGAAACAGTTCCTCACCATTCAATGACTGTTATGCTTCCTCTATATGATTGATGTATTGTCATAAATGATATATTGAACGCCAAATGTTTTTGTTTCCATTTGATCATCAGCGTTATCCAATCTCATTAAGGGCATGATAGAAATACATTCTGTGAAATAATTCAGTAGCAAGGCAGTCTTAAACATGAATACGTGGCAAAGTTGTCAAAGATGATCAACAACTAATTATTAAAAACATTCACCAAGCTCTGTAATTTTTGAAGTACGTGAAAATTAGTTTGGTCGGATTTAAGTTTCTTGATAATATGACATAGGCCTATTAAAGCTTGCATCTAACAGTACTCAACAGATGCTTTAATTCAACTTGTTCACCTTTTTTTTCTTACGAAAAACAAACATAAAATATTAAATGTACAAGGGTATATAACTTTTACTAACTGATTTCCATTTGTGCAAGTGAACGTAAACAGCAACAACAAACAACGTTCTAAAGCTCTTCAGAGACAGTGAAAAAAAGAAGATATGCATTGAATTTAAGCAGAGTCGTGTTCTCAGTGCAGGAATGAGAATAAATAATACCAGAGATTTTAGTGAAGAAAAAGAGAGAGAGAGAAAGCGATGTTGTACCATAGTAGAACACTTTTGTACATATGCCAGGCATGTGGCCAACTTGCATCGAATTCCCGTGATCGTAGAATTATTCCCAGGTGCATTCTTAAGGTTCGTTTTTTTTTATCAAAACACCTCAATTATATAATATTTGTATTAGGAATTTTGTATTCCTTGGCCTTATCCGAGGTTTCATGATTTGTTTTTTAAACTGGCATTGCAAAGACTATATAGGGTAATATACAAACCGTGTTATCGTTCTGTACACTATACATGGCAATTGAAAGCATTTCTTACAAGTAAAGGAGTCAAACAGGCACATTGCCCCCGGGTCGGTTCACTCGGTTCGGTACAAAGTTCATGTTCTTCACCGGTAGAAGTCGTGTCACATGCTCCAGGAGGCGGGAAAAAATTACGCTCATTCATTGTTGAATGGAACTGTACATTGCTTGTTTGTCACGCTCAAACAAGTTTTGTTTGTCAAAATTGTATGCAGATCATGTGATTAAAATGTAAAGAAACTGTAGAAGCGTGTCGGATGGTGACAATGAACTGGGTTTTTTCAAAGCATATGCAAATAAAGAAATCTCTGTTTACCTTTCTCTCTCTCTGTTTCTCTTCCACTTTATATGTACATGTACAGCAGTTAGAGCTATCTTGAAACACAACTTGGCAAGCTTGGTTTCACTGGGTCACAACATAGCTAGCGTATATTCTCTTGTTTTGTGCTTGTCCAACAAAACAATATTCGCAATATTGTGGCCAACTTGATCCAAGGTTTGCCCAAGTCAATAATTGCCTTGTACCAATTTTGGCTAATGAAACGAATGTGGGTGAAACCTTTTGCGCGTGGCATCTGCTTCTTTGATCAAAAGAGAAGGTTGAGTTCTGGGGAGAGGTTAAATAATTTGTGAGCGTTTTCATTGTTATGCAAATGTGGAAGTAGATCAGAGATAAAATGTTCCCTTTATACCCCCTTCACATACACGGATTTTTCTTACGAGTCCTTACGGATCGCCAACTCGTAGTCAATCGCAAGCATCCGTAAATAACTCGCTGGTATCCGTAAATAACTCGTCACAACTCGCAACAACTCGTAGGCACTTTTGAGGATCCGTGAAAGGAGAGGCACATTTTTTGACATGTCAAAAATCTTCTTACGAGTGTCCACGGATTGATTTCTCCGTAAATAGCTCGTAAATAGCTCGTAACAATCCCTAACCATCCGTAAACCGCTCGCAACAACACGTACCCATCCGTAAACTGCTCGCAAGAATCCGTTAATGACTCGTAACAGATTTTTGTAACGATTCGTTACGGTAAGTTTACGATTTGTTTACGGATTATTTACGGATTATTGCGAGCAGTTTAAGGATGGTTGCGTGTGCTTACGTGTCGTTTACGATTTTATTCGGGTCATTTTACGATGGCCTTACGAGCATTTTACGTGTAGTTACGAGTACTTTACGAATAAATACGTATACTTTACGTATGCCTTACGAACTGTTTACGATTTGGGGAAAGGTATAAAAGCTGCAAATTCGAACACTTTATTTTCAGTTGTTATTTTTTGGCTAAAAATCGTAAGGACTCGTAAATACTCGTAACTTACTCGTAACTATTCGTAACAACACGTAAACAGGTCGTAACTAACACGTTAGTTGCTCGTAGTTATCCGTGACAACTCGTAACAAATCGTGGACTGTTGCCGTAAATACATCGTAATAACTCGTAATAATCCGTAATAAACCGCAAACAGCTCGTAATAACTCTTAAACCGGTCGTAAAAGTGGCGAAATCGTAAGGATCCGTGAAAGATCCGTGAATTTGTGCGATCCGTAAGGACTCGTAAGAATAATCCGTGTATGTGAAGGGGGTATAAAAGGATAGCTCTTCAAATGCCTTCATATTTTAAATATGAGATGTATCAACATAACAATGTTGGCCTCATTTTTACGCCAAACGTTGGTGTAGTCCCATATACATCATTCTGTGTATATTCCTTTTACCACGACTGGGCCGAATTTATTATCATTGTGATGATTCCAGAACCTTACAGTACACACCAACATTTATATGCTACGTGATCCAGTGGTGGATCCAGGGGGCCGGGGTGCCCGCCCCCACCCCCTTGCAAATTTTCGAGGGCAAACAAAAAAATGTGCTAAAAAAAAATCATCTGGACGGCCATGCATTATGGCTCAAGGCATGGGCATACAGAGGAATTTGTTTATGTTGGGGACCGGGGTAAAGTGCAATGAATTATTGAAAATTTATTGCATTTTCTTTGTTTTTTATTTATGGAAACTACCCCCTACTCTATCCCCCGCTGCGTTCAGTCATGGTTTAGTGACGCAATCGTAACTGTGAGGCCCCAGGATCAAAACCGTGCCGATGTGCTATATTATTTCCCTTTTGTGGGGCGTTAATACTCATTAATAATAATAATACAGCATTTATTATGCGCCATCGATCTAGTAAACTATTCTGAGGCGCAGAGGGATAGAATTAGAATGAGATACATAGAGAAATGAGAAGGGGGAATGCATAGATGTACATTCAACATATAATTACTGTCATTTATGACTTAAGGGCGTATGTCCCCTAGCTGATAAACATGGAAGCATACACATGCTTTAGCAGTCACGCAAAACACAGATTGTCAAATAATTATTAATACAATCTGAGAATGTATACTATTATCTACATCTATTAGGAATACATTATTTTTAAAATAATTCCATGAATTGGGGTAAAACAAAAATATTACAACAATATGAGCGACAGTGTAGGACATGTAAATATATATTCTGATGGGTAGTGATAGACAGTTTGGATGTATTGACCAGGTGCGGATCCAGGGGAGGCGAGCGGGCCATGCCCCCCCCCCCCTCCCCGCCCCCTGACAAAAAAACAGACGGGGCAAAAAAGTATTTAAACAAAAATTATGACCGAAATTGTTTTTATCTTTTCTTTTTGCTCAAGGGGGGGGGGGGGGATGTTCAGCGAAATATCGGCCGTCGCGATTTTCGAATTTCCAGGGGCAAAAAAAGTGTCAACCCCCCCCCCCCAGGGTTTTAATGGAATACAAATACAATGAGACGAGAAATTCATAAGAAAATCAAAGGAAGAGATAAGATGGAACAACCCAGCAATTTCCAGTTATTCATCATAAACGTCTTAAGTCTTGTTCAAATAGGAAACGGTAACCCGCGGCGGTTTTTGGATTTGGAATAAAGTCTTTAATAATGGCAACTGCCCGAAATAGATAGATAGTTTAGATAGATAGTTTATTGGTTTCCACAATATCTCATTTTACAAAGAGTGTAACAACGTATTTAACATGATTATTTTATACATGTACATACAATACTGGTACACACTACTCAGAATATTGTCCATTAAGTTTAACTTAAGAGATACAGTGGCGGAGCCTATGGAAAAGCAGAGCTTGTTGTGGATAGGCTCCTTAAACTAAACATGACATAATTAACTAAAGTAAAGTTTATAAAATACAAATACACGCTAAAACAGGGAAAGGGAGATTACAGGGATACATGAACCGATACTCACAGTTAACTACAAAAGACAAGGAAAAGGGAAGGGAATATATCTGCAGCTTATTGAAACAATATTACAATATAGTTTGTTCTCCATATGAGTATATTATAAACATAGTTGGTATGGTCATGCCGTTTATAGTTACTCATAAAAAAATAAAAGCCTCGGTCACAAATGCCATGACGAACGGCTTCGAACGCCGTACGAACGATCTTCAGACAATGAAAATTCGGCCGGGAAGACAATGGAAAAACAGGGAGATTCGTACGAAATTAATATTCGTACGAACCTGTGTGACCGAAGCAAAAGGTCCTACGCAATGCGCATTCGCTTATCTTACTGTTATAAGATACGAAAATGTGAAGCGCTTTATATACAGCTTCGTTGAAATAACAAAAACGCGGTTTAGCGCTTCATATCTGTACGAGGCTTTAATCACGATAAGATTCACCTGTCATTAATATGATTTTGTCAAAAATCTATGGGAACCATTGTTTTCTTGATACAGGTGTTTCTCGAGATGTACCAGATGATGTCGTGTACACTGATTTACACAAAACTGTATACGAGGGAGACAGCGTTGTACTGACATGTCGATTTCGTGGGACACCTTTAGCTGTCTGGTGGAAGAAAGAAAATGACCCAGAAACAGCACCAAACCTTGTCTCGTGGATTCCAACCGATAATGTGACAGGATTATGTGAAGGTGAAAGGCCATGTCAGATCATGGAGATGGATACAAATCGCTCTTTGGTCATCAAAGAAGTCAGTATAGCAGAACAAGGACGATACATCTGTAGAGTAACAATCAGGGGGATACTGATACACAACTTTACGGACATCAGTGTATTTTGTGAGTAATGCAGTAAGCGTGCCGCTCACTACACGATTCTCATATGTTATAATTTTCGTAGAAACCTAAACAACCAATATTCTCTTTGTTTAGGTTCTAAATAATGTCACTCTCACTTGGGGCGTCTTGTTTTAGGTTAAATGTGTATGTTATTGTATATTAATACTAGAATAAATGAAGTTTGTAGTACAAATTAGCTTACTCGATTTTTTTATAAGTGTATATTAACATATTCCCACGTTTGCCAATGTTCCCAAAGCTTCTCAATGATATACCAATACCCAATGTACGTGGGTTAATTACTGCAACATAACCATGCAACACGTACTCGAGACAATTGCGGACTCCACCGCACTGAACGAGGAGTGCGTAATTACGTTTTCTTCATCTGATTCACAGCTCCACCCCAAAGCCCGTTCCCAATTATAGACCAATGCCCAACAGGAGCGGATGGCAGGGGAACACAACCATGTATCCTGACACAAGAGACAGGTGCTGACTCTATCGAACTGACATGCCGAACGATGGGAGCGACCAGGGGTGTAGTCTCACTGTCATGGACCCTAGGGGGCACAACCGTGACCCTCAAGGCACTCCAAAGGTCAACCAACCCTGATGGCGTGACAGAGGATGTGATGGTGGTTATTAGCGCAACGCCAAGCGCTGATCCTTACGTCTGTGTCGCTATCCTGCCCACCACTACACGAATACAGGCAACCATGAGCGTCACTGTGAATGCAGCACCACTAATTATTGGAACAACCACTGAGTCCGTCATGAATACGAACGGCACAGCCTCCTTTCCTGAGCCTAGTAATATTAAGGCCATTGTTATTCCAGGTGGGACATGTCTGAGTAATGTGATCATATTTCATACTACATCATACATCATAATGTTGATTGTTTTGTCCATTGCGAAGCTAGGACATGTTTAAAGATATGAACAGTATGATATAGAACTAGAAATGCAATCGTGTCACAACGATGTGCGTGCAATGACGCCATGTTTCTACATGTCAAACGAAAGAGCTTCTCGAGGACTATCCAGAGCAATTTGTACGAAGTCTGTAGCTTCTGTGATATTGGAGATAGGTAGGGCGAAAGAAAGGCCTCAACAGTGACCTTGATGGGATGGTAGTGACTATGCCTACGAAGTTTGAAAGAAATTGGGATAGGCGAAAGAACCTAGAAAGGGCTCGCAAGCACTGCGTGCAAAAACCAATGGGATTAGTTTCATGTTCGTCATTGCAATCAACATCGTTCTAGGGGTCAAAAGCGTGAACCCGATTTGCCCCGTAGACAATGCGTGTAATGCATGGGCGGAAAACGTACAGGATCTGTATTATGACCGGAGTTAAATTGATTTTTCTCTCTCTCTTTATGTCTCTTCATGGGCCGTATTTGGCATCATTGGAAAGAGAATTTCATGGTTGTTATTGTAAACTACTCTCTTTTTTTCTATGATAATCCTATCGAAACATGTGATGTAAAATAGATTTAAAGGACGAAATGGCGTCTTAAATGGCCCCCTTGACTAATTTTAAAAATCCGGCCACGAGGTGCCCTGCGTATTGCATCTCGGAATGTCATTGCAAATTTTCAAGGAAAAAAAAGGATGTTTAGGGGGCGAAAAGTAGTCTGAAAAAATGACGTCATGGCCGATAAGTGTTATAATCGGGCGGAAACTCGGCGGAATTCGTATAGTGACCCTTGTTCAAATGCGACTTTACTCGCAATTTTCTGTGTGAACATATACCATACTTGGTATCATTCGGAAGGGCACTTCATTGCGGTCAGTTTGACACCAATTTCATCTGCGCGCAATGTACTGCACGCATTATAGGCGCTATTACGTAATGAATAGCAAATTCATCATTTTTGGCGATAACTTTGCGCTGACGTTATTAAAATTTACCAAACTTGGCAGACAGTTGTCACGTATATGGATACATGTGTCTGCCAAGTTTCAACGACGTAGGTATAAATATCGCCATTTTAGAGCAAGTTGAAGTTATTTCGGAATATTCTTAAAAATGGCGAATTTGGAGGGCAATTTTCGCAAATTTGGTCAGTGATAAGGTATATAATTTTGTATATGGCTGGAAAGGGCATATCCTCAAGTATCTCAATCCAAAAAAGGGTACGGGTCTGCCAAGCCATAATGGAGATACGGCCACAGAGAGAAAGCCAATTTCCAGAACTTTAGAGGGCGCTATTTATGTTGTGCAAAGCCGTTGGAGCGTGAAATTGGGCATGGCTATCAGCAATTATGAGACAAACATACTGTGAGATTTTAATACAAAACGGACATTATATGAGAAAGTTATGGCAGTTTTAGATTATTTAGGGGTCCATTTCTCAAGAATTTTAAAGATTTTTGACGGAGTCGGTTTCAGAATACAATTTTGAGTACGAAGATGGCATTTTGAAGGTCAAGTTATACGTCACAGATGAAAGAACATCTCTCAGACTATCTAGAGGAATTTGTTAGAAATTTTTAGGATCTAGGATAGTGGAGATAGGAAGGAAGATAGAAAGGCCTTAAAATGGACCAGAAACGGACAAAATGGCGCCTGGACGGTCATGCATGAGTGATTTCGAAAATCGAAAAAGTAGGTGACCTTGATGAGATGCTAGAGATGATGCCTACGAAATTTGAAAGGAAAAGGACTTGAGGAAAGTATCTAACTAGGAATCACAAGCACTACGTGCAAAACGAATGCGATTTTTGGACGATAAGGAAAACCAGGAGAATATTAATGGGGCAGAATGTGAACGAAAACAAGGCAATGACGAAGGTCGTCATTGCAATTAAAGAACCCCTGGCGTGCCGCTAATACTAATGGATATCGTTTCGTGTTTCAATTTCGAATCTTTGAGAGTTTACCGTGATCCATCTTTCCCCGTCATTGTGGTATTGAAGAGTTACATATGAAGAACGTAAAGCAAGACAAAAGTCTATTTGCGTTATGTAAACTATGTAATGAAATGGCTAAGATTACCACATTAAATGGTCTTTTTTACAAACTTGTTTAGCAAATGGTGAGTTATCATTAACTATATCAAATTCAACTGAAGTCCCCGACATTATTTAAGCCAATGATCCTGTTTAAAAACACAAAAGAAAAGAAGGAAAACAAAAACGGTCCTGCTATGCAATAATTACACTTGTCAACCAATGACAGGCTACAACATTCAAAATGAAATATCAGTACAAATATATTTTGTACTGTTTCTTAGTGTTAATATTTATTTTCTTGTTTTACATGTAGTGGTGATACTTTTCATCATCGTCTTTGTCGTCGTGGTCGTCGTTGTCATGCTTATCCTGAGAAAACGTGAGTAGAAACAAACATATTCACTTGTCCTAATATTTATCAAAACCCTGAGAGTATGTCCGTAAACTTTAATAGATTTAAGATAGATGGAGCTACGGAATGTTTCAAATCTTATGCAGTTCTATTATGGAAGAGAAAGTCAGCCTTTCCAAAATCTGAACCACTGTTGAAGCTTTAAATTCGGTAAGACTTTATAATTGTTTACATATTTGCTCGAGTCCGAACAAGGCAGGTTAAGAGTTTTAGAAAACGCTTATTTTTGTTCACTTCTCCCTCCCCTTGGTATATCAATTGAAGGATGCAAGACAAGAGTTAGGATGAGGGGTTGCCGTCATCCAAAGTTCCATCAGATTAAGGATGAGGGTGAGTATTATTATCACTTTCTGTCAAAGTTAAGAGCATAAAGGTCACAAAGGCTTACAAAAAATCAAGCTTAGCCGATTCCAATAGCTTGCCCATTACCCGTATGAAATGTGCGAACATTGCGATGACGTATTTAATACGTAAGACTAACGTTATTTATATGGCATATGTCATATGGAATTAAAATGGCCTACATCTGATTTCCATGTAATATTTTAACGACAGTTTTAAAGATTTATTTACGTATCTTGAGCAATTAGAGGGCTGGTCGAGATCATCAGCTGCGGATCCGGGATTTGAAAAGAAGAAGGGGGCAATTTCAATTCGAAAAATGATTAACAATCACAAAATAAAAAGATAACATAGCAAGTACACACACAAAGGGTTATCACTTTGATAACGTACTAATATCAACAACAAAAACAAAAAAACAAATGACAAGGAAGCACCAAAACAAAACAAAAACACACTGAAAAGAACACAATAGAAACAAGCAAAGAAACAAACACACATGATAAAACAAAATAAACAAACAAATATACACAACTAGAATGCCATATTTTACCTATTAAGTCTTTTGTTTGGAACATTTGAACAGGGCCACTTGTTTTCTTATTTTGTTTGCCTTTATTAGCCACTGGAATTTAAAGGACCGGTACCGATTTAGCCCCTAGATCTGCCGAGAAAGACCACCATACATTGAGTTACTTGTATCCACCAACCATGACGATATATACATGACTATATGATTATGTATATACAGTGCGTCCCAGAAAAAAACGAAACCGAGAAGTATCGATGTTCTATCATAACTTAATCACAACTATAATTAATGAATGATACATATTTAGAAAGCTTAGAGTTTCCTCTTTCATGTGATGCTACTCGGATAATGCATATTTCATGCATGAGTGATTAAAAGCAATTTGAAGGAAGGAAACCAAAAAGCCATTTGGCGGGAGTTATCTGAATTTCGAAGAAAAATTCACATTTCTAGAAAGTTGAGTTTCTGCCCTTTCATATGACATCTCAATCAGGAAAAATGAGCGAGGAATGACAAAGTTCTGTTTGTTTAAAGTAGTGCTTGCATTTCCATAATTTGATTAAACGAATTCGTTTTCACTGGCTGCCTGCCGTATCAATAAACGAAATTAAAAAAAGACTTAACTCCGTTTCGTTGATAATCAGCCGTAGACGAGAGTCTTCATGCATGGCTGATTGTCAACGAAACGGAGTTGAGTCTTTTGTCAAATCTGCTTTTTGCTACGGCAGGCACCCAGTGAAAACGAATTCGTTTGTTAAAATTTTGAAAATGTGAGGGCTACTTTAAACGAACAGAACTTTGTTATTCCTGGCTGATTTTTCTTGATTGAGGTATCACATGAAAGAGCAGAAAATGTACTTTCTAGGAATATGAATTTTTCTTTGAAATTCAGATACCGCCCGCCAAATTACTTTTTGGTTTCCTTCCTTCAAATTGCTTTGAATCACACATGCGTAAAATATACATCACGTGAGTAGCATCAACCGAAAGAGGAGACTCTAAGCTTTCCAAATATGTATCATTCATTAATTATGGTTGTGATTAAGTTATAATAAAACATCGATACTTCTCGGTTTCGTTTTTTCTGGGACGCACTGTATAATTAAGTACATATATCCATTGTGTACCAAGACATGTGATAAAATTATGATTTCTTTTTCATATAGGGATTATTTCTTATTTTGAACTGGAAAAACTTGTCGAGAAGTTCGACATAACTTCTTTGAGTCTAATTGTGGCCGAGTTGATAGAAGATTCCAAAAGAGAACTGGAGCCTGAATGTACGAAAGCTGATCTCTATAAATACTTGTGCGAATGGAAGGAGAGCTCGTCTGGGAGTGCCATTTTGCTAAGTTCCGCTATGGAGAAAAATAATCTGGAAAATGAACTTCAGATAGTTGAAGGTACCTCTTCTTATTTGAATATACATTTGTAACCTTGAGTTGACAACTGTGAATATATTACAATACATTTTCTTATATTTCTTGTTAAGAACGAATTCAGAAATTCAGACGAGACCCCAGTTTATTCTCTGTCAAATATCAATGATCTTGAGGAATTTCGTCAAATCTGTATATCAGAATTGCAGGGGAAGAATATATACATTTTAAATACCAAAATTAAACCCTGTCAAGTTGTGAGTTTCTTTTTTTTTAAATACTTTTTCTTCTTTCAGATTTATTTGCAAGCGCAGACAATACGGTTTCTGATGACGACTTGGAGCACATTTGTTGGCACGTTCATAGCTGTAGAGAGACAGTTAAACCTATGGTAGGTTCGTTACCATATTCAGACACAAACATTACCAAACCTGCAGATAATGGCCACATCTCAGCACTACCCAGGTGTGATGAAATTCTGGAAGACCTCCAAATTATGAAGAGATGGAGAGACGCGACAACGTACGGAGATGAAGATGATCAATTTGACGATACAGTCAAATTTCGTAGGAAGTCAGAAGAGATAGGCCTCACAAGCAAAAATACACAATCAATGCCTTCAAATCAGATGATAAAACTGTGTCGTGCTTTAGAGAAAGCAGGAAAGAAGACTAGAGATAGCGACGGTCAGGTGTATCATCAACTATCGAAGACATTTTATAAGAGTAAGATGATTTTGTTTATTAAAGTTATAGCCCCGTTCGGCACTTACGTCCGTGGGCAAGGCATCTTAGCTACATTTTCCCCCTCCGAACGAATACCCAATATGTAAAGAACGTCATTGTATTTGGATTAGGCCTAAAAAAAAAAAAAAGTTGTATTGCCCTTTAGGTGCCAAAACATAGGTCGGTCGGTCGGAAACCTTTTTTTTTTGTAACTTTTTTTAATTTTTTAATTTTCCTCTCTGGGCTGAATGCTTTAATATTTGTTTTCTCTAAAAAATGGTTTAAAAAACAAGTTTTTTAAAAAGCCAACCTTAGATTTCAAGATTATTTTGTGGGTCAGTCACAAAGGGCAATACAACATCTTTTTGTTAATAGGCCTTAGCATTGTGTGCACCTGTAGAAAGGCGACCAGTTGAAATGCTTCCAAGTGAGTGGAAAATATGCACTGTAATGTATAGAGTAGTAATTGAATCCAGTTACCGGGGTAATAATAATACTGCAAGCGACTTTGACAATTCATGTTAAAAGCCCTTAATAAGAAACACGTATAATGGTGATGAAAGTAAGAATTGTTGAATAGTACTGTTTTCTTTTTTCCATGGTGACCGACGGCCGAGGCACGAGACATTGCCAATCTATTGGGCTCTAGCCTTGCATCAAATGACCCCTCTCGATGATTATACACTAAAGATGCGAAATATAATAATACATAAAACGCCCCTTTTGATCAAATTTTAGTTCGAAAGGAGTACAAGAGCGAACTGACAGACAAGGTCTTAAAGGAGTTTGCTCTCAGTATCACCGAACGACACTGCCAGAGACTTGGAAACACCTTGAATCTTTCTGCAGACGCCATAGCTATCAGGAATGAAGAAGACCTTGAGATGTTCAGAACAGACGACATGCTCAAGGCGTGGGTGCTGGATCAAAAGTGCAGTAACTACGAAATCAGGCGCAGATTGAGACAAGCGGCAGAACAGTGCAACCGCCAGGATATCGCAGGTATACTCTCTTTGCGGTATCGTCTGTTTTCGAAGGTGTCGTTGTATAGTGGTTCATTTACTTGACTTTGAATACAAGGGTTGTGAGTTTGAATCCACATGTATCACTCTTCACCCAGGTGTAAATGAGTACCTGGTCATTGCTCGTGTAATATATAATAATTGCATTAAAGCTGATGATACTTTCTTTGAAAACAAATGTATTACATTATTATTATTATTATTATTATTTTCAAGAATATAGTTTTCGCTCCCCAGTAGACATGCCAATGATACCCTGCTTCACTAGTGAATAGCAATTTACAGAGAGTATTTTCGAAAACAGTTGAGTAGCGTTTACTTATGATAGTGATGAACCCTTGTGTCACATAACCTTAATTCTTAGAAAGACATTTTACTATTGTAAAAGAGCATGCATCTAGGGGGTGACTGAAGCCTTGTGATTGTAAAGATTGTCTGTTGTTATCACTGCGATCAGTCCTTCAAGTCCTTCCGCTAGGTTTACCTAATCTGAAACGTCATCAAAGTTATGCTTTTTTCGAAAAAAATTAAATCTTGAATACGGTATCATTTCCCCTAGGATACCTTCAGTTGCTTTACAAGAAATTGCACGAAAGATATACGTATATTTCCAATTATTATTTCCGGTGATGTGTTAGATGCGGCCGAAATAGTTGTCATACAACGAGTCAACCTGTATCACACACGATTTTATATACGAATAAGTTAATGAACACAGGTTCCTCAGTAAGAACAGCATTGACAACAACGACGAAGATGATGATGATGATGATGAGGCCTCTCTGGGTAAACGAAATTATTATGTAAATGTTATAAATTCTTCCTCAGACAATTTTATCAGCAAAGAACAGAGCGAAGTCATGACATCAACCACGAAGCTGCCAGCATGTGTGACAATTACAAATGAAAAACAGAGTCTTGGAGCCAGTGCGTCAGGAAGCAGTAAGTACTCTCCACGTACAAAATCCACCAGTGTAATTATTGTATTTTTCGTTGGGGGGGGGGGGGGGAGGGAGAGGGAGGGAGGGGGAGGGGGGGGGTATTTCTTAGAAAAACTTCACTCACATAGTACATGAATATTTTGTTTAAACTTTACATAGGCATGGTAATCATTACAAATATGGAAAAAGTAAATAATTTGAAGGATACATGGAAACAACGTAACTATATAAATCCTCTAGTCATATTTTGTTTTCGATCACTTGCAGTTATAGATGTTTGTCGATTGAACATTTATAGGTGAAATATATAGTATTGTAGGGTTTTGCTTTGATAGGTTCGGAAGGGTGAGTGAGGAAGTTTTCCCTGGTTCTGTATCACTTTAATTTGTTAACCCTAAAGATTTGTTGTGCAGAATAATGCCCATATTTGTCCCCAGCTCAAGAAGATTAGGGGACAATCATTGGCCAGCCTTAAGACCTACAGAAAATTTGACTTAAAAGAGCATTATCAACACTTACAGTTTGTTTTAAAAGAATGGAAATACAGTTAGGTCTTGCTTTAACAGGCTATAACTAATTTTTGAAATGTGAAAACCAGGCACTCATATATAATTTATAATTATGTGATATTTTAACTGAAAGTATTCATCTGGTTATGACATTAAATCATCCCTTTGGATGCAAAACCAACCCAGTTCCAGGAAAATGAAGAATTGAACAGAAATAGGTAAACAAAAAATCACCCAATCAAAGAACAAACAAACACACACATTCACACACACTCACCCCACCCACCCACACCCAACCACCTGCGCAAATGCTCTTGATTCTATGATGATGTCGGAGCATTACTTATAACAGCCTAAGACTCGAAAGTTATAAGATGTTTTTTTGTATATTTGCGTCGATTATTTTTGTGAAATAATTGCATGAACTGCAAGAAGAGCAGGTAAAATACTGAAGTGGCTTGAATAAGAATCATTTTTTCTCTCATTTATTTTATATTTGGTGTGAGAAATGTGTAATTCCTTTCTTCATTTTGATTTTAACTCCAAAGAAGATACATTGGGCAACGGCGCTTCCTCAAAACCTGTGCCACAAAGGAACCCTGGAGACTTGGAAGAAACGGCAACCATAGTTGCCCAACCAGCAGCTAATACCACAGAATCTGAAGTTGGTTTTGGTAAGTGGAAATATTTTAATCCCTCCTTGCACCTTTAAGGTGAATCCAACTCAAAGCTATGTTTCTAGGAAGTATGCCTGTTTTTTTGTCCTGTTTATGACAAGAAAGTATGTCTGTTGGCATTTCAAACAGCTCTACATCTCCAAATATAAGGTTGCCATTATATTTTGATATATTGTTGCGGAATGCTTCGTGGTTGAATTATTTAATCCTTGTTCATGATTTGTATTACGATTGGTGAGAGTTCTATCAACGATTATATATAGCCACGATGCCCACGAACAATATATAACATCAGGGTCCTGTGTCATAAAACTTGTTAACGAAACCACATGCTAAACTTATAAGTTAGCTCGCAGCCAATTAGATGGCATGATTGCAGTAGCTTATTATCAAAAGTTGTTATTGACTTTAATTTTAATAAAACAGGGCCTAAGTCTACTACTGCTACTACTACTATATACATTATGTTAGTGTAAAGTTGACTGATGCATTGAGTTGTTGTTGTTGTTGTTTATTTATTTAAATACGGTGATTAAAAAACATGCTTTCAGCTTAGCATAGCTGTTTTTAAGCATGTCCGTACATTAAAATACATATGAATAAACAGATGAAACACAAAAATTAAACAATAACCAATACATAATATTTAAATAACTAAATATAAAGAAAGAAAAAACAAAAAAAATAAACAAAATAAATATAATACAATTTCAACAAATGAAATACAAATGCAAGTTAAATAGAAGGGGAAAAAATTAAATTAAATTATTATTTATGAAACTAGAAAGGGTTGGTGTATAATTGAGAAATCAATCTGGTGAAAATAATTATGTTATTTGCTAAGCGGATTGACTCTGGGAGTTCATTAAACAGTTTGATACCAATATAAAGTGAGCTATTTTTAAGAAAGTTTGTCCGGGCTGTGCCTCAGTGAAGAATACATTTGTGGTTGCGTAAAGAATAAAAGCTTTCCTTAACAGTTACTTTCGAACATAGAGATGATGGTGCCAGGTTTTGGATCCGTTTAAAAATTAAAACCAATAAGTCCTTTTTAATCTTATTGCTAATGCAATCAATTTTTACATTATTATATATATCTTTTCTGCTATATCTACAATCTACATTCAAAACTATTCTCAAGGGCCTATTTTGTAATATTTGCAATATAAGACAATAGTAGTGTTCCTATCAATGTATGGTCTAGCTCGTCGCAACACGTACAAATTTCGGAGTATCTTTGATTTTGTATTTTCAATTTGGGGGGACTGTTACACCCACAAATGTAATAACGCCCACAAATGTAATAACACTTTACCCACAAATGTAATAACACCCACAAATGTAATGACACTTTACCCACAAATGTAATAATTTCACCCACAAATGTAATAACCACTTTACCCACAAATGTAATAATTTTTAATCACCCACAAATGTAATAATGACTTTACCCACAAATGTAATAAATTTGAAGGGATCTTTTGTCGAATTTGTTCAAAACTAAAACCCTGTAATAAAGCATGGGTATAGCGCGCAGTCTTTACTCCAGACCCAGTCATTTCAAAATTTTGAAAAATCCTCAAAACTAAGGCCCCATAATCCTTTTCCTGTGGAATAACTGTGTGTGTGTGTGTATTTGGGTTTTTACAGACGTGTATCAATCAGATATGATTATTTACGCATGGGGACCGACTTTTAACGTCACCATCCGGAAGACGTGACTCAGTTTCGAACCTGCGTCCTCGGCTGAATCAGTTTGTAACTTCCACTGTTAGCTGGATTACAGGCGCACGCTTTCCTCCAAACCCGGTTATTCAAAAGTAAAACAACAAAAAAAAACTTTTAAACTTAGACCCCACCATCTTCCAAACTCAGACCCGGAAATAAAGCATGGGTTAAGAGCGTAGTTTTTCTTCCAGACCCGGTTATTTTAAAACTTTTTAAAAATCTTCAAAACTAAGACCCCATAATCCTTTTTCCTGTGGAATAACATGAGAATCGAGCTAAGTCTTTCCTCCAGACCCGGTTATTCAAAAGTAAAAAAAAAAAAAAAAAACTTTTAAACTAAGACCCCACCATCTTCCAAACTAAGACCCGGTAATAAAGCATGGGTTTAGAGCGTAGTTTTTCTTCCAGACCCGGTTATTTCAAAACTGTTTAAACATCTTCCAGACTAAGACCCCATCATCTTATTCCTGTGGAGTAACATGAGTATTGAGCGTAGTTTTTCCTCCAGACCCGGTTATTCAAAAGTTAAAAAGAAAATATATATAACATCGCAATCCAACGTTTCACTGTCACTAATAGCGTACATATATATATGTTACATATCGTGAACATATTTTATAATCACATGCATATTCAGCGTCAATATTTAAATACATTTAAGGTCACTTATTTGATTACTTTTTTTTCTACGAACATTGAATTCCAGGATATTTGTGGGCGTTAGAATATTTACATGATTAAAAAAAAATCGTCGACGGTCTACGAACCATCGAATCGCTCCCTCCTCTGTGTGTTATATATATGGACCAATCATTTATTTGTGACGTGTTGTATCCACATATGTAATAATGTAATTTATTTTTAAATGAAAAAAAAAGAGGATTTTTTTTCTATTTCTTTTGAAATAACTGGGTCTGGAGGAAAGACTACGCTCTATACCCATGTTATTCCACAGGAATGAGATGGTGAGGTTTTAGTGTGAAGATTTTTTTTTTTTTAAATAACCGAGTCTGAAGTAAAGACTACGCTCTAATCCCATGCTTTATTACCGGGTCTTAATTTGTAAGATGGAGGGGTTTTAGTTTAAAAGTTTTTTTTTTTTTTTTTTTTTTTTTTTAACTTTGTGGGTAAAGTGTTATTAAATTTGTGGGTGTTATTACATTTGTGGGTAAAGTGTTATTACATTTGTGGGCGTTATTACATTTGTGGGTGTAACAGGGACCATGACAATGATTTATCCAAAATAATACCTAAATATTTTAATTCATCAGTAATTTCCAAAGAATGACCATTGATACATACTTTGACATGCTGAAATTTCAAAAGATTTTTCCTTGTCCCAAACAGAATAAACTTACACTTTCTTTCATTAAGTATCAATTCATTATGAGAAAACCAATTTGTCACTCACTCAAGATCTTCGGTTAACATTTTCTGTAACTGAAGCGGATCTTTAGAGGCAAAGTAAACACAAGTGTCGTCTGCATAAAAAGATATGGAGCAATTTCGAACAACTTTCGGCAAATCATTTAGGTACAAAATAAATAAAAGTGGGCCAAGTATACTACCTTGTACATATGATAATTAATTCCTTGTATCGTGGCAATAAGAAAAGTTTTATGAAGACATTGGCATTCATCGTATACCTTTCTTTCCAGAGGGGGCATGTTGATTCCAGATATTTTATTTAACCATAACCATAACAACCTGAAACAATAATACAAAATACAGTTTGGAATATGAAAAGGACTAATAGAAAAGCAAATGCTTACTAGGAATGGCCCGGTTGTCTGTAGTTTTATCCTCGTTTTTCTGCTGCACTTAGACACTGGTTTACAAACTGGCTTACACTGTTGGTACCATTCCCGCTACTACCGTTCTACAGCTTATATCTATTTACACATAAAACGCCTCGGGCCAGCAATTTTGAAAAGATTACTTGTACGTATTTGCTCTTCAAAAATGCCCGTGACAATTCTTGACGAGGCTTTCTGGAAGAAAAAAAAAGAAGTTGATGAAACATCGTTAACTCTGCAGCATGTCAACCCGTCATGAAACATCTTTTAAACATGACCGCAAAGACTTTCCAAAAGTCAACCTAAAGCAGCTTTAATAGTGTTTTTGCCTCGTTCTATATGTGTGATCATGACAAAAATATGTTATCCGCGCAGGATTTCAATAGGCCAAATAATACAGTATTGAAATTGCTCTTGAGTTGCCGCTGCAAACTTTTGGCGATCTTGTTTGATTTTAAATATGTTTTCCTTACAGTCTCAGTTATTTCACGTGACGAACTCGATCGCATTGGTCGTTACGCTGGGTCAGCAGTTCTCCTTGCGTTCTGTAAGAAATATGGTGTGACAAAAATCCCGGAACAACAGTCTCCAGAAGGAAAAGAACTACTCTTCGAAACCAAAATCATCAATGTGCTGAAACCAAAGTTAGACTCCGAACATGAAAAATGTCATAAAGACCCAAGAATCTCAAGAAAAAAACCAAGAGAAATTCTACGACAGCTTTTTCTGGATAAATATTCACACTACGGTAAAGTATTTCGTCGTAATATGTCGATGTTGCCCTGTCGACTCTGATGACCTCCGAAAAGGTTTTTTTAATTGCAAATGACATTATCCCTAATAATCTGTAATATATTATAAACCAAGTAATTGAAATTACAAAGTGAGAGTACGGTCCCTTGTTAGAACTACTTATTAGCTTTCAAAGTTAATATAATAATATATCGAACGGCATCCCGACCCGGTGACCTCAGAAAATGATCCTTTTAATAGTTTAAGGGAATCAACCCTAATATGATTATTCACCCTAAATTATACTTTAGAGCGAGAAATGCTGAAATATAAATAACAAATTGAGCGCAATGTCGATCATTCGAAAGGACAGTTTTCAGGTATACACTTGTCTATATCACTTCTTAGACATGTTGCTCTGAATGAAATAAATTTGTCATTAGCAAGGGGTCATTTATTTGGGAAATATGATAAGCAAACACATTATTTTTCAAGCGATAAAATGCAACTTACTTGTTTTATATTATCTTTTCTAGTCTGCCTTCTTGCCAGCAAAAAATCAGACGATATCTTCAATGTAGAGCTGATCGATTTAGCTTTTCGCCTCATCATGACCGACGTTTACCCGTTTGCCGGAGCTCTCAACATAAGCGATCAAGTACTCACCCCTTACAGACGCAACCCCGGATCTCACAATTTAAGGCTAGGCACTATCAAGATGATGCAGGAGGTGAACACTGATGACCGATTTAAAATGGCCAGGCACCTAAAACAGGCAGGTTATTTTGAAGAGGCAAGGGCACTATATTTTGGTGAGTGATAAACTCTTTAAAAGAAAAATGTTTATAGCTTTATAAAGACACACATGTAAAGAAGAATTTAAAGAAGAGGAACATTATACAATTACTTATATATATTAATATATCCCTATATATGCAGATGTATCTTAAGTGAGGCTTTAAAAGCTCAGAGAGATTGGCTATTTATAACATTGCCTGTTAGCATGTTCCAATCGTTGGCAGTTCTTACATAAAATGAGTTTTTGTAATAATCGGTTTCTGCAAAAGGGAAACAAAAATCTTTGGTCATTTCTACTTATTCTATTTGCTGGTGAAATTCTTTGACTGTCATTTACTACATTGTTGAGAATCTTATAGTTATAGAGCATCATGAGTCTTTGTCACATTCGTCTTACTTCTACGTTGGTTTACCTGATTGCTCTAAAAAATGTATTATAATTTTATTGCCAGTCTCGGCATGTCATTCTCAAATTCCGTTTTTGAACACGTTGCTATTTAATCTAATGGGGTTTTAAAAACTAAATTTTAGCGATTCGATCAGATAATCCGGCTATTATTTATCTGACAAAAAAATGCGGGGTAAATTAAAATCATAGTAATTTTTCTTTTACAAACGGGTATTCGTATATGTTACAGGATTTGAAATCAGCTTTGGAGACGTGATAGAAGTTGAGAATCGAGTCGACAAGGCACAACTGGCGAAACAACTTGGTGTTTCTGATGACGTCCAATCGACTGGTACAGATAACCTAGGGAAGGATGGTACACTTCACCAGTCTGTACTTCTTAAATGGAGAGACACTGTACGCTCTTCAACCTTCAACCATCGCTTGGTATTGGCCGATGCATTGTTCACCATGGGGGAGGAGCACCTTGCACTAGACATCATCTCAGGTATGTATTTATGCCTATTGAAGCTTAGGGATGAGTGGCAACTTGCTATTAAAAGACATAATGTAAAGTACTGTCTGTGCCTATGCTAAACATGGGCGAGGAGCACCTTGCCATATGTTGGCATAATGTACAATATTGTCTATGCCTTCGTGAAGCTTGGATGAGGAGCAACATGCGTAGGACATAATTTCATGTATATCAACAACTTCATGAAGAATTTTTACTATTTCATTATTGTTATTTTTGTAGTATTTGTCTTATTCTTCCATTATTTCAGAGGACCTGTACAAATGCCCGGTAAATAAAATGCCAAAATTTTCCAACGAATTATTAAAATCATTTCAAATACTGATGAAAAACATATATACTAAGAATGATAGAATAATGACAAAAATACGTAAATGAAGGCACATATAAATATGGAAGAACATAGCCACCCTGTATTCTCAAGAAAGAAACACTTGTATCCGATTTGTTGTTTTTTCGTTGTTAGGAGTATATAGAAAAAGGGCGATAGACAACCCAGTGTCAGAACGGCTAGCGGCTACTATCCCGGAGGAAGGATTGCTTATACTGAGTAAACTCCTGGGCCAGAAGGTGAAGAATGGACAAAAATGCCAAGATGTTATTACCGCCTGGGTGAATGAGAAGGAGTATATCAAATTGTTGTCGAAGAGTCCTACAGAATTGAGCAACGAACTTCTTGGTGCTGGATGCTATGCTTTTGCGCATGAGATTATGGCAGGTAATGTTGCATTTGAAAGATAGTCTTTCAGTTATAGAATCAGTAAATTTGTAACATGAATCATATTTTTCATATCTTTTACAAACCTGCCGTCTTCATCTTTTTAGGGCCTCTTTTTTATGGGCAGCATTGATGAGGTGAAGAGAAACAAATTAAAGTGACAGAAATGTAAAACTTCTGTAATTCTTGATATGTTATCCATATAAACGAATGTCATATCTAATAAATGCAATCAGCGTGGTAATCCCCAGCACCCACTTGGTACAAACCTTATAGATTAAAGCATATATCTATATTACTAGAATATTTACAGATACGTTCAACCAGTCATATTTATACTGCAATAGTAAGATATTTATTTTTGTGCTTAGCTTAGTCAATCGAATGTTTAAATGCATATAAGTATTTACTGCACACTATGTTCTCATGTTAGTGGATAAGGTATATGAGGTGAATCAGAATGTGGCTTAGGTTTTATTGATAGCTTCGCTCAACAATTTACAATAAAAAACTAATTTATCCCCAAATCCATAATCTCATCTACCAACAAATGTTTAACAGTGGCTGCTTTGAAAAAGCGTAACAACATCCTACTTTTAATTAATATTTTGCCACCTTTTAGTATAGTATACTACATTAATAAAAATGTTACATAGACATTTTTCATGTTTTTCCATTATATTCTGCGTTTTTCTAGATGTTTTTAGCGCTGCTAAACAAGTTTTTTACTCAACCTTTAATTTGATTAGGTCCGTAATATCATGACATTTTTTCTTTATTAGTCCATGGTTTCGTGTTGTTTTTATAGCTAATTCTTGCGATTTTTATCATTGGAATCATTCTAATAGGTGCGTGGAAAGTAGACAAAAGAGTTGAACAGAAAGAGGGAGCTGAAAGGCAGCCACTGACAGAGGAGCTGCGTCAAGAAGACATCACCATTAATGAGCAAGTTACAGATCTCTATTCAAATGTTTAAAAAAGCTTTATCGATATACACTAAATTACCTTCCACCAAAATGGGAAATGCCTGAGATGTACCCACGCCTTTTAGTGATTTTAAAAGGAAAATGAAGCTTTATTAATACGGTTCATGCAAACTGTTGTTATGAATTATGAAAGTACATTTTCACTTAAATGATCGTGTTTCGAAAGAAATTTATGGAGTGAATACATGTTATGTTGTTAAATTCATGTTCTAATATTGCACTTTGTGTTATAAAAACTTTATATGTATAACAAGGTGCAATAAATTGTATAAGCTACTGAAATGGTGGCATTATATTGGCTGAGAGCAAAGTTTGGAGAAACGGGACCCTGTTCTACAACGCACTCCTGGAGAAAGAGAGAAAAAGAGAGAGAGAGAGAGAGAGAGAGAGAAGGGGGAAGGGGGTTGTAGGGAGCTATACTATCACGTATATATTATATTTTTTGACTCAACATTATTATTATTGGTAGAGTAAATACTTATTTACATGCAGGGTTCAACTTGACTCAAGAATTCCTGCGTTGTCGTGACAAATTTCTATTTTCTTTCGCAGGTAACACACCCGACGGGTCGGACGAAAGTAGGAAAGATGACAGTTCTGAAACTCCTCTTCCAGACACTGCTGAGCTGGATCTTTGGGGAGAACCCATTGACAACAGTTAGCTCATGGACCCTACGACGATGTCGAGATACATGTATCAGGCTTTCACTTAACCATGTGACTTCACAATGCTCTCCACATAGGCTCAATACATCGGGTAATAGACTCGGAGAGTCACATGAGAGTGAGAGGAACATGAGAGATGAAAGTTCAAATTTTGTCTTTCAAACACTCCTAAAATGGACGATTGTGGACAAGAACCCTTATGTGGCAGTACTTGTAACCAGAACATACAAGCAATAGCGTCTTCGAGAGGCCATGCTTTCATTTAACCACGAACCTGGGAGAGAGAGAGAGAGAGAGAGAGATAGAGAGGGGGAGGATAGGGAGAGGGTTAGGGGCATGATTTATCATAAACATGTAGTCATTTCGATTGTTTGTATTACACTTGAATTTAGGTATATCATACTAATTTCGAAACATAATCAACTTTAATAAGGGCAACTCAATATTATATTATACTACATTGTATTGTCATATTATCATATTCACATGTGTTAATTATACGTACAAGTTTATAGAAATTGCATGAGGTTGATCGTTTTGTACATATTCTTAAGACTAAGAAACATAATGCACAATATATATTTACCATAAGGCATGAGTTTATTGCAGCGTTAAACTTTGTCATAAAGCAGCAGAAAAAATGTTTAAAACTTACTGGTTCATTCGTATTCTCGTAATATTGGTCTGTATACATGTACTACACGTGTTAATTAAAAAGATATTCACATTATATTTAAAAGTAGGTGTTATATGTTTTTATTAATAAGCTGCTATCCGTTGATATTGTGTCACATTTAAAACGAAACAAGGATCTTTATTTTGAAAGAGACTTATATTTATATGTAACACATATGTATACAGGACTATGTTTATACTTGTATCTACAATTTATATTATGATTATGTATCGTACTATAATTTTTTTTTTTAAATTACAAATAAGTATACATGACTAAAACGAAAGAATGTATTATATAGGCCTATAGGTAGACATAAAGGGGTTCCTATATTTTGAAATCTTAAATAATCTGTTGGTGCTGAATTCAAGCCTTGTTTTCATGTAAGCCTATTCTGTTTATCTCTTCCTGTTTTAATGGCTCTGAAATATACATGTATTGGATTTGTAAGTGAGAACTTGCCTTGTTTTCAAATATTTGTAGAACTTCAACATGATATACGAACATAAGGATCTGGTAATACACCATAATTAATGCATGTTAATTAAGTGTTTGATGTTAACATTTTGAAGTTGTGTTTGAAATTAATTCATAGAACGCCATGTGTCAAAATCTTAATTTCGGGCACATGTCTAAAGTACCTAAACAACTTAACTACATGAAAGTCATCATGTTTATTAAATAAAGACAAACATTTCTCTCCGCTACAAATTAAAACCTTTCATTAAGTTCATTTCCAGAATAAAATTGAAGGCTGCCAGGTGATGCTGCATTATTGAGAAGACAGACACCCTTCTCCCATTCGGACGGGGTTTAAAGCTGGCCTATAAAAGTTACTTCACTTTAAAAACTTGTATCTTACGTCACATTCTGATGTTGTAGATCGGGTTGTAGTTTGATGTATGTAATATACAGTCAAGTATGAAATATGTATATTATACTTGTATCTAACATTTATATCATGATTTCGCAATGTACTGTAAAATAGAGAGTTCTACAAATAAGTATATTCATGGATATAATGATATAATGTAATATGTCATTTTACTCTGCTGCATCCTGCCTATATATATGGAGAAAAAAAAATAAAGAGTTTATATATTAAAGGCAATACAAAGTTTTGGTATGGGTTCATGAATTTAGTTCAATTGAACATATTGGAAGCATATGCGAGCCTACAATATTCAGTGATCGGTGTCGCGGTTGAAATCGAGTCTAAAGTTATGAAATTGTAAATAATAAACTATTTATGTTGTATAGCTCCCTCTCAAGGTCAACATATTAGTTAAGCTATAAAACAATGTTTCTTGACTAAAATCGACCAAATAGCTCTTCCCGTTTCGAAAATTATATATCACAACTACATATCTGAGATTTTCATGGTCGCAGCTACCATTGTACGGCCGTAGGCGCTATTTGAAATTAATCAAAATTTACCGGGAGCATTTTTCTCGAAAGCAGAAGTATATTAGGGGCTAAATTTTCTAGTTCTTATAATACATCCACAGGGGCATCCAAATATATAAAAATTGCAAAGAATGACTATTCACACAATTTTCAAAATTTCCCAAAACTTTGTATCTTAAACAATATATCGGTGCTGAACTTAAGCCCTCTTTTCATGTAAGCCTAATGAGTTTATCTCTTCTTGTTGTAATCGCGTTCAAATATTTTTGTTAAGAATTGCATTGTGAGGAGTGATAAATGATGGTAGTTATTATGTTATTTACTTCACAAAGTTTTTGTTTTTCCTTTCCATTTTTTATGTCAACTACATGCTCTTTGTCCCAAAGCTATTTATTGAATGACTGTTTGTACTTATCCTTTAAACATTTTAACAATCAAATTTTGGGGACATCACATCAACGCTCTATTTGTTAATAGACCTATTGCCGTAGCAAGAACAAATATGTCAGATCATTAAAATTGTATTGGAACAGGTAAATTAACAGGCATAGACATTTTCACCAAATTGAATTAAAAGCTAGTAATATGATGGGTCAATATAAGATGTAACAGAAAACAAAGTCTGATTTATAATGTTAACACGATTTTGTAACATCAAAAATCAAATAAAAAGAAAGTTGTGTTTTGATTTTGATATATTTTCGTTAAATTAGTCACGTTTTTCAAACGATACTGAACTGATTAACTCTCTGCCCTAGCGTACTGTTAATTGCATAGTACCATCTCTTGGTTAACTTGCCCCAGTGCGTAACCTGACACCCAATTCCCACTTCCGAGAAAGAGAACTCGATGCGAGAACAAACAGCGCAGTTCGGGAAGTAGTCCATAATCTGGCCTATTTAATTTTGATCTCCACCACACCAACGCTATTCTCCCTACCTACTTGCTACCAGCCGATGATGACGTGATCATTAAATTAGGATGCCCTTGGGCTGGTGAGCATAATTATGAGTTTGTTGATAACGCCATCTTCGACGGCTTGAATCAGGTGTGTAGGGAATTATAAAGGACAGGGCAGATTCTGGACTATTCGGGAAGCAGCGGGTTACGGGGCCATAACGGTACAGTTGAACTAAGATGACTCTAGAGGGAATGTTAGGGTAGTGCTTCTAGTAAAATGTAGCTTTGGTTTTCCTGTTATACATACTTCTCGCTGAAGGACTTTGTTTGTCTGGTATATTCATATACTGTCAGGAAAATGGATAATTGAAATAAATATGCTTGTAAATAAAAACGGAATCCTCTGACCTTGCTCTCGAGTGTTGAACATTATTGATTCTGAGGCCTATGCACGATAACATGATAATTAATTTTAATTTATATCAAGGAGCTATGTCGGTCTTAACTGGCCTAGTGATATAAAACCTGTCAAATCATTAAGCCTACATGATTAATGTTTTGACATAACAATATAAATAAACTACATGGATATACATAATAATAATAGTATTGGATTCTTATATAGCGCACGTATCGACCTTGCAAGGTCCTCAAGGCGCTCCAACATTGCCTGAATTGATATCACTTTGGGCGTAATTTAATTAATAGGCTAAAACTGCAAATATTGTTTTGTACACGTATCTTAAAAACATAATTTCCAAAAATTGTATTTCCAAAAATATTATAAGGTTTAGAATTCTTAAAAAAATAAAAAGGGGTCATTATTTCAAAGCTTCATATAAAAAAAATGCAAAGTCGGAATTATAAACTTCAGAAAAAAACGGAAGTTTAGAAAAACAAGCGGCTCCCGATTCAGGGCTGCTGCTCCCCAACAGTTTCTAAGAGAAAAATAAGGAAGAGGAAAAAGAAAAGTAAAACGAATGGAAGAAAATTGTTGAACGAGAAAGAATGATCAAGAGGACATAACAAATAAATTATCCTTTCAACACGCCACTTTCATGCGTAATGATTGGTTACATCACTTACACCTATAAATGGTAATGGAAGACTAATTCTATCGGAGGGTGTGGGGGTGGTTCGGGTGCTCGCCTTTCTTGCATTTATTTGTATTACGTGCCTCAATATTTTGTTTATAATTTATATAGTTTTTTTATTTCATTATTATTTACTTATTTCATGACACTACTGTCATGTTGTCAGCATATAATGTTTGGTTTGGGGGACACAATTTTAGCTTTTTGCTGGATGTTCGATGATTATTTTAATCTCAATAAACGCAACCAACACAACTAGACAAAATCGGGGGAATTAAATCCTTAATAAAACCGCTGCAGTGTTACCTTTGAGCCACTTTGAAGGCCGTCTTTATCATATGCTTCTAAAATTTAATTTCCTTAAAATTTGAGGGAACACATGTACAATATATTAATGCGACCATGCAGAAAAGCAGTAATTGAACTCACTTGAACTTATTGCTAGGAGTCTCCTCACCGGGAAATCTATTTTAAATATATATATATATATATATATATATATATGGGTATATATATATATTTATAAAGTACTTTAGGTATGGTATATAGTAAGGAGAAAAGATAGTATTATTAACCATTTTAGAACCAGTCTAGAATGCAAGTATTCGCTATAATTACGCTCTATAATTTAAAGTAATTCAGTATAACTTTATAATGAACACGATCTGAAGTTAATTTATAACATTTTTAGGAAAGAGTCGTTCACCCCAACGCGGGAAGTCGCAACAAATATCTAAATGATGATTTAGTGTTTTCTGTATCCATAAGAAAGGAGATAAAACGTGGGTGTTAAACCCAAACCTCTTTTTGAAATGCTAAGTACAAAACATTAAGATTTCTTACACGATCGCTATGGCGCTGCTGTATTTATATTAAGAATGTATAAAATGCGTCTATAAAAGGCGAAGTGTGTATAGGTCTAAAGTAAAATGCATTTTCTTCTTTGCGAAAGTGGCGGAGTAAAGTCGGTCCCCACCAAGCCACCCAAAGGAGTCCTTTTTGCTATGGGCCCCTTTTGGTTTTAAAGTTTTACCAGAATGTGAAAAACTGGCACTGACTACGAGCAAGATGAAGGCGAGTAAGAAATAGTGCAATAACCTAGATACTTAAGACGAGAGTCTAACGTTGGACCGACATTTTTGACGAAGGAAAAGCTATGTTAATCTGAAAAATTGCATAGTACTAAATGTATGTATTATACTAACGTGGTCCATATGTGAGAGCGTACCTAAAATGAAAATAGTACCGACTGCAGTTTACCTTGTGGGATTATTTAAGTTGATTTAATTTGTGTGATATCATGATGTATTTCTTACAAGATAAATAAATTGTTTTAGCTTGCATTTCTCTCTCTCTCTCTCTCTCTCTCTTATTAATTTATCTCTATCTTTGTTTTTCTATTTCTTCTCTTTCTCTCTCTCTCTCTCTCTCTCTCTCCCTTTCCTTTCTCCATCTCTGTCGCTTTCTCTTCCCACCCTCTTTCTCTCTATCCCTTTCTCTTTCACCCTTGCTGTCTCTATCTCCACCTCTCTCTTGATAAGGTGAGGGTCAAATGCAAAATGTCAAATACGAAATTTTTAAATGCATCATCTATGTACAGTTGATAAGTGCTTTATTTACATTTCCACTAAAAACCATCAGAAATAATATCGTAACTTTTGTTCGATAGCATGCTATACAATTGATACATCTTACAACTACACTACTTGCTCCAGCCCCTCCCCCAAATACAATGAATAGTTTTTTGTTAACCTTTGAATCGGCTCATGCAGGGAGTGCCATGCTAATCTATATCACCGGTTGAGTCAAGAAGAAAGTAGACAAATCACTCAACAACTGTTCGCCTAGCTGGCGGAAGGGCGTTAGATAGAATTTCAGGTTAAAAAATGAAGCGCTAAGCAGAAGGCCTTAAAGTGACTCGGTAACATTGTTGAAGGTTGATGAAAAAAATTGCTTAATTTTTGTATAAAATGTGACTTACTATATTCCTTCTACTATACTAACCCTCTGACATGCAAAAAATCCTGAACAAATTCTCAAACCACAAAGATATCTATGGTTTTCTTTGAAGGCGTCGATGTGAGGCACCCTCTAACAGTGATTAACAGTAAATTCTCCCAACCATTTTTGAATTTTCCCAACCGTTTTTCCATGAGAAAAATACATAAAACAGGCTATAAAAATCTGTCAACACTTAACTGTCTGGAATGGAATGTAGAGCCATTTTATTGCTTTGTGACGATTTACATTCACCTAAAATGTAATTAAATTGTCCTTGTCTTGATGCTTAATAGGCTTTGACAAGTAGCAGAATAGAAGTAGAATAATATAGTTGGGAATATTTAAGGAATCGATCAGATCAGTTTTTCCCAATTTGTACCATGAATAATGACCCGTTTTCACTCAAATTTTCAGATTATCTTTAATGTTACATCTAGCATTGAAGTCACTACCTTAGCACCACTATCTCTCATCTGAACAATGTTATCGCCTCAAACTTTATAAAACTGACTTATTTCCGAAACAAAATCGTGGCCGTGTTCTACTATAACAGTTATATTAGTATTTTAAGTTTTAAACCAATTTTCGGGACGGAAAGCAGTTTTAATATAAAACAAATATTTAAATGCGAATAATTCGAAAAGTAGTATTCGAGTCGCTCGCGCGTTAACGCCCTTTTGCCAGCCGGGCGACGTTACTTCTTGTAATATTTGAAGTGTGAGTTTTCAAACTAGAATTTGATAATATGTCGTTTTAGGGTAACCCTTTCTACATGGTGACCTATGGATGGACAAAGAATGCGTCATTCCATCAATCACCCATCAGAAAAGCAATTAATCAATCTCTCAGCCAATTCAACAACCAATGACACGATCTCACAGACTTAATACAAATCAAGTCAAGCAATTTTGATAGAATGATGGGTCACCTACTAAAATTAATGTGCAAAAATTACCAAGACATATTACGTAATCCGAAAATGATTTATACAGTCGAAATAATCAGGGTAATGGTGCTTCGAAATAGCCGTTCACTTGATTATAAGTCTTTGCAATCATGTATTATACTCAACTATACTCGAGTCAAACTTGATTACGAGACATATCAACATCATGTTACACACAGAATCATAGTCAGATTCAGAGCTAATTGAATAGAATATGGCAATACAAAATATACATACAAAATCTTAATCTAAAGAGAAAATTACAAAAACATGCACGAGCGTCCGTAACTTATAAATAAGAGCTGAAAGGCTAAAAAGCATTGAACCAATTAACAAGTATACTAATTTACCCGGATTTACACAAATAATCAAAACTAAACCTTTTAAAAACTATATATTTCTAAAACTATGCTATGGCCCCAAACTCACACGTATGTACAGAACCGGATATGTGTGGTGCAAATTAACCCCTAGAGAATATATACATCTGCTTTAAATGATATGCCACCAAATAAATCCCCCGGTAACGACTAGTTAACAGTTGAATGTTATTGTATATTTTGGGACAAACTGGGCCCTTTATTAGCAAAAACACAAAGTATAATTACCTTAATAACTTTACATAAAAGAAATGTATAAACTCAACAAAGAAAGAAAATAGACATTTTTAATGTTAAAATTACCATAAAAACAATCATTAAAGCGTATATCATATTAAAGAAAGTAATTACTCTACCAATACAAATCATTTAATTGTTAATGTCTATGCTCACCCATGCATGAATGGTATAATTCCAATTGCATGTTATCTTAATGAGGAATATGTTTTTCTTCATATATAGAAAACAAAAAAAAATTGTTATATTTTAAATTCTTAACTAAAAGTAGTAATCACTTGCTTTTTTCGCTGATTGCATATCAGTCGATTGATGTATCAATAATTCAATCAGCCCCTATACTTTTTCGCTTACCTACTGACTTAAAAATATACATGTCGGATAACTCCAGCAATAAATACATGGCCACTTGTGTACGTCTTAAGAGTTCTATCACACCTCACGGCATTACTTTTTCGAACCATCATATTATTTCACGGCTGCTCTTCCATGGGGTTCACAATGTATAATTATTTAAGTAAAAATATACGAGTATCATAATAATAACAATAATCAAGCATCAAATTACCTGATTTTGATTTATGAGTGAAGGAATAATTACACCCATTCCTCCCCTATCTTGTAAATAACAGATATTGAGCAATTATTTTGCAGGAACATTCTAGCAATGAATCTCATCCTCATCGGTTTTGATGTGTCCTTGAATCATGAGAATTAGTGTTATTACTATTATCAGGCTTGCCACCGAAATTGAGCATTTAAGAATACAAAATTGGTATCAGAATTACTTTGAAATATATATATATATATATATATAATATAGTGCGATATCAGAAATTGATCTGGTATACTTTGAAGCAAAACAATCATAGTGAAATTTGAAAGCGAATGATACATGTATATGAGTATATGGATGTAATAATACGATGGGAACACGTTGGGTTTAGATGGTACTTATATTTAATGAGATCATGCAGCTTTATAAAGAATGAATTCGGATTTCGAACAACTTGTTTCCCACAAGTTCTCGACAGGTGAGCAAAATTTGTTTCTCATGCATACAAAGCGGGTCTTTATCTTTATAGACTTGTCGACATGATAAAGGATGTACAATGGATTAACAAATGATGCTTAAAGACTCATATTGTGGGGTAACAGGGGACCACTTTTTCCGAATACTCATGGTCTATCTGAAAGCTCCGTTTCAATTCAATTTAATTCAATTCGATTTTATTCAAGTCCATTTAAAAAAAGTGCATTGAAAAACATTGTACATTGAGAACATAATTACATGTATGATACACAGTATACATTGAACTTTAAACACACAATTAAAAAGAGAAATAAAGACAAGAGTAAGAAATCAATGAAATAGATAATTAACATGAAATGGGAAATTGCAAAAGAACCAAATAAAGGTTCTGTCGAGGCAATCCCAAGCCTATTAAAATACCTACATTTTTACTGATAAAGCATAGTGACATTATGGCAAAAAAAGTTTAAAAGTTATAAAAGTTGTGCATTATCAGTTATTATTTTTCTCCTTCTCATTGTTTATCCCTTCTCCCCCTCTTTCTCTCCCCCCCCCCCTCTTCCTCCTCTTCTTCTCCGTCGTCATCATAGTTTTCTTTTTCGTTTGCCTTGGACTTTAAGTAGGAGTGGGTGGTTTACATACGTCGATCGGCTCTCGATCGGCTCTATTCGAATATACCACTGTATCATATATTCGTCTCAGAATATAAGCTATACTAAAACAAGGAACCACCCCTCAGTCGACCATGCACCTGCACTATACTCAAGTCTTGGAGTCCGTGACAATTTAGACAAGTCGACATATCATCGAGGTTCCTGCCTTGGAACTCTAGCCAGTACTGAGAAGGGTCGATCTTCAGTTTCTCCTGGATCTTGACCTTGAGATATTTGACCTTGGCCGTCGGTCTGACCCTCAGGATGTGCGTCTGGTTTTTGTAATCCACAACCTGGATCTGAATGAGTCCTGATGTGGAATGGATGTTCATTGAACAGGTGCGGCAGATCTTGTCGTTGGGGGAGCCGACTCTCGAATTACCTTATTAAATGGGTAATAGAAGTAATAGATACGAACAAGCCATCAGGTAAGTGGACCAACAAAATACATAATGGCGAAGAAACCAGGCGATTTCATTAAATATTATGCAATTGTTAATCGCGGAATATATTATTAATTATTATGGACAAGGGAGATGTTAATTGTCCCATTTCCTTCACAATTTAACGAACGGGGGCAGGCGAAGATTATAATTTCGCCCTGACGTACAACATGATTGCATTGTTTTCGTTGGTGTTCTGAAATCTTATTCTTATTCGTATATTTGTATAATGTATATATATATATATATTGATGGGGCATACTCATACAATGCAGGGACGCAACGATTGCGCGTACACTCGCAATGCTCTTAGATTGGTAAATTTCCTTTGACTCTAAAAAGAAATAGACTTTTATGTTAAAAAATCTCTTTTAAAGAATCGACGCTTTCGATTCTGTATATAAAACAATTATTGACTCCTTATTTGTTTAAGTCAAAGTTAAGACTGATCTCGAGGATTCAACTCGGTGCAGAGTATATTTTCGAGATCACATTTGGCAATAGTTTTGACCGTGCCCCTCAAGGCAGTCAATATTAGTATACTACTGCATACTGAAATATGCTAGTCAAACCTTTTTAGTGTGTGTCTGTTCCTGTATTTGTGTCTATACTCAATGTTTGCTTGTATGGACTATGTCGAATTATGTCCCCTTACACTAACTCTTTGTACAATTAGTGGACATATATACTGAATTCTACTCTTAACATTATTGTTTCAAATTAAAGTCTTCGAAACACATCAGAACATCGATTTTGCTAAACCTTGCACAAGTCCAATAATGGAACGAGCTTACGTTAATTTACGGTATGAACTCATTCATCGGCCTACTTTAGGACATTCATTTTGTAGCGTGCAGAGTTTTAGTTTATAAAAGGCTGCATTAGTTGTTGGGTTTCAGGATATTTACAATGCACTGAATTACATGTAATTCATCACGATTCTACATAACTCAAATATATAATAACATCTTTAATAGCAAGCATTTACAAATGGTCTACTTTGGTATACTAAATTTAAATCATAGTTACAGATTGTATTATACACTTCGTAAAGACACGCACCAGCTATGTCATGGCGGTTGTAATGTACTACTGTCTGTCCAACTCTTTGTGTCATGACGTTCCCCGTTAGCCGATGGTCTGCAGCGGGGGCAATGCAACCAGATTCCTCCAAGTCCCCGTCTGTCGGTGCCCTCCTGTACTCATCTCGAACTGAAATGTGAAATATGCAAATACCTTTACGTACAATGTAGGCCTACTAACTTTTACTTTATGATTCGATTATTAGTAAAGCAAAATTCAGTTCACACGTGTAGTACATGCAGACAAGATCACTTCGTGCTTTCTCTGGAAATACAGTGTGTCCCAGAAAAATGAAACCGAGAATTATCGATGTTTTATCATAACTTAATCACATTAATAATTCATAAATGACACATATTTGTAAAGCTTCGATCCTCCACATGATGCATATTTCACGTATGAATTTGAAGCAATTTGAAGAGAGGGTACCAAAAGTCATTCGGCGGGCGGTATCTAAATTTCAAAGAGAAAATTACATTTCTACAAAAAATCATTTCTGCCCTTTCATATGACACCTCAATTAGGAAAAATGAGCCAGGAATCACAAAGTTCTGTTTGTTTAAAGTAATGCTTGCATTTTCATAATTTGAGTAAACGAATTCGTTTTCACTGGCTGCCTGCTGTAGCAACAGACATAATTGACAAAAAGACTTAACTCCGTTTAATTGATGATCAGCTATGCATCAAGTCTTTCGTCTTCTTTGTGCATGGCTGATCGTCAATGAAACGGAGTTAAGTCTTTTGTCAACTTTGTTTGTTTCTACGGCAGGTAGCCAGCCAGCTAGTAGTATAGTAATAGTAGTAGTAGAAGTAGTAGTCAGGGCAGTAGTTGATGTGTCCGCAGTACTTGCAACAGTAATAGAAGAATCATACAGGTAGAAGTAGTAAGCTAAGTTTAGCCGTCCATATTAACCCTTTTTGTTTTCACTCAATTCCATCACTGTGCAATCAAGTTTTGTCCTGAATATCCAGAAAATTGTCAAATGCCTGAGTTAATCTAGGAGGCGCGATAGCTCAGTCGGTAGAGCAGTGGTCTCGTAATCCAGTGACCCGGGTTCGAAACCAAGACGATGCGCTAGTGCCCATTGGTACGGTATTAATCCTCACTACCAGGTCCGTCGGAGAGGACCTAAAGCCATCGGCCGCCCGGTTGCTTACTTACAAGCATTTATGCTTTCTTAGTAGTCAGGTAAAATAACCATCACATCACATCACATATTTTCATTCAAGCTGGTCAATGGTCAATTCGTCTCATCTAATAATCTGCTGCAGAATCAAACGACTGAATTCGTGTTTTGCAAGCAGTTGTAAAATAATTACATTCGAAATAGTTAAATAGTTCAGACACTCAGACTAGCGGTGATCAAATTTGAAAACCTTGTTACATTTCCCTTTATCTTGTTTATGATGTGTGTATACCAAGTTTTTATTTATTGGATATTTTATTCTTCTTCAGAAACATTCAAAAGATGCAGGTTGTGGGCTGTAGATGAGGTGTATTAAAAGACAATATTAACCAACACCATACAAAGGATGTGAAGCAAATTTTTCATAATTCTTATATGCCTGCTTATCTATCGAATAAGGTATATACATTGGTTAAAGTCTTGAATTTGCAACGCGGACGGTTCGTGATTAATATTTTTTTTTAAATATGGTCGTACTTTAAATATGATTTTAGCTCACCTTTTTGTCGGTTGCACCAAAGAATGATAGCTAATAGAATAACCACAACCAAGACTGTGATGACTGTGAATTGAACAACTGTAATGTAAATATTGTAGAAATTAAACATTAATACGTCTCGGTAAAGACACAATGGGAAAGATGTGCAGACATGTCGGCCCGAATTCACAAAGAAGGTATGTCGACAAACCTTGGTTTATGTGCGTCATATGACGCGTTTTGACGCGTTTTAAAAACGTTTAAAAAACGCGTCGAAATGCCTCATATGACGCACATAAACATAGGTTTGTCGACAAACCTCCTTTGGGAATTCGGACCACAGAGTTCAACTTCCGTCATTTCCGTAATGCCCGTCACCCTCGAGACGTAATCTCGATTGCGTTAAACACCTAGGCTAATCATGCGTGTAAAGGCTATTACACCATACGTACGTGATCATTGTTCATTTACATTCTACTTTCCTATGATGTCAAAACTTAAAAAACGCACCAGTAACTGACGCAGACTTTCGCCAGCCAATGGCGTCTGGTGTGACGGGCATATTGCACGACCATGAATCATTTGTGACGGGCATATTGTAATAGCATAAATCATTTGTAATGCCAACAGTACGGGCAGATAATGTCATATAAGTGTACCCTGTCAGCTGCCAGGAGTCAGCAGTTAGCAGTTTTGTCCAATCAGATACCACGAATCTTGGTAAATTATGTGTTATATCCCTGGTAGAGCGTAAAATGCACGTCTTAATGTGGGAATAATGACCTATTCCACAATTATGTAATCATAATAATCAACAAACACTTCATCCTTTCATGACATTTTGTACTCTCCAAAAGAACCAATACCCGCGTCCGAACCGTGTATTATCACCTTTGCCGTGTGTTATTATACAAATAACACACATCAGTGAGGGCATTAGTAAGAATTACCGACATTAGGTACCGAGTGTGGGTAATTTTATAATGCCACAACAAAATGATGTGTATTATTTGTTTTATAAAATTATGACTTGGATCCTTGTTATTTGATCAATCACCCTCATATCAAACTCAAAGGCCCGAATTCACGAAGGAGGTTTAAATCTAACCCACGGTTTAAAACCTCATTTACATAACCCATGGTTTAAAATAAGCGCAAATTGAGGCGTACCTTGCCTTGCGCGCGTCTAATTTTGGACGTCTGACTCGTGTCACGCTTATGATAGCAACAACAAACTAGATGTGTTAATGACCAGTCATTACCATTAAGTAATGACCGGTCATTACCCAAATTACGCGTTAGGCAAAATAAATGCCTGGTCACGTGTACGCTTTCAACCAATCATTTGATTAGGATTTACGTCATCATCTTATAACACTTCATGATGTATAGGAATTTTGGACAGTATGAAATAATAGGAAAGAATAAAATAGTGTCGATTACTGACCAATTAAACTGCATATTTACCTATTTTAACTGTTGTACTGTCAGCTCGATCTACCAACGAAGTTGTGGATGTCAAGAATACGGAAGCGGCGCTTTGGTCTGCAACTCCAGGAATATCTGACGCCACACACGTGTACGGTTCTGGACGTGGAGAAGCTTGTATTGTGATTGATTTATTTTTCTTCCCATCTCCATTTGTCGTTTCCTCAGAATGTATAGTGGTGATGTATTGAGAGCCACATAGAAAGAAGAGGTCTAGGTTTGGGAAGTACCCCGAGGCAGTGCAGGAGATGTTGATTAAGTCCTCGGCAGTTGATATTACGCAAGTCTGATTAGACTTCATGCCAGGTGACCTCGGACATTCGTTGATAAATGGGTATGGTTTCTTCGGGGGAGCTTTTGAAAACAAAAAAGTCTAATTATGAATGAAGATATTTGAAGGCCTTATATGACATTTCCGAAGAAATGGTAATTTAATTCAGAACCAAAAAATAACAATGAATGTACATCTTTACAAAAACAAAGGGTAAATTAAATAAACAATAAAAATATATTATTATCTGTACAAGGCTTCCAAGTGGTACAATAAATCAGTGTATTTAATACCTATAGTGCAGTACCCGGATGACTGATCAATATTGTTTTCATATTGCTCAGTCCAGGCGCGTACGCATGATTTTTTCGAGGAGGGGGGGGGGGGTGGTTAAAATGTTAAAATCACGAGTCTGCCAGCCGCTGAATAAGTGGGGGGGGGGGGGGGGGTTAGAGGACATATTTTTTAATTAACAACAATCGCAGGGGGGGGGGTTACTCCAAAACACACACATACAAAGGTCAAAGGGGGTTCAACCCCCCCCCCCCCCCCCCTGCGTACGCCCCAAAGGACAATTACCCCCCGGGGACAACTACCCCCCGAGGACAATTACCCTCTAGGACAATTACCCCCCGAGGACAATTACCCCCTAGGACAATTACACCCCGAGGACAATTACCCCCCGATGACAACTACCCCCCCCCCCCTGGCGCTCAAGGGGGGGGGGTTGCATATTTTCAAATTTTCGAGAGCCCCCCCCCCCCCCAACAAAAAAAATGCGCTCACTACCCCCCCCCCCCCCCTATTACTTATTGGCTCTATAGCTCCTAAATTGATTTGACAACTACTAGTCGTTATTTTCCCACTTGATAACATTTTGAAGCCCCACATTTAGGGAAGTTCTAAATTAGTATTATCTTTCAAATGCCGTTGGAATTTAACCTTTTCATTTTTTTGGCCTGCAAATGGGACATAGTACCTTTAAGAAATGACAATTTTCTCCCAAATCCCAAAGTCTTCACAGACGGTTAATTTTGCATGACTCTGGCTCTCGACAAGTGCTATGCACACACGTATAGGCACATTTAAGAATAAAAAGGAGAAGACATTTTCAAACTGGTAACAAAATAGTTGGTAATCCACACATTGAAAACTATTTAAAGTACTATATCCGGGCACCTTGCCGCCGAATGTACATAAATAAAAAGTGTTATAAACCTCACTTAAGTAATCCAGCAATCTGATTGGTCGAAATTGCATTCATAAACTTTAACTGTTCCCGAAAATTCCCAGTAACCATGGTTAAAACAGTTCTAAAATCCCAATAACCATGGTTACCGGGAAAATAGTTCAGTCTCCATGGTTACCCCATAGGTTTACATGTTAAAAAATGGTCTGAGCGATCGAGGATACCGTTACGTGTGCGAAGAATTGGTCGGTAATTTCAATACAATTGAATCTCGATCGATCTTACCGACAATTTTATCTTGCATTGTTGACATGAAGACGAAAATAAACTTCCAAAAACAAAAAAACGACATCTGCCGATAGATCTTGATCTGAGTTCGTGCCAATATGCATTGCAAAATTAAAAGAAGGTCCCGTTTAATGGAGCAGAAGCGAAGCATCCACCACCGAAGCCGTTGTCAATCCATTTTAATGTATATATTAGAGAAAACAGCTAAGTGAGGAAACGGAGAGCGATAGCCGAGAGGTTTAAGGCGGTGATTTTAGTTACATCACCTTTTGTACGCAAGTGTTCGAATCCCATCTTCGACAAAGTTTTTTTATTTTTTATTTTTTATTTTTTAGTCTATTTTTTTTCGGCATATAAAAGTATTAATGACTGCTTTAATATTCGAGAAATAGTTTTTTTTATACGCTCTCGGGAAGGTTACAATTGGGCTATTGCCCTCGGCACGCCTCGGTTAATAGCACAATTCTAACCTTCCCTTGAGCGTATAAAAACAACTATTTCTCTCAAAGCAGTCATTAATACTATAATATATTCGTGCCTCTCGTTGCCTTTATTTGCCTTGCTGTCAAAATATTGTCAGCGAGCGAGGAAAGAAGACACTTTATTATCTTCAACATTTTATTTTCTCATGTAATTATATATTTTAACCGTTTCTCGTATTTGATTTTTTTTTTACTAAATCAACGTTTTCCAAATCATTCTCTTGCGGCACCCCGGTTGAAAAACGCTGTGCTGGAGACTGGAGTTACAAAATAAAATGAGATGAATTACCAGAGAGCGGATATTCATTTTCTTTTGACATGGCAACGTACATATAACTTGAAGGCAATTTCTATTTCAAAATAATATAACGTACACGAAAACATATTATACTTCAGCATGACAACAGAAATATATAGATAACGTGAAAAAACCCTTAATTATGGATCATGGCATGGATGATGGGCCATTATACATACAAAGACAAATACACGATCAGCTGATTAAAAAAGTTACAGAGGATGCATACAGGAAATCTTACATCCTAATTTCTTTGTTGTGCCATTGATGGTGAGAGAGGCTGTAACGCGTACTCATCTGCGCGCAATGTATTGTTTAATTTCTAAGAAATGTAATTTCTGTTCTTTACTCGGTAGCAATTGGGCAACCTCCAACCCCCCCTTCCCTCCCCCCCCCCCCCATATCGAATTGAATAATTTGAAAAGACTGAAATGAACTTCATAAATAACAAAGAAAATGAAGGTTTATCCAATTGTCTTTACATAGCAATTTGGAGAGAAGCTTGCATATTACGTCACAGTGTTATAAATTCCTCAGGGTGATTGTCATTGGGGGTAGTTGTCCTACGGGGTTTATTGTCCTCGAAGGGGGGAGGGGTATTTGTCCTCGGGGGCTAGTTATCCTCGGGGGTAGTTTTCCTGAAGGATAGTTGTCCTCGAGGGTAATAATAATAATAATAATAATAACGTTTTATTTACCCAGGGTAGCCACTTAAGTTATGAAACTGCTCTTCCAGCGGGCCCTGCATAACATAATATGTTTTTACTACCCTTTTCCAAACTAATATGCTGAGCGCCTAGCTAGAAGGCAGAAGGTCCCATTGTTATAAGTCTTTGGTATGACTCGGCCGAGGTTCGAACCCACGACCTCCCGTTCATGAGGCGGGCGCTCTAACCACTGAGCCACCATGCCCAGTAGTGTCCATGTGGGGGTAATTGTCCTCGGGGGTAGTTGTCCTCGGGGGGTAATTGTCCTCGGGGTAATTGTCCTCGGGGGTAGTTGTCCTCGGGGAGTAGTTGTTCTTGGGGGGTAATTTTCCTCGGGGGGTAATTGTCCTCGGGGGTTAGTTGTCCTCGGGGGGTAATTCTCCGGGGGTAATTTTCCTTGGGGGGTAATTGTCCTCGGGGGTAATTCTCCGGGGGGTAATTTTCCGGAGGGTAATCGTCCTACGGGGGTAGTTTTCCGGGGGTAATTTTCCGGGGGTGATTGCCCAGGGGGTAATTGTCCTGATACGATGACAATATATTATTGTATCACATTCAAGGCCATCCAATATTAGATAAATATCTCTGGTGGTTTGGACAAGGATACCATTGCTTTCCCCTACCTTATAAACAGTGCTATGTTTGATTAGTCCTAGTCTCTCATTAAGTAAAAGCATTACAATTATAAATCTAATCAAACTATGAAGTTCTTTTTCGGAAAAAGGAAAATCCCATGGTGCATATTATTTGCATTGATGATATTTGAAAGTTCGAAAGCTAATTTCACAGATACACGTAATTTGTTTTCATGATATTGTAATTCTGTTGCGCTGATAAATATAATTTGGCCTCGTGATGAAAATACTTACAAAACACACTGATGTCCGTAAAATTCTGTATCCATTTCCCCTTGTAGTTTTCTATCCTGCAGATGTATCGTCCTTGTTCTGCTATGCTGACTTCTTTGATGACCAACGAGCGATTTTCATTCATCTCCATAATGCTGCACGGCCTTTCCCCACATGATCCTGTCACTGTGTCTCCTCTAAGCCATGAGACCAGGGTTGATGCTCCCCTGTTATCACCTAATTTCTTCCAGTAAACAGCTAAAGGTGTCCCACGAAACTGACATTTTAGAAGTACTCTGTCCCTAATTCTTACATTTCTGTTTAGATCAGTATACACAGCATCATCAGGAACTTCGCCAGCAACACCTGAATAAAAGATATGAAAGCAATTATCAAACTTCTAAAAGTTCGAAAGATAGTCAATATCGGGTCCAGCACCACTTTTAGGAAGCATATTAAGCAAAGTTGAATGGCGATGTCAAGCTTAAGTCTGAAGGATCTTCTGCTTATTCAATTTGGACAATGCGTTCTGGATATGGATGTTTAAATATAAAGTAGTAACTTTGATGTATCTGCAAAGAGTTAGCAATGTTTATGCGGAGATAAATCTTTTATCAATGAATATAATCAAACAGGGTCATCCCAGTGGACCCAAATATTCCTTAATTTATTTAAATTCCATATACTTTCAAAACAGGAAAGGCAATAACAGTTAACCAAATATTGAAATAACTTTTGATGGTGAATTGTAAAAAGAAGAAAAAAGGAAAAATTATATTGGTATTCTAATAAATGAAAAATCTCGGATTGAATAACTTTGTGAATTATGTCTTATACACTGTCGCCCACAAAGTTGATTTGATTTTTTCTTAAATTTTGTTTTTGTAAAGTACTTTTATCAATATGGTATATTCTTGATAGATAACATTTATCCCATCTCATGATCAATCTCTATATGCATCTTCAGACTGATCAATAAAAAGTTCTGAAAAATTAAAATTTTATCTTTCAAGAATAAACCACATGGTCACTTTCACTTCATAGGAGATAAACAAAAAATTATCCGCTTTCTGGGAATCAGTGTAGTATATACATAAAAGCTATATTGGTATACTTTGTTAATCAAAACATTATGTCCCATTAAATAGTTTGTTTGTGGTGTATAATTCTTTTACTCCGCCATTCATTTCATATTGTAATATTCTTTGGACAAATTCAAAGACTAAGGTCGATAATATTTTTGCTCTTGCAAAAGATAGCCGTACGTATGTCCACTACTTCTTTCTACCGTGACCACTAACATTCTTTTTTAAATTTTACTAAAAACTGTAATAGTTTATGAAATTAACATTCTTCAAATTGCACTTTTTATGTTCCGCTTACAAAAACGGTCAACTACATCCATAGTAATGCATCTAACATGCCCTTGAAAAGGTACGGGATTCCCCACTGTATGAGCAGGTTCACGTCTCTGATTTCATATCTCTCCTTAACCCGAAATGTTAGTTTTTCATCAGACTAACGCACTGCGCAACACAACGGTATTTTCTACCGTTATCTCTCAATAATAATGTATATAATGCCAAGTGGCATCCGTGTATATATCATGGCTGCATTTAGAATGAATGCACCCGCATCGTGGCGACAATAGTTGATCCTAATAATATAGATGACTTGAATTGAATTGAATTGAATTGAATTGATTTATTGTCCATAATATGGAAATTCATTGTTCACTGGTACATGTGTGTTACAAAGAAATGTACAAAATTAGACAGATTAAAAAACATGATAACAACAAAACATCAATGGCGTTTCATCTAAAAATACGATCTGATTACTTGCATAGGAATGGAGGAAAGCAATAAAAAGGGTACAATGTCTACATTGCTTGCCCTCGTTTTACCATACTGTTGAACATGTGAATTGAATCCGGCACAAATGAACGTCTGAAGCGTTCCCGCCTAGTGCGGGGAACGCAGAGGCGAATTCCTGATCGGTTAAAATTATAATTATGGAACAAAGGATGTGATGGGTCTTTCTTGCATCTCAATTAGAGTAGACTTACCCTGTAGCGAGCACAATTGTACTATCAGACATACATTGCATGACAAGCAGAGCAACTGTATACATCGGGCCGCCATTGTAATTCATGTGATGACAAGGATCCGAATTGCATTTATTCAAAGCTTGAAATCAACAGCTTTCGATACAGTTTGGGAATTCCCACATTGGCGTTTCAAGTTCTACAATACACGCATTGGGGCAAATGGGCGGGCGTAAAAATGTACTGATGTTGTCAATCATTAGGGACTTTTAGATTTGCACGTTTTCAGCTTTGACTGCAACGTGTGACGTCATTTTAAGGCACTGCGCATGCGTCACGTCGTCTCAGTCGGCGATCGAGAATGCGTCAACCTTGATTTTCCTAAATCTAGTACAATACTAGTATATGCCGCGTGCGCATAAAATATACAGTTCCTCAGGTAGACAAAGGAACATCCCTTCCCTGCTATTATGTAAAAATGTGTGGAACAAGTGTCACATGCATATTCACCTGTTCTACACATTTTTACATAAGAGCAGTGAAGGGATGTTCTACCACAGCAATAGGCCATTTTCGTAATGTAACCAAATTTAATGCATAGGTCTTTGTGAAGTGCCTCAATACAAACTATTTCATTCACCTGTTAAGAATAATAGTATTTCAATAGACAGAATCCTAACTGCATACATTAGTTGTTGCCACGTTGGACAAACATTATGGCTTGACCTACCTAGCAACACTTAATATATGCAGTTGCATTCTGACTATTGAAATACTACTATTCCTATCAGGTGAATGAAATAATTTGTATTGAGGCACTTCACAAAGACCTATGCATTAAATTTGGTTACATTAAGAAAATGGCCTATTGTTGAGGGTAGAATGAGGTACTGTATATTTTGTCCTCTTTCTTTGTCTGTCATGTAATTCATAGTGTTACTTCCTGCATACATGTATATCGTCGAGTGCAATCTAAAAGATTTCTAATAGGCCATTTTCGTAATGTAACCAAATTTAATGCATAAGTCTTTGTAAAGTGCCTCAATACAAATTATTTTATTCACCTGATAAGAATAATAGTATTTCAATAGACAGAATCCGAACTGCAAACATTAGTTGTTGCCAGGTTGGACGAACATTATGGCTTGACCTACCTAGCAACACTTAATATATGCAGTTGCATTCTGACTATTGAAATACTAGTATTCCTATCAGGTGAATGAAATAATTTGTATTGAGGCACTTCACAAAGACGTATGCATTAAATTTGGTTACATTACGAAACTGGTCTATTGTAGTCAACATGGGCAGTTGAGTACGTTGACACGCGTGATCAGTCGGCGTACGTCGTGTTCTCGTCCACTCATTCTAAAAGTCCCTATTATTATGTAGCTACGGCGTAGATCGATGAGTGGCATTATCGGATGATTAAACCCATTCGCTGATGACACCAATGTATTTTGTTCCAGCTCAGATGTTCAAACCCTTTTTTAAGCATAATCCATACTGAATTACCGAAATTATCCAGATGGATTAAAGCCAGATGACAATCCCTTATTTCAAAACAGGAAAAGCAATTCAGAAAATTACTAAATTACGGTTAATAAATCAGCGATAGTATGTGCCGGTATTCTTTACGGAGGAAAACGCCATTGCTGGTGCCGGAGGGGAACGCCAACGCCCTTGGGTATCGAGACATCCTGGAGATCCAATATATGGACATAATAATACAAAATAATAATAACAACATTTATAATGCGCACATATCCACCCCCAAGAGATGCTCAAGGCGCCTATATGCAGCGTTTCTATATCACAACTGGTTGTTAATATATAGATAATTTGCATCTCAAGTGCATTAAACTTACCCTGTATCGAGCATACATGAAGTATCATGCACACATGGCATGACATGCCGAGCAACTGTATGAATCGGTCCGCCATTTTCAGTCATGTGACGACAAAGCGTGAAGTCTACAGGTAACGTAAGGTGGGTGAATTCCCGAATTGGCGTGTCATGTTTCAGTTGCTACAACACACGCATGGCGACCAAAAGCCATGGCGACCAAAAGCGAGTCGAAGTGCACTGATGTTGGCAACCATTATGTAGCAACGGCGCGCCGCGGCGTTGAGTGGCATAAGGGGATGATTAAACCAAACCGCGCACAAGGATTGAGACAAACTCTTCATTTTATAAGCATGACTAATACTAAGAATTTACTCATTTATTGGGACCTTAAATGATGGCGATAAGTTAGATGAATATATTTGTTTATACGAGAGCAAAAGAAAGATACACAGTATGCCATACTTTGTTATGGATGTATAAGGCTGTACTAACACTAGCATATATGAATGGATGGGGAGGGTGACATACCACATGAGAAATCATTTTCGAAAAGCAGACATGTATTGGGATTATAAATTGTTTTGTTGTGTTTGTAGTTGTTGCTGTTGTTTACAGTATAGGGGTTGAGTTTGTAAATACTTGTTTGTAAGTCTGTTTCTGTTTGATTACCTGACAGCGACTACCCCTGGCTCATTGTTTTTTTATCATTATAAGAACTTACAACGAATGCGTGACTTCAGTATTTAAAAGTCAACCAGAAGTACGTTAACTTTATTAGTCATTCGTCAGACAGATAAACGTTCACATACTTTTCTTTTCTTCAATGGTATAATATAATTCTAAGCTAAATTTAAACAAATTTAATCCAGGATAGCCGACAATCTAGCAAAATAAGCGACTAAAAATGTGAGATGAGTAATTTACTGTTGGATGATTTATCATGATTATGTTTAGTTTAAATATCTAGGCCAAACTGTATTTAAATGTGGCTCTGAATATTAGACATGTGCATGTAATATCTAGTGAAGGAGAAACAGAGAGAGAGAGTGAGAGAGAGAGTGAGAGAGAGAGAGAGAGTGAGAGAGAGAGAGAGAGAGAGAGAGAAGCAGAGAGAGAGAGAGAAGCAGAGATTTTTTATTTGCACAATTATCTTTTGAAAGAGGACAAAATACAAGTTCATTGTCACCATCCGACACGCTTGTACAGTTCCTTTACACTTCATTCGCATGAAGTGCAAACAATTTCTACAATTATTAGCTGGTTTGAGCAGGAAGCTGTAATGATGGAGATACCGTCTCGAAAGAATTTTCCGAGGGAAAAATATTCAAGATTAACCTGGCTTAACAAAAAGAAATGTAACCCTCTCCAGCCATCATTTCCATCAACAGCTGTCCATATCAATGCACAGTCCCTCTTTGGCATTCCAAATAGTACGAAATGTTACGCAACGCCATCTGCTTCCCTAAGTTCTCTATTCACTCTTTTGCAAAAATATGCAAGCATCGAGCTTTAAAGCCATGCGAGGCACCGACAAATTACGTCATGTTCAGTGAAGATATATTTAGCTATAACATATAAAATGCAGAATTCACAAAATATGACCAATGCAACTTTATATTAGTCATCAAATGCCTGTTCCGTTCTCGGATAGCTCTACTGAAGACATGGCCATATCAACCAGCGAAATCGACCAAGGAAATCATGAGTTAGAGCGAATGAAAGGTTTTCATCGTTCATGATTTTCTCATCTAATTATTGACATTTTCCGAAAATTTCCGAAATTTGTACATAGCTAGGAAGGTAGTCCAAAGGGTTATCTTGCTTAAGAACTAAATAAAATTGTGTTATATGTTTGCGCATTTATTGATTTAGGGCTAGAAGTTGTCAAGTTATCACCACTATTCACCCCAAGTACGGGCCGGCAAAGCAAAAGCCGCCGTGCTCGCTGGGCTGGGCTGGGCTGTGTGTGGAAAGGGAGGACTTAGTGTTACTAGGGAGCTGTACGGTTTCGGAGGGGGGTTAAGGGGATTACGGTAGGGGAAACAAAAGACGCGCGGTGCCACGGATGACTTCAAAGGGGCCTCTTGGACGGGATCTCCATTAATTACAGCTTCCTGGTTTGAGCGTGGCAGACAAGCAATGTACAGTCTCATTCAACAATGAATGACCGGGGTTTTTTCCCGCCTCTTGGAGTATGTGACACGACCCCTGTCGGTAAAGAACATGAACCTAGCATCGTTTATCCATTCATGAATGAACCTGCATTCAATCAGCAGATGTATGTGATTTATTGTATTATTACCAACGCTTCTTCTCTCCCCTTTCCTTTTCTTCTCTGCAAGTCACACTCTTTTTTTATTTATAATTTGTATTGTTGTATCTAAGTTGAGGGCTGCGGGCACGTCAAGCGACTGCGCTTATTTCTGTAGCCCTCCCGCATCTAATGTATGTTAATTATGCATTCAATATATTTGTTTAATTTCGTTTATTATCTGTATAAAATTATATACACTTAAAATATTGTATCAAACCATATTATGTTCATGAAAATGTATGATGAAAAAAAAGGAAAAAGATGCAGAAACCAATAAATCAAATCAATTAATTATTCTTTATCATGCAACTGCTCACTGCACCTGCACTTGCACCGCATCCTCTTGGTCACTCAGTTTTTTCGAAGAGAGTTATGTCGCCAATTCTTTTACGAGGCCGCCATCCATTTCCAGCCTAACCGCTCACGATGGTGGTCTCCTGCGTTCCAAATTACCTCTCTAATTTATTGAAAATATTTTATATTTCTTATGTTATTGTATGCTTCGTACATGTTTATCGAATGATATAATTGTACATGATTTTTCATTTAATTACTTTTGTAAACATTGTATTCATTGTATTTGTTATTGTTCGAAATGTTGTACTTTGACTTTGAATTTGTATATTTTTGAACGCAGAAATAAAATCAATCAAACAAACAAACAAACAAACAAATCAAATCAAATCAAACTTTGGACCGAACCGAGTGGGCCGCCACGCGGCAATTTGCCTGTTTGACTACGTCACTTGTATGAAATGCTTTCAATTGTTCAAACACAAAACACAGTTCTTTATTAGCCTATTCTGTAACCGTAAAAGAAGGCACCTGGGAATCATTCTATGATCAAAAGTAATCATGCAAGTTAGACACCCCGGGGGTCACTCCCAACATAACTGGCTACGCACCCGCGTCCAGAAAAGGCGTCGAAAGGGTGTCTCTGGGCGTGTTCACACCGCAGTGAGATAGCGCGGTCTATCGTAGCACCCCATTTTTTGAGAGGTCCTGTTGCCATGACGCGTGACGTCATGAGGTCAGAGCGGTCAAAGATTTCGCGCGCTATTACAAACTAGGAGTGTTGACCGCTCTGACCTCATGACGTCACGCGTCATGGCAACAGGACCTCTCAAAAAAGGGGGTGCTACGATATACCGCGCTATCTCACTGCAGTGTGAACACGCCCTCTGTCAGCTATGCGGCGGGATTGACGTTTTCCCTAAAAAGGAGTGTTTTTCAAGCACCGACCGCACAAAATCCCCCAAAAGGGTACCTATTCAGGTTCACATGTTTCAACCCATTCGCCATACCAACGCAATTCGGGTCATAACAGATAAGGTGCGATACGCCGTTAGGGTCCATTTCAGAGGTTGATGCAAATTGTCGGAGACGGGTGGGTAGTACTTGTGAATGAGAGTGATCCCCCCCCCCCCCCCCACCCCCCCCCCCCCCCCCCGCCACGGCTTAGACACATGCCTGGCATAAACATGTCTGTACAAGTGTCCCATTGTACACCTCTCTCTCTCTCTCTTTCTTTCTACCCAAGATCTGTTGTAGTATTCTCCTATATTATGTTTATGTCTGAATGCAGTGAGGAAACGACTCTGCTTAAATTATATTCATATTCATTTTTCCGTTGTTCACGCTCTGTGAAGGGTTAAGTTTTTTTTCACACACTCATTCGAGATTGAAGGCAGCCAATTCAAAGTGTGTGAAATTGCCATTTTGATGAGTGTATACAGATCGCATTGTACACACACAACCGCTTAACATTCACAGGCAGTGTATGCATCGGCGTGCCGTGTATCCGTCAGGCATCAGCGCATCGATTGCTACCAATCAAAATGGATCATAATGATTGATCTATGTCTATCACTTGTTTCGTTTCAGCTTGTACTAGTCTCAATTGTTTACAGTATCTTTCTCCTATCATTGAACACATCCATGCCTAATTGCACGCACCAATAGCGATGCATGGTAGAAGGAGGAATTTCACATCTCTCAACAGGCGAAAAAGCCATCCATTATGTATTGCTAAACGCACACCATTAAAAAAGAAAATGAGGACTTCTACCCTAGCTACGGGAAACGACACAATCTAGCATTGACGGATGGAAATGCAAACCTTCGGAATTATTAACCTGCATAAGAACGACTACCATGGGCCGAGTAGTGAATATCTCCCTATTTCTTCGTTTTCGTGACCCACCTCTAGTAACTACCCAATTTTTTGTCTGAGAGGAGATAAAAACTCATAGAATAAAAATTCATAACTCGGCAAAGCCGAAAGTTGCACACTAATTAGTATTCATAATAAATAGAAATTAATCATATCAACAGCGCCCTCTACGTCAATAAAATGAAAGACATGTAGAAACGTATGGGGACAAGGTAAATGACAACTGCAAAGTTGTGATAAATATATGTTTTGTATAAAAGCAAAAATAATAATAATAATATTAATAATAATGATGATAAACAACATCAATATCAATAATAATGATGATTACAAATAATATTTATATTAATAATAATCATTATCATCATCATTATCATCATCATTATCATTATTATCATCATCATCATCATCATTATCATTATCATCATTATCATCATTATCATCATCATCATCATCATTATACATCATAATCATCATCATCAAGCTTCATTTTACATCTTGTGTCATCTTTTTTTTCACATTACACCTACTCATGAAGCTTTCACTGACAGTTCACTAGGTCTTTGAACTACATAGTCATGATGCAATCATATCGCTTGGTAATGCATTCATAATAACATGAAACAATTCAATAAATTCAAATCATATTCTCATTGTCACATGGAATTTTTGTATTCATTTATTTTCAATTTATACAAGCTACAGTACTATAACATCATTACTTTTGGGTTGTACACGACGTCTTGTAATCCTTTTGAGATAATCCAACATATTCAATGCATAATTTTGACTAATGAAACTGACTTCAAAAGTTACAACCTCTGTTAATCTCATTAACTTTTACATCCTAGAAATATCTTCATCTACACATTTGTTCAACCACTCCAAAAATATCCAACCGTTGAAGTTGAAAATGTTATGCTCTAAATTTTCTTTTCTCTCTACTTAAGCGAGGTCCATGGGGGGAAATTACTTTTCAGAGTCGAACATTCATGCTTTAAAAAACTCATACCAAGAGCATATTGATTTAAATATATCACTAAAAATTTACATAACAGCACAGTTAATAAGTGAGGATATGAGCTTAAATTGCACAGTAATCATGGTATATAATGGCGATATTATCCAGGCAACAGATATGACAGATGAGTCTGTAGAAGAAATATCCGAAAATACGAGACAAAGTTTGTAATATTGTTAACTCATGTACACCTTTTGTTTTTAACTATTTCACCAGCGACATTCTTCTCATCTCAGTATGATTTCTTTTATAGATGTTAGGAACATCCAAATGTTTTTTCTTAATTACAATCAAACAACCCCTGCAGTAACAAAAGAAGTAAATTACAGTTGATAAAAATATTGCTAGATTGCTTTGCTAACTATAGCTCTATGACATCATTAATTTTTTTTCCAGAAAAATCTTAAACCCTGCAACACTCGATAGGCAGACAATTTGGTAGCGCTCACTTGCTCCTCAGGACGGGCCACATTTTAAGAACTTTTTGATTATTGATTTTAGTCAGAGTGTTCATATGATCCTGCAAAGGTGGATAAGAATACTGATAGTCGTATGTACGACCTTCAGCCAAAAAGTACCCAATTTAGGAATCACAAAACATGCTGAAACAAAAAAAAACATCTTTCCATTTCAGGCGAAAAACTTTGAGCATCGCTTGCAAGAGGTAAATATATTAATATTCAAATTGGGGATCCAAGTGACAGCATCCATAATAAAGCTGGTGCGCGCTAATTTGACATTGACATTGACTTTGACATTTCGCGTAACCTACTTTGCTATTCGTAGCAAAAAAAAAGCAGGTAAAAAAAATAAATGTAGAAATATTCCCCTTTCCACAGAATGGATTTATGCCACTGAATACAATTTTTACACATCCTTGAAGCAGGAAAAATTGGCCTATCAAACACTAAACCAAAGCATACCTAATTATATAGGGTCACATAACAATTACTTAATTACTTCATACATTTCAATTAATTAACCATCTGTTCAAAGAAAATATAGATAAATCTTGTGATACTGCTTTACTAGTTTTTCTTAAACTGTGAGATATGGATATAAAAATTCACCAGCAGAAGAAATTATTTTTGTGGAAGATTTCCAGAAATTAGAATATGTGAAACAGTAAAAATTAAATTCTCCAATAGGATACATGTACAGTGTATATGTTGTAGATCATCAAATAAACTTGAAATGGTAAATGGCAATACATAATTGTATATGGTTATGACTGTCTGAAGAACACTAACTGGCAACTTTTGATGTCACAGCTGATTCCCAAACTATTAACCAAAATAATCATTCAGAGATTTTGTTAGTAAAAGATGGAATATTTACATACACAGTAATTACCTCCTGCCTTTGTGTAAGATGAAATAGTAAACAAGTATACATGTAAATGTATATATATATCCATCGCTTTGTGATACAGGTATAATAAGTAAGTTTGACACCACAATTATATTTTGATTTTATGGAAGAAATGTTGTTCCTTGAGCAAGACATCCATATCAGTTGCAAACGTACACAAATATAAAATACAGTGTACCAACCCTCTACTATTTGGACACAGTGCTTCAATGATTTGCAATATGAATATGATATTCTGATATACTTCTTCTGGTTCTTTATCTCAAATTCATTTGATTGCTGTCTAAAGAAAAATTAAAATCAAATGAGACAAAATTATGCACATGAGTTGAATTGCGCTAACAAGATGAATTCTACACGTCTTCATCTTCAGTGTCTGTGTCTATATCTAAGCATCTTTCATCAACTGGATTTTCACAATCAGTACACTTGCACGGATCGGAGCATCTTCTTCCCTTGTTTTTCCCACTTGGGACCTTGCAGTTTGTCTTCTTGCAAATGCAGTGGGTTAGTTCTAGCAAACTGCTAGGGGCAGGGGGTTGTTCTCCCCAGATAATATCTATTTCTCCATCTTCCACTTTCCAACCATGACCATGTGGACTTGGAATGTCAGGGGTCTGCTCTAGACAAAATTTGTGTGTACTGTGGCCTGATAATTAGCTCTCCTTCATGCCTCCTGATAGCACGGTTGACCTCTGTAATGTTGCAGAAATTGCGATAGCATTCAGCATGGTAACCTGGAATGGCACGATGACTCCTATGTTTGAAAAAATAATAAAAGATAGATAATTCATAACAATTAAGAATTTCTGACAGTTTAAAGATAATGCTGCAATTGCCGGGGATACTAGATGTGCATTTCTTGTGATAAGGAGGAAATAGCTTGATATGCTTGACAAGCAGTGAAGTTTGAACTTGTTAGGTGGAAAACGGTGACATTCCAAGGTAAGATTATGTGTTTTTTTTCACCATGCCATTGTTGAGGATGGCTGAGTGCCTGTCTAGATTTAATAAATTCCAATTCTTATTTCCAGTTTGTCATGCTAGTCCATGCCAAATAATTACACCCCCTATGCAATAATCTTGAGTATCTCCATTCTCCAGTGAACCTTGATGAATATACAACAACAATATAAGACTAGATGCTGCTTGTAAGTGTCGGCTTGCATGGTGATGTAGATATACAGTAGGTTTGCGGTTGCACCATGTGTGTGAGAGAGAGAGAGGTTTGAGGAGTCCTGAACAGGACTCTGACTCGGTAATCTTTCTTGGAGGAGTGTAGTCCTGAAAAGGACTGTTTGTTATCTTTCTTGGCATATAGTTCTCAGGAGAACTATAGCACTTGGAGAGGATGAGTGGCTCTCATCCTCTCCAAGCGCTATAGTTCTCCTGAGCTTTGTGATACAGGTATAATAAGTAAGTTTGACACCACAATTATATTTTGATTTTATGGAAGAAATGTTGTTCCTTGAGCAAGACATCCATATCAGTTGCAAACGTACACAAATATAAAATACAGTGTACCAACCCTCTACTATTTGGACACAGTGCTTCAATGATTTGCAATATGAATATGATATTCTGATATACTTCTTCTGGTTCTTTATCTCAAATTCATTTGATTGCTGTCTAAAGAAAAATTAAAATCAAATGAGACAAAAATATGCACATGAGTTGAATTGCGCTAACAAGATGAATTCTACACGTCTTCATCTTCAGTGTCTGTGTCTATATCTAAGCATCTTTCATCAACTGGATTTTCACAATCAGTACACTTGCACGGATCGGAGCATCTTCTTCCCTTGTTTTTCCCACTTGGGACCTTGCAGTTTGTCTTCTTGCAAATGCAGTGGGTTAGTTCTAGCAAACTGCTAGGGGCAGGGGGTTGTTCTCCCCAGATAATATCTATTTCTCCATCTTCCACTTTCCAACCATGACCATGTGGACTTGGAATGTCAGGGGTCTGCTCTAGACAAAATTTGTGTGTACTGTGGCCTGATAATTAGCTCTCCTTCATGCCTCCTGATAGCACGGTTGACCTCTGTAATGTTGCAGAAATTGCGATAGCATTCAGCATGGTAACCTGGAATGGCACGATGACTCCTATGTTTGAAAAAATAATAAAAGATAGATAATTCATAACAATTAAGAATTTCTGACAGTTTAAAGATAATGCTGCAATTGCCGGGGATACTAGATGTGCATTTCTTGTGATAAGGAGGAAATAGCTTGATATGCTTGACAAGCAGTGAAGTTTGAACTTGTTAGGTGGAAAACGGTGACATTCCAAGGTAAGATTATGTTTTTTTTTTCACCATGCCATTGTTGAGGATGGCTGAGTGCCTGTCTAGATTTAATAAATTCCAATTCTTATTTCCAGTTTGTCATGCTAGTCCATGCCAAATAATTACACCCCCTATGCAATAATCTTGAGTATCTCCATTCTCCAGTGAACCTTGATGAATATACAAAAACAATATAAGACTAGATGCTGCTTGTAAGTGTCGGCTTGCATGGTGATGTAGATATACAGTAGGTTTGCGGTTGCACCATGTGTGTGAGAGAGAGAGAGGTTTGAGGAGTCCTGAACAGGACTCTGACTCGGTAATCTTTCTTGGAGGAGTGTAGTCCTGAAAAGGACTGTTTGTTATCTTTCTTGGCATATAGTTCTCCTGAGAACTATATGCCAAGAAAGATAACAAACAGTCCTTTTCAGGACTACACTCCTCCAAGAAAGATTACCGAGTCAGAGTCCTGTTCAGGACTCCTCAAACCTCTCTCTCTCTCACACACATGGTGCAACCGCAAACCTACTGTAAATATAAGACTAAGACTCTAAAATTGACTTAACTCAGACCAATTTAATCTGTCTCTCGCTTGATAACCTCTTATTATTCTGTCCGCCTTAAAAAAGAAAACAATAACATACGATTGCGATCGGTATAGACCTCTAGATGATGATCTATGCCTTAGTTATGATATATGGCCAGGGCAGGGCCTAGGCTCGTACTCCAAGATTGGTTGAAATTTTTTAGACCCCTCCCCAGGACGTTGATCAATTACATGTACATCACTACATGTAGACCCTATGTGCCCCCCAAACATCAAACTCTGGCTACGGATCAGACTACAAGTACAACCCAACCATATTTCAATAACGACCACAGAACAAGAAGCAGATAATATTGGTCTTAGTACTGTGACAGAGGCCATGGCCTCAGGAAAATAATTAACAAGGTAAATTCAGTTTCACTGTTTATACTGTCTAGGTGAAGGTCTACAGACTTAGTTACAGAGCACGCATAACTTTTCAGCAATTTTGGCTGTGAGATTACAATGTTTTATAGTCCCTAGATTATTGTCACATGTAATTTGACAAATAAAGCCAATAGCCCTCCCACCCCTTACAAAAAAAACACTTACCTTCCACTCCTTTCGTCTTGATCATTATCACAGAGCTGTTCTCTCACTTCTAAGAATTTTGGCCTATGGCCCACGGTGAAATCTCCTACCCACCCCTCCCCTAACACGCACACACACACATGCACCAGTACGCTATAGCGAGTAGACAAGGGGGTGCTGGCATCAGTTTTTGTGTATTCTCCTTTTTTGTTCTTGCCCGGGGGGTAGGGCGATGCCCCTGGTGTACTTTTAGATTCGTCATCGAATGTAGACGAGACTAAAAATGTGTACTTGATACATTTTAAATGGATAAGTGACAACAAAATCATAATAAAAAACATTCATAATCATAATGATATAACATATCTATTATTATAAGAATAATGATACAAGTTATAACGAAAATAATAAGAATAGTCATAATAATAATAATAATGATAATAATTATTATAGATATGATAAATGTAATATGTCAGATTAACAATGAGTGGCCTTTTCATCACTACCTCTCGTAGCTCCCTGCAAATATTTGTTTTCGATTATTATTTTCATTTTAAGCATTTTACTTTAAATTCGCCAAAAGTGATCAGTTGAACCCAGGCAAAATAATTGATATTTGGAAATGTTATAATGTTTATACATAAATGTTTGTTTTTTCTTCTCTATTTGCGTGTCAAAACTTTAATCACGTAGGCTTAATTTGACTCAGTGGTTTTATATTATTTCGGCCGGTAGAGACCGACATAGCTCCTTTATACAAATTACATTTAATTATCATGTTATTAAGCATAGGCCTAAGAATCAATAATGTTCAACACTCACGAACAATGTCAGAGAATTCCATTTTTATTTTAAAACATATTTATTTCAATTATCTATTTTTTGAAAAAATATGAATATACCATACAAATAAAGCCCTTCAGCGAAAAGTATGTATAACAGTACATTAAAACCGTATTGTACTATAAGCACCAGAGCCATCTATAATTATACAGAGCCATCTATCTACAGAGTTTGGCCAACTTGGTATCACTGGGTCACAACATGGCGTATATTCCTTTGTTTTGTGCTTGCACAACAAAGCAACTTACTCGAACTGGGTTGGCTAAACTCTGTGTATAGATGGCTCTGATAACGAAACCGCAAAACTCCCTCTAGAGCCTTCGGAGGTCAGCTTTCAGTTCTCGCATCGAGTTCTCTTTCTACAAAGTGGGAATTATGATGACCATGTTGACAATGAGATGGCATTAGGGACTTTTAGATTTGCACGTCGACTTAGTGGACTGGTACGTGTCACGTCCTTTTAAGGTACCGTGATGTTACACGTAGTACTCCACTATGTCGACGTGAAAATCTAAAAGTCCCTTTTGTGCAATAAACAGTATGCTAGGGCAGAGAGTAATCAGTTCATTATACCTTGAAAAGATCACTAAGAACTTTAAATAAACTGACAAACTGAACTAATAAATAATAAAAAAATAAAATATATCAGGATCAAAACAAACCTTTTTTAACATTTGATTTCGGATGTTGCAGATATAGTTTAAACATTATGAACCATAATTGTTTCTGTAACACAACATATGTACCCATCATATGGCTAGCTTTCAAATAAATGTTTATAAAAATGCCTCTATCTGTCATTTCACCAATGCCAATATAATTTGTCTAGATAAAACCCTTCGTAAGACCTTTTATTTACATATCTGGGCCCCGTTGCGATTGATCCGAATCGATCGTAAGTCCTCCAATCAATCGCAAGTTTGTAGTCTCCTATCTCTTATGTACATACCTGCGATTGATATCAATTGCAAATAAGTTGCGATTGATATCAACTCTTTGTAAGACGGGGCCCTGGAATATTTCTTCTTACTGCGGCAATAGGCCTAAACCCCGGCCTAAACTAGAAGAGCATTGATGTGATGCCGCTAAAATTTGACTATTTAAACGTTAGAAGGATAAGTACGATTGGTCAAACAATCAACTTGTGAAATATTGAAATATTCTGACTAAGAGCATGTAGTTAAAGATGAAGTTGAGTTCTGGTCATGCGATTGCATTATGAAAGAAACGGTGTGGAACCGACCAGAAAAGGTTGATCATCTAGCATATAAGAATTTGTGTGTATTGCAAGGTTCTGGAATCATCAAAATGATAAGAAATGTGGCCAAGTCTTGGTAAAGATACAAACACTTGCACAGAAAGATGTATATGGGACTACACAAACACGGGGCGTAAAAATCCAGCCCCCCGATTTTTACGATGTTACATGCATATTTAGAATATGAAGGCATTTGAAGAGCCATGCTTTTCAGGGAACATGTCTTAACTGATGTTCTTCCACACTTGCATAACAAGAATGAGTAATGCTCACAAATTATTTTTCACCTCTTCCCAGAACTCAACCTTCTCTTTAACATGAAATAGAAAGAAAACACACAACTTTGTCAAGTAGATAACAAAATTAGAAAAACTACCATCAATACTCTTGACAACCCAATTCTTGTTGACATCCAATATTTCCAATCGTAGTATATATATAAGCAAAATATTGATAATTAGCTATATATTATGTACATCAAACTATAACCTCATCTACAATATCAGAACGTGAGGTAAAACAAAAAGTGTACTAGCTGCCATAAATCAGTAGGGGGCATATTATAATATAATAAAATATAATATAAAATAATAATGATAACAAAATTACATTAATAAAGCCACCTTTCATTCGGTACAAAGCACAGAAACAAGAAATATAAATTAAGAAAAATAGAGAACATTATCATACGAAGCTTATTTTAATTATAAATAAAGAGGAAAATTACAAAAATTAGAAAACAAATGTGTTTTCAGAGTATGGCAATCCTGAAGTCCAGGGGGTAATGACTTTTAGTTTGTGGGGACATTTGTATTAAGCGCTATATAAAATTAAATATTATTATTATTATTATTAAAAGCCCTATCACCTATCTGTTTACTGGTTCGAGGGAGAGTTAGTGTTTCACTACATGCTGATCATGTATTATACTGTATACATGGATGTGAGCGAATGGAGTAGATCACCTAGGTATGCTGGGGCCTGCTTATTAAGATACTTGTAAGTGAAAGTGAAGGTGTTATGTATGGTACGATTATAACGCGAATCCATTGAATATCAGTGATAAGAGGGACAAATGTTTGGTTTACAATGGATGAGCCGTGCTGCTTTATTTTGGAGGGGTCGAAAGGAGTTAAGATCTTTAAGCGAAATACCATGGCAGGTCTTCAATATCCATTTAAGATATGATTAAGTCTGAAAATAGACTTAAGAATGTTTTTACTTTGCATTGTGGTGAATGTTTGTCTTTATTTGATAAACATGACGTCTTTCTTGTGTTTAAGTTGTTTCGGAAACAAAAATGAAGACTTTGACACAGGGCGTTACATAAATAATTTCAAACACAAACATTAAAATGTTAACATCAAACACTAAATAACATTACCTGATCCTTATTGTAGTATATCATGTGGAAGATATAATAACATTTGAAGACAAGGCAAATTTTCACTTACAAGTACAAAATATTTAACCGCAATAAATTACAACAAGAAGAGAGAAACAAATTAGGCTTACATGAAAAGAAGGCTTGAGTTCAGCACCGATATATTTTTTAAGATTTTTGTTATTATATAAACCCCTTTCACGATTTTTTTTCCTTCATATATATATATATATATATATATATATAGACAGGCAGCAGCAGAATATAATGACATATTATATTCTTTGATTATATTCATGAATATACTTATTTGTAGAATTCTCTATTTCATGGTACATTACAAAACCATGATAGAAATGTTAGATACAAGTATAATATATATATTTCATACTTCACTGTATATTATATACATCAGAATATCCGAATGTGACGTAAGACACAAGTCTTTCATAGGCCAGCTTTAAACCCCGTCTGACTGGGGAACATGTCTGGCTTCTCAATAATCCAGCACCAACTGGCAAGTCTTCAATATATCTGTAAATAGACTTAGAAATGGTTTTATTTTGTAGCGTGGTGAAATGTTTGTCTTTATCTAATAAACATATGACTTTCTTGTGGTTAAGTTGTTTAGGTACTTTAGACATGTGCACGAAATTAAGACTTTGACACATGGCGTTCCATTAATTAATTTCAAACACAACTGAACTTCAAAATGTTAACATCAAACACTAAATAACATAATGGTGTATTACCCGATCCTTTTGTTCGTATATGATGTTGAAGTTATAAAAAATTTTAAAAACAAGGCAAATCCTCACTTAAAAATCCAATATATTTCAGCGCCATTAAAAAAAGAAGAGATAAACAAAATAGGCTTACATGAAAACAAGGCTTGCGTTCAGCACCAACAGATTATTTAAGATTTCTAAATATAGGAACCCCTTTATACTTGATTCCATCTATATATCTACCTATATATGATACATTCTCTGTTTTTATTCATGCCATACTTATTTGTAGAACTATTTATTTTATAGTACAATACATAATCATAATAGAAATTTAAGATACAAGTATAACCATGTTTCCTATATACATATGTGTTACATGTAAATATAAGTCCTTTTTCAAAATAAAGATCCTTGTTTCGTTATAAATATCACACAATATCAACGGAAGGCAGATTATTAATAAAAACATATAACACATACTCTTACACATAACGTGGATATCATTATAATAATGCGTGTAGTAATAAGACCAATATTATGAGAATACGAATGACCAGCAGGTTTCAAACATGTTTTCAGTTGCTTTTTTACAAAAGTTTCACGGTGCAATAAACTCATGCCTTATGGTAAATTATTGTGCATTATGTTTCTTAATCTTAAGAATATGTACAACACGATCACACCGACTTTTAAAATATCAACCTTATGTAATTTCAATGAACTTGCACGTAACAATTAAAATGTGTAAATATGATTATATGACAATATAATCTAATATACTTTAATATTGATTTGTCCTTATTAAAGTTGATTATGTTTCGAAATTAATATGATATACCTAATGTACAGTGTAATACAAACAACCGAAAGGACTACGTGTTTATGAACAATTATTCCCCTCCTCATGTCCCTCTCTCTTTCTCTCCCTCTTTCAGGTCCGTATTCAAATGATAGTATGGCCTCTCGAAGTTGCTATTGCTTGCATGTTCTGGGTACATGTATTGTCAAATATGGGTTCTTGTCCCAAATTGCTCATTTTAGGAGTGACTGGAAGACAAACTCTTGAACTTTCATCTCGCATGTTTCTCTCACTCTCATGTGACTCTCCTAGTCTATTACCCGATGTATTAAGCCTATGTGAGCTAAAGAGCATTGTGAAGTCACATGGTTAAGTGAAGGCCTGATACATGTATCTCGACATCGTCGTTGGGTCCATGAGCTAACTGTTTTCAGTTTGTTCTCCCCAATGATCCAGTTCAGCAGTGTCTAGAAGAGTAGTTTCAGAACTTTTATCTCTCCTATGCTCGTCCGACCCGTCTGCTGTGTTACCTACGGAAGAACGTAGAAATGTGTCACGACAACGCAGCAATTTTGAAGTCAGGTTGAACCCAGCACGTAGCTATGCATTTAAACTACCATGTATGATAATGGTAAGCCAAAAAGATACATATAGGTGATAGTATAGCTCCCTACCACTTCCCCCTCCCCCTCTCCTATCTCTCTCTCTCTCTCTCTCTCTTTATGTCTCTCTCTCTCTCACTCTCTCTCTCTCTCTCCAGGGGTCCAAGAGTTAAAAGATTGCAGAAAAAGGTCCCATTTTATAAAAATATGTTGAACGACAAATTGCTCTCAGCCAATCAAATGCCATAGTTTTAGTATAACAGTTAATGTAACTTTGTATTGATAACAGGTTTTATGAAACAGTGCCTTGAAGTGCTATATTAAAGGAAATATTTAACAACATAAAATGTATTCACTCCATGACGTTCTTTTAAAACATGAACATTTCAGTAAAAATGGATTGCATAATTCATAAAAACATATTTAATGAACCGTACACATGCGGTTACATTATGAACATGACGGACAAAGAAAGAGGGCAAAATATACAGTTCCTCATTCTACCCTCATCAATGTCTGTGGTAGACAAAGGAACACCCCTTCACTGTTATTATGTACACATGTGTAGAACAGGTGAATATGCATGTGACACCTGTTCTACACATGTTTACATAATAGCAGTGAAGGGATGTTCCTTTGTCTAAAACAGCAATTTTTGAGGGTAGAATGAGGAACTGTATATTTTGTCCTGTTTCTTTGTCCGTCATATTCGTAGAGTTAGTTGGCCTATATCTTTTTTTGATGATGTACTGCATATACACTGTGGCTCATATAGTTGGAATTTTTTTTTTTTACCCCAATTTATGGAATTATTTTGATAATGATTTATTCCTAATAGATCTAGATAATAGTATACATTCTCAGTTTTTATTGAATAATAATTTACCAGTGTTTGTTTTGAGTGACTGCTAAAGCATGTGTATGCTACTATGCTTATCAACTAGGGGACCTACGCCATTAAGTCATAAATGACAGTAATGAGGATTAATGCCCCACAAAAGGGCACTAATATAGCACATCGACACGGTTTTGATCATGGGGCCTCACAGTAACGAGGCCATTGCTTGGCCACTGAACCATGACTGTACGCATCGGGGGCTAGGGTAGGGGACAGTTCCCACAAATAAAAAAAAGAAAGAAAATACAATAAATTGTCAATAATTCATTGCATTTTACCCCGGTCCCCAACATTAAAACAAATTTTGTACGACCATGCATTATGGCTCAAGGCATGGGCACTCAGAAGATTATCTAGATCTATTAGGAATACATCATTGTCAGAATAATTCCATAAATTTGGGGAACAACAAAAATTCGAACTATATTAAGCGACAGTGTATGTCTTAAAGAAAGTTACCTTGCTCCTTCGTTTCAACGTTTGCAATGATGTTCTCTTTTGATTCTGCAGCTCCATCTCCACTCTTCTCTTTCGTTTCATGTAAGTAAAATCATATATGATAATGAAAAGAAGGTTAGGACAGAGAAATGTGCCTGTTATATTACCATTCAGAGGCCTCGATAATAGATGGAGGAAAGCTGCAGGAGCAAAACTCTTGCACCTTTCCCATTTTTTTATATATATATATTTGTATACAGTAGGCTTCCGGGTGCACCATGTAAGAGAGAGGGGGATTGAGGAGTCCTGAAAAGGACTCTCGGTAATCCTTCTTGAGGGTTTGTAATCCTGAAAAGGAATGTTTGGTATAGTCTTGAAAAAGACTGTTGGTTATCTTTCTTAGCTTATAGTTCTAAGGAGAACTATAGCGCTTGGAGAGGATGAGTGGCGGGAGTGGCTCGTCCGCCACGTTTGTTCGTTTCTTCGCCAATATTTGTATTCATTTATTTATTTATTTATTTATTTAAAATGTTTTTTTTCATTAAAAAACATTCGCGGCCCGAGACCCGAATTGCAGTTTCTTTTACAACGTATACATCAGTGACAAAGTAAAATTACACGTAAAACATTATGCATGGTAGCATTATGGTAGTCAAATTGGAATTCTTTTGTACATATGATATATAATTGTGCTTCAACGACCTTGGCAAATTGCTTGGTACATATACAGAAATTCGAATTGTATTACCATATTTGCAATAAAATTATATATTAAACTTATACAATATATGAATAGCAATACATTTTTGATATTCAAAAGAATTAAATGTTTTGGTTGGGAAATGCATAGCCAGATGGGTAAGGTATAATGCCTTGTTTCTCTTACCTTCTTTATCAGTATATTCTACGGGTGTGTCACCATTTGTGGCTTTCTCCATTCCCTCTACTTCCTCTTTATCCTTCTTTTTACCTTTATTACGAACAAATAAAAACAAAAAACAAGTTAAGATATGATAATACCTACAAATATAAATTGATTTAAATAACAAATGCAACTGTGAGGTTACACACATGAGGTAATACCACGTGCATGCTATATCGAATAGCCATGCGACAAAAGGATGAAATATATAAATACAGGTATATGTATGGGTGTGTATGTGGGTGTGCGTGTGGGTGTGTCTATTTGTCTGTCTTTTTTCGTATTACGTTGTCAAGTGAAGGCACCCTAAAGTGATTTCACTAGGTCAATATATAAAGATTTAACACGGGAGTATTATAAAAATGATGTGGTAGTTTTCAAGGAGACTGATATGCCTTACCAGCCGGATGGGTAACAGAATAATTATGGTCAAGTAACTTTAATTCAAGTCACTAGTTGCTCAAGGATAGTGGAACATTCAACCCAAACAGTATAAGTCCATCTGACGAACCGTCAGGTGCACCACCTTATGTTATTACCCTGTTATATGGTAATGATGATAACGATGATGTTGAGGATAGTGACGATGATTTTCACTGCATTTATAAGGCACCGTCTTTCTGTTAAATTCATTCAAAGGCGCAGATACATCTTAGGCAGTTCCCCTTTTGGTGGAAGAGTATTCAATATATCGATATAACTATTTTTTATATTTGAACGTACTTCTTACCTTGCTTGTTAGTGGGGGTGCCTTTTTGCATTTAATCATTCGATTAATTAAGCTGAGCAAAGACAAAATATTTTTTAGTATTGCAACTATAAACACGACTGTTTTTAACATGTCCTTGAATAATTTCATTATCTATTTGTATGCCTTAATCTATAAGATAATTATGAAGTGGGAACCTGTCCTAGTAGGCAATATTAATACTGTGTATCCCATCGTTAAATTTAGTAAAGACTGGAACCTAGTATGGTTCATTGAGGAACTCCAGAAAATAGCTACACAGTCGGATAACACACCATTTCTTATTCCCAGCTTCGACACGTGAATATTAAAATAAAAAAGCATGTTCCGACTTGCGACTGGGAATTCGCAATGCCAGTACGTGAAAAAGAACTTTCTTATATCTTAAGGAACAGTGGGTGGGATTTTAAAAAAAAAATCGAGCTGGGTACTGGGTGGAGAGGGGGTATGGGGCTTTACTAGTGTTTGTTGTTAAATTTTGTTTGTTTGTTCGTGTTTTCGCGTTGGAATGCCTTGTTTCTCTTACCTTCTTTACCGGTGTTTTCTACGGGAGTGGCGCCGCTTGTGGCTTTTTCCGTACCCTCTTTTTTCTCTTTACCCTCTTGTTCACCTATATGACGAGCAACAAATAACAAGTCAAGAGATGTTTAGTATAAATTGATACAAATATAACATGGGCAAGTAAACATTTATCCGTGTAAAGGATTACCACGTCCATGATAATTATATCAAATAACAATTTGGCAAAAGGAAAAAATAATAAATAAATGAAAGGGTGCGTGCGTGTGTGTGTGTGTGTGTGCGTTCGTGCGTGTGTGTGTGGGTGTGTGTATCTGTATCTGTCCTTGTCGCATTACGTTGTCAAGTCAAGGGAGCCTAAAGGGAATTTACGCCAAAATAAAGAGATTTTATCAAGGGAGTATTACATAATAATTATGTGGCAGTAGTTGCGAAATTTCCAATATCGGTTGAATAAAAGAAATTACGTTTTAAGGAGACTGATACGCCGTATCACCTTGATAGGTAATATAATCATGTTGTTCAAGTAACAATTGTTTCTCAAGACACCTTTGGTTAAAGATTACTGGAACATTTATAACCCAAACAGTATAAGTCCGTCTGAGGTTTCACATTAGTTTATCGCCGTGTGATGTGGTAAAGATGATGGCAATGAAGATGATGAGGATTATGATGGTGATAATGATGAGAATAGTGATGATGATGGTGATAATGATTTAATGCATTTAGAGTGCACCATCTTTCTGTTAAAACTATTCCAAGGCAAAGATATATCTCAGGCATCTCTCTTATTGGTGGAAGGGTGTTCAATGTATATCGATAAAGCTATTGTTAGATTTGATGATGAAAATAGTGAAGATAATGGTGATGATGATTTACTGCATTTATAAGGCACCGTCTTTCTGTTTAAATCATTCAAAGGCACAGATACATCTCAGGCATTTCTCTCACTGGCGGAAAGGTATTCAATGTATAAAGTTAATTTGAGATTATAACAGAGTTCTGTACCTTGCTCGTTAACGGGGACGACTTCTTGATGCAACTCTTCTTTGGCCGCCTTCCCATTTTCCGTTCCCTCTTTCTGTACAACTTTCTTGTCTTCTTTCCACGCACCTATTAGAATGATGGGAATGATAAAAATCGCAAAAATTAACTAAACGAACAATATTGAACCATGGACATATAAAGCAAAAGTTCCATGATTGACCTTTACCAGAAGCTACAGACAAAACCAGAATAATGAATAAAACACTTATTTCGTAGTACTAAAAAACAAACAGTACCATAACAACTACCAACCGGCCACAGAATGTTTTAAAAAAACACAGTATATATGTGACATTATATTACAAGGGGAAGAACTATGTTTCCAAGGATCTTTGTTAAAGTGGTGAGACATGAATTAGGAGGATGTTTTTCCGTGTATTCGAAGCAGCCACTGTTAAAACAATTTTGATAGATGAGATTTTAGATTTGGGGATAATTAGTTTATATTTGAAGGTTTCTGAGCGAAGCTGGTGTATTAATCAATAAAACGAAAGCCGCATCATGACTCATCTTAAATATATTTTACCCTTACATGAGAACATATTGTGCACTAACTATTTATTCGCATTTAAATATTCCATTGATTAAGCTAAGCATATAATTCAAAATTACAGAAACTTTAATGATTTTATTACTGAAAACTATCTTTCAGATTCAACATTACCTGCCATAATCTCATGCGCAAAGGCATAGAATCCAGCATCAAGAAGTTCGTTGCTCAATTCTTTAGGACTCTTCGAAAAAAAATCGATTAACTTCTTGTCATTCACCCAGGCGGTTATAACATCTTGGTCTTTCTGTACATTCTTCACCTTTTGGCCCAGGAGTTTCCTCAGTGTAGGCATTTTTGTCTCCGGAATGGTAGCCGCTAGCAGTTCTGATACTGGGTTGTCTATCGCCCTATTTCTATACACTCCTGACAACGAAGGAAAAAAAATCAGATACAAATGTTTCTATCTTGAGAATACAGGGTGGATATGTTCTTCCTCATTTGAATGTGCCTTCATTAACGTAAATGTTCATAATTCTATCCCACTTAATATATATTTGTTTCATAAGTGTTTGAATTCATTGTAATGGCTCTCTGGGAAATTCTGACATTTTATTTTCAGGGAAAAAGGGAATTCTGCTTTTGCAATTATGTATAATGATATTTAAATCTCAAGAAACATCTATTTTTTTCAAATTTGGTATATGTCTTTACATCATCAAGGGCGTTTTTCCTTTCATTTCCTTTTATTTGATTTGTATTTTTCAGTTCTGATTGCATAATTGTGAGCATACATTAAACATACAAGGAGAAATATAAACCTATTAATTTAGTTTAAACAGAACTGGTTAGGGCTCCAAGATAAGCAAAATACATAAATTAGGAGGTTCCAGGTGATGCAAAAGCACCAGAAAGAGACGAGAACAATGATAGGTAGAGACTGAAAAGTGATTGGGAGAGAGAGATAGAAAGAGAGGGGTTGAAGTAACTTGTAAGAAAGAATTCAAGATGATTGCACACATCATTGCTAACAAAGAAGACATAATCATTCACGATTAAAGAATATATTTGGAGAGCAGCATTCATTTCGCTGCTGCTTTGAATGCAATCTCTGAGTGAATGTTCAATTATAATGGTCCTCTGAAAAAATAGCAAAAAATGAAATAATTATAATTAAACAATTGAGAAAGTCCTTCATGAAGGTGTAAAGATAATGTTGCTCCTCGCCCATGCTTTATGAAGGCAGAGAAAATCTTTTACATTATGCCAACATATGACAAGGTGCTCCTCGACTATGCTTCGAAAAAGCATAGAAAATATTGTACATTATGCCAACATATGGCAAAATGCCCCTCACCCATCAGCTTCAATAAGGCATAATTACACACCTGAGATGATATCTAGTGCGAGTTGCTCCTGATCCATCCTGAACAACGCATCGGCCAATACCAAGCGATGGTTGAAGGTTGAAGAACGAACAGTGTCTCTCCATTTAAGAAGTACAGATTGATGAAGTGTATCGTCCTTCACTTGGCTGCCTGGACCCGTCGTTGGGACGTCATCAGAAACACCAAGTTGTTTCGCCAGTTGTGCCTTGTCAACTCGATTCTCAACTTCTACTACGTCTCCAAAGCTTATTTCAAATCCTGTGACATATTCGAATACCCATTTGTAAAAGAAATCCATGATTATGAATACAATTCGCAAAAAGTTTACATGTCAGATAAAGAATTGCCGGATTATCAAATACGAGGACCAGAAAAATGGGAAACCAAGGAGATATTTAGTTAAGGTACACGAAATGCAAATTTAACGTAGGCTTTTATTTCAATTTGTTGGCACATCGAACATGTTTAAATACAAAATGAAGTATCTATCACAAATAGAAAAAGATGTATCTTTGCCACAATTGGTACTAAAACCAATGACTTCGCACAAACTATTCTAATAACTTAATTGCAGAAACTCGTAGCAAGAATTTGTGTTATAACCACCTGCTTAGCTAATGTGGCATGCATGGCAAACGATGTGACACCATTGTGTTAGATTTTTGCTTTATCCTACGAAGGAGATCGCCCTGACCACACCATTTTCGTCATCATTATGGTTAAAATTCGTCATACGGCTGGCAAAAGGGTATGATCCCTTTTCGCGGTTCTATACTGAACGCGGACATGCATTATCGAGTTAAGCAGAAGGACGAAAGCATTAAAATGACTGCACTTTAATAACAAATGTGCTTAATGGATACGAAACTATTCAAATTTGATAGTCGCCATCCATCTTAATTTGTTAGGAGTCCATGAAAAGAGAAATCCCGGTCATATTTAAGACAAGGTGTAACATTTATAGTGCAATCAAACCATCAAAACCGAGTTCCCAAAAATTTGCTTTATTTGTTTATATAATAACAATAACAAACATATCTGGTTCTTATAAAACACTTTCCCTTTAACTGACCAACGTGCTTAGCGTATTATTATTTCTCCGGTCACTGGATTTAATCACTATTCTGCACTTTAAAGTATAGCCCACTCCCTGGGGAGCATTCCAGCTAGTCGAATTTTTACGCGCGTGCACATACTAATCCAACCATAATAACGTTCGCGGGCCCGGTATAACAGTGGGTATACAAAAAACAATGTGTATAAAATGCCTTGCTCATCGACATAAGTGCCGTGGCAGGAAACGGACCCCGAATACGAAAACTTTTAGTTACCATAAAAGCGAAGCATTTCCTGTTAGTGATTAAACCACTCGACTACGATACCGCCACGAAGTATTTCAACCATGCAAGCGTTATAACGCCCTTTTGCTGCCACAAGATTTTTCCTTTTCATTTGTGTCTTTGTAAACATGTTAACATGGTAGAGAAGATTCAGCACTTACCAAAATATAGTGCCCTTGCCTCTTCAGAATACCCTGCCTGTTTAAGCGACCAAACCATTTTCAATCGTTTATCAGTGTTCACCTTCTCCATGATCTTGACAGTGCCTTGCCCCAGATTGTGAGGTCCGGGGTTGCGTCTGTAAGGGGTAACCACTTGGTCGCTTATGTTGAGAGCTTTGGCAAACGGATAAACGTCGGCCATGATGAGGCGAAAGGCTAAATCGATCAGCTCTACATTGAAGATATCCTCTGCTGGTTTTTCCCTGGCGAGAAGGCAGGCTAAAATAGATATTATAACACAAGTAAGTTGCATTTTTATTTGTAATCGCTTGAAATATGTCCTGCTTGCCTATCATACTCCCCAACTCAATAACCCCTTCCTAATAACAACTTTATTTCATACAGAGGAACGTGCCTAAGAAATGGTAGAGACAAGTGCATAATTAAACCGTATCCTTTTATGATGACCGACATTGTGCTCACTTATTTATTTACATTTCAGTATTTATTGTACTAAAAATTATTCCTTAGGGTAAACAATGATAATGTTACGATGGATTGTCTTGTACCACTGAAAAGAGCGATTTCGTAGGACAGAAAGGCAATATATCAAGACTTCTAAAAGTCCGGACCGCCCGCGAATCTCTTTTTTGTTCTTCGTTTTCTAATTCCTAATAGGACTGGTGACAGAATGCACCCAGACACCCATCTTTTGATACCAAATGTATATAACTTCGACCAAAAGGTTCTATTGGAAATGCACAGCGTCGTAAAATCGCCGCGCTGCGCGTGGCCAATTAGAAAATTTAAACATAAATGATGTACTGTAGACAATGCAGAATCGTCATTTCGAAGATAATTATATGAATAGTAAATTAGTTATCAATCAAAAATCATTCGAGTCAAAGATATGAAACTTTATGGACCTATTCGTTATGAAAATATACTCTATCAATGTGCCAGGATTTATATAGATTTTTTTGTCATTCCATCAGATGGCCGAGATTCCAAGAATGCCACGGCTGTGAGGGTACCAAAATAACCTGACCTTTTTAGTTTTAAACTGTACAAATTCCCCTTAGATCAGATATAGACCTAAAGGATTAGAACAAAGACTCATTTTCTTCAGGATACAAATGCCATAATTGTAACATTTTAGGTGTAGATTGTCATTTCTGTACATTTGCACCAATGCCTTTTACCAGTGCCCCCCCCCCCCCCTGTCGAAAAGAGAAGGAAAAAAAGGGGAAAGATTTTTTGGTGTGTGTGCTAAAGGAAGCAACAACAAAAAAGGTGTTCCTTCCCCCCCCCCCCCCCCCTCCCCCAGCCACTGAACGACATATCTGACGACATAATTTTCCAATTTCCGGGGCCAAAAAACCTAAAACGCCTAAAACCCCTGAGGTTCTGGGTGCTCTGCCCCTAGATTTCACCTAGGGCCCAAAGTCAGGCACCTGGATGCTAATCTGACCGTAATTAAATGCCTAAAACCCCTTGACTTCCGGTGGCTCTGCCCCCTAGACCCCACCTAGAGCCCCAAGGCGGACGGCTGGATGCTAATCGGACGGTAATTTAATGCTTAAAACCCCTGAGCTTCTGGGGTCTCGGCCCCCTGGTCCTCACGCCCATTAGTGTCCTGTCAGTGTCACAAATAAGGTATCAAAATATGTTCATCTGACCGATATTTAATGCCTAAAACCATAGAGTTTCCGGGGCTCCGCCCCCTCGACCCCACCAGGGGCCCTAAGGCGGGCCCCTGCATGCTTGTCTGAGAGTTATAAAATGCCTAAAACCCCTGAACCCCTAAACCCCTAAACCCAACGCCAATTAGTGACCTGTCAGTGTCACAAATAAGGTATATTTATGCTCATCTGACCGTAATTTATTGTATAAAACCCCTGTGCTTCTGGGGGCTCCGCCCCCTGGACCCAACAATAATTTGTGTCCTGACAGTGTTACAAATAAGGTATCAAAATATGCTCATCTGACCGTACTTTGTTTGCCCAAAACCCCTGAGCTTCCGGGGACCCCGCCCCCTGAACCCCGGCCAATTAGTGACCTGCCAGTGTCACAAATAAGGTATAAAAATATGCTCATCTGACGATAATTTAATGTATATAACCCCTGAGCTTCTGGGGCTCCGCCCCCTGGACCCAACACCAATTTGCGTCCTGCCAGTGTCACAAATAAGGTATCAAAATTTGCTCATCTGAAGATAATTTAATGTATATAACCCTTAGCTTCTGGGGGCTCCGCCCCTGGACCCCACACCAATTTGTGACCTGCCAGTGTCACAAATAAGGTGTAAAAATATGCTCATCTGACGATAATTTAATGTATAAAACCCCTGAGCTTCTGGGAGCTCCGCCCCCTGGACCCAACACCAATTTGTGTCCTGCCAGTGTCACAAATAAGGTATCAAAATTTGCTCATCTGAAGATAATTTAATGTATATAACCCTTAGCTTCTGGGGGCTCCGCCCCTGGAGCCCACACCAATTTGTGTCCTGCCAATGTCACAAAATAATAAGGTATCAAAATATAAAATATGCCCATCTTACAGTAATTAAATGCCTATACCCCTGAGCTTCTAGGGGCTCCACCCCTTGACCCCAGCCGAGAAACGTTCAGCGGGGCCTGCATGTAAGAGTGGGGTGATGGGGAATTTTGTTGTTGATCTACCCCCCCCTCCCCCCCCAAAAAAAAAAAAAAAAAAAAAAAAAAAAAAAACGTTTTTGCCACTGCCGGTGTCACCATTACGTACCAATATTTCAATATTTCGCTCGCATAATTTATAATTTGGGCCCCCTTCCCCCCTATTATCCTGGATCCACGCATGCCTGCCTTCTACTTCCAATCACTCCATTTGTCACAATGTTTACTGGTGTAAGCGGTTTGTTGCTGGGAAACATCAACTTTCCCCATTGATATAATTACATCCGTACCAGAACTTTCACTTTGGACTGTCTTAAGTCTTGAAATTAAGGTACGTTTAAAGACACGTATGTATAATTTCACAAACTTACATGTATGGAAATAATTGATTAACTAAACTAAAGTTGCCAATTATTTCGGACCTTTTAGCTTTCATTGATTTTTCGTCTGGACCGTCAACGAAAAAGTTTGAGAACCCATGCGTTTTATTATAATATTTTAACATCAAAAGCCCAGTATATTTTAACAGGAGACTGTGCTCCCACTTTATTATTTTAATATAACTTGTTTTATAATAGGTTAAAGATTATTAGGGGAATGGCATGGGCAGTTAAAAAGACCTTGTTTGGAGGTCATCATGGTCGACATATTACGATAAGGTGCCTTACCGTAGCGTGGTTGTTTATCCTGAAGAATCTGTCTTAGAATTTCTCTTGGGGTTTCCTTCAGGCTTCTTCCTTCTCTATTGATTATTTCATGTTTGGAGTCTAACTTTGGTTTCAGCACATTGATTATTTTAGTTTCGAAGGGTAGTTCTTTTCCTTCTGGAGACTGTTGTTCCGGGACATCTGTCACGCCGTATTCATTACCGAGCGCAAGAAGAACTGATGGCCCAGCGTAACGACCAATGCGATCGAGTTCGTCACGGGAAATAGCTGAGACTGTAAGGCAAATATAATTATTTTTATAATATGATCGCAAAAATTGTGCAGAGGCAACCCAAGAGCAATTTCAATACGTTAGTATTTAATTGCCTTTGAAATCATATTCGGATAACATTTCATTGTCATGATAGCACATTTTCAACAGGATGACACAATACACTATTAAAGCTGCTTTAGGTTGACTTTTGGAAAGTCTTTGCGGTCATGTTTAAAAGATGTTTCATGACGGGTTGACATGCTGCAGAGTTAACGATGTTTCATCAACTTCTTTTTTTTTCTTCCAGAAAGCCTCGTCAAGAATTGTCACGGGCATTTTTGAAGAGCAAATACGTACAAGTAATCTTTTCAAAATTGCTGGCCCGAGGCGTTTTATGTGTAAATAGATATAAGCTGTAGAACGGTAGTAGCGGGAATGGTACCAACAGTGTAAGCCAGTTTGTAAACCAGTGTCTAAGTGCAGCAGCAAAAACGATGATAAAACTAGGCAGACAAGCTGGCTATTCTATTGGTCCTTTCCGTATTCCAAACTGTATTTTGTATTACTTATTGCCACGATACAAGCAATTAATTATTCATATGTACTTACACATGTAAAGAAAAAATATTAATGCATCAGTCAACTTTACACTAATATAATGTATATAGGCCCTGTTTTTATCACAGTGAATGTAAATAACAAGTTTTGATATTAAGCTACTGCAATCATGCCATCTAATTTGATGCGAGCTAACTTGTCTTATAAGTTTAGCATGTGGTTTTGTTAACGGGTTTCATGAAACAGGACCCTGATGTTATATATTGTTCGTGGTTATATATAATCGTTGATAACACTCTCACCAATCGTAATAGAATTCATGAACAAGGAGTAAATCATTCAACCACGAAACATTCTGCAACAGTGTATCAAAATTTAATGGCAACCTTATATTTGGAGATGTAGAGCTGTTTGAAATGCCAACAGACATACTTTCTTGTCATAAACAGGACAAATAAACAGGCATACTTCCTAGAAACATAGATTTCAGTTGGATACACTTTAAAGGTGCAAGAAGAATTAAACTATTTCCACTTACCAAAACCAACTTCAGATTCTGTGGTATTAGCTGCTGGTTGGGCAACTATGGTTGCCGTTTCTTCCGAGTCTCCATGGCTGCTTTGTGGCACAGGTTTTGAAGAAGCGCCGTTGCCCAATGTATCTTCTTTGGAGTCAATATAAAAATGAAGAAAGGAATGACACATTATTCATTCCAAATATGAAATAAATAAGAGAAAAAATGATTCTCATTCAAGCCACTTTAGTATTTTTCCTACTTTTCTTGCAGTCCCTGGAATTATTTCACAAAAATAATCGACGCAAATATAGAAAAACATCTTATAACTTTCGAGTCTTAGGCTGTTAAAAGTATTGCTCCGGCATCATCATAGAATCAAGAGCATTTGCGCGGGTGGTTGTATGTGGGTGGGTGTGGGTGAGTGTGTGTGTTTGTGTGTTCTTTGATTGGGTGATTTTTTTTTTACCTATTTCAGTCCAATTCTTAATTTTCTTGGAACTGGGTTGGTGTTGCATTCAAAGAGATGATTTACGTGGTCAATGTCATTACTAGTTGAATACTAGCACATAATTATAAATTATATGTGAGTGCCTGGTTTTCATATTTCAGAAATTAGTTATAGCCTGTTAAAGCAAGACCTAACTGTTATTTTTCATTCTGTTAAAACAAACTTTAAATGTTGATAATGCTCTTTTATAAAGTCAAATTTTCTGTAGTTTTTAAGGATGGCCAATGATTGTTACCTAATCTTCTGTACAAAAAATCTTCAGGGTTAACAAATGAAAGTGATACGGAATCAGGAAAATTTCCCCACTCACCTTTCCGAACCTATCAAAGCAAAACCCTACAATACTATATATTTCACCTATAAATGTTCAATCGAAAAACATCTAGAATTGCTATTTAAACAAGCAAGAGGTCGAGAACAAAATATTACTAGAGGAAAATAGTTACGTTGTTTCCATGTATCTTTCAAATTAATTACTTTTCCATATGTGTATGCTCATCATGCCTATGTATAGGTTAAAATAATTGTTCATGTACCATGTGAATATTTTTTTCTTCTAATAAATACACCCCCCCCCCCCCACAAATACAATAACTACGTAACAATGGCGGAATTGGTAAGTGAAGAGTACTCACTGCTTCCTGACGCACTGGCTCCAGGATTCTGTTTTTCATTTGTAATCGTCAGCTTCGTGGTGGTTGTCATGACTTCACTCTGTTCCTTGCTGATAAAATCGTCTGAGGAAGAATTTCATAGCATTTATAATAACAATTTGTTTACCGAGGGGGACTCATCATCGTCATTGTCATCGTCAATGCTGTTCTTCCTGGGGAACCTGATCATGAGATTATTCGTATTGATATATATAAAGCCTTGCTTGATACAGGTTGACTCGTAGTATGTAAATTATGTCGGCTGCATCTAACATCTCTACAGAAATGATAGTTTGAAATGAACGTATATATTTTGTTCAATTTCTTGTACGGTAGCCTAGGAAAAATGATACCATTTTCAAGATTTTTAGATTACAAAAATATGCACAGGCTTGATGATGTTTCAGATGACGTAGAACAAGCAGAAGAGACTGCAGGAATAACGGCATTGATCAACACAAACAATCTTTATTATCTCGAGTCTTCCATCACCCCCAAGGTGGAGTATGCCCTTTTATAAAAGTAAAATATCATTCAAAGAATTAACGTTATATGAACCAAGGGGTCATCACCATTAAAAGTAAATGACAGCAAATATTACCAAGTAGTTCTCGAAAATACTCTCTTTAAGAGAGATCACTGACGAGAAAATAGAAAGAGAATACACTGATATTCTTTCTTTTCTTTTTTAGATAACACTCTAGAATAAATTGCAAGTCACTCGTGAACATGCAATTATTGACATTGATCATTGCCTCCTGGGGAGTAAAAAAATACATTCTACTTCATAATAATAATAATAATAACAATAATAATAATAATAATAATAATAATAATAATAATAATAATAATAATAATGTATTAGTGTTGCTTTGCAAGGGTTCTGCAATCATTATTACCCAAGCAATTGCCTGGTACCCATTTCCACCTGGGTGAAGAGTGACAGACTAATCCACTAAACCACGACACCTTCGCAATCTAACGATATACCGCCACTGGAGTATACCTGCGATATCCTGACGGTTGCACTGTTCTGCCGCTTGTCTCAATCTGCGCCTGATGTCGTAGTTACTGCACTTTTGATCCAGTACCCACGCCTTGAGCATGTCGTCTGTCCCGAACATCTCGAGGTCTTCTGCATTCCTGGTAGCTATGGTTTTTGCAGAAAGTTTTAAGGTGTTTCCAAGTCTCTGGCAGTGTCGTTCGGTGATACTGAGAGCATACCCCTTTAAGACCTCGTCTGTCAGTTCGCTCTTGTACTCATCTTGAACTAGATATGTAAAAGAAGAAAACAAATCCGCATAGGTATTTCATTTGACTGTATTTTATAATTGATAGATATAATGTTTTCACATTGTGCTGATATTATGACAATCCTAGATATTTACTATTCCTATACAGTGCCTATTTAAAAAATAAAAGATAATTTCTAAAAATTTAGATCATATACTCGGAACAGTGCCAACAAACCAAAAGGCCTTTGTTCAGCATTTCTTGCTCTTCATCAACTTTATTGAAGGAATGCAGCCTCTTATATACTGATATTCCGCATATTTTGTTTGTAATGAGATAATCCCTCGAATTACCTGTAATCTGCCATTGGAAAGAACAAGTTAGTAATAGTTTCTCCATTGTTTCCTTTTCCCTTATCTTCAAATGACGGATCGAAAACATGGTACATTTTAATATTATTATTTGAATAGATTGTGTAATAATGACTGCAATTTCCAAAATTAAAGTTCTTTTTCATTGTGATTAAACTTTAATTATGTGTATATCAAATTCACTGTAGAATTTATTAAGCTTGACGGAAGAAATTGATGATCATGAAAATAATATTTCACATTTTCATAGCGCACATTCCATCATGCAAGGTGCTCAATGCGTTCTAATATTATCCCGACTATGCTAAGCTACCGTTTTAGGTGATCACAGCATTCAATTACTTCTTTGCTACCGGATCCCATTTAACATCTGAGTGGCAAATGTAGAAGAATACGTACTCTGGAAGAATGTCTTGGCCAGTTGGTGATACACAAGCTTATCACTTTCATTTGCCTGTCTCCCTGCTTCTTCTAACGCCAAGCAAACTCGAACCATTTGGTTTGGTGGCAGTGTTTCTGCTCCTAGGTCTACATCTTCTGATCCTGCAGAATACATCGGTGTCCGTTCATAGCTATCACCTGCATCTTGATTTGTTTGCAGTTTCCCTCGGGACGTTGGTTGCCTAGTTGGTTAATCATTGTTGCGAAATGGTATCACTGACAGTGAATGCATCTTATTCTATATCTTTCTGAATGTTGTGTGATGATTTTATAGGATGTGATTATTGCATTTCCATTGTCATCTTTTCAGTATTTACAATCTTTGTATGATTTCTTAACTTTTGCCCGCATTGGGTGGTATTATCGGCAGATATAAAAGTATCTTAAAGTCTGATTCTTATTCTAATTCTTAGGTTGTATTATAGGGCGATAAACGCGCTATACTAATCTAAAATTCTAATTCTTGCCTTGTTTTCACAGTTTCGCCTTCTTCCTCCGGGTTAGCTGACATTGATTTCTCTTTCCACGTCTTCATCAATTGTAAGTCGTCACTAATAACATCGCTTCTTGGGTTTCCAGAGATTTGAGTGTCTCCTGGGAACTTGGTAATGTTCTCGTTGCGAGAATATAATGCTCGTAATACGGGCTTGACTGTCTTCTTGCAACCCTGGACGTGCCAGCAAATGTGTTCCAAATCATGGTCGTCAAGAGAGACCATCTTGTCTGTGCGGGCACGGAAATCTGACCACAAAAAAAAACAGTGATCGGAAATGGTTAGGCCTACTGTTCGAGTATGCTACAGCTTTAAATGTCCTTATCAGTATTACAAGTTTTATCATTCTGTAATGAGATTCGATGAAAAAGGAATTAATAGGGAGCACAGTATTCTATTTATTCAGTTAACCCTACCCTGGGTCTATTAATATCACGTTTAGCACAGGGAAACTTAGATGTCAAACCCACTGCCTTCTTGGTCAACCTAATTTGATAAAGCCCAGCGTATAATACGGGCATCAGAAAAGTTGATATAATAGAGTACCAAAGTGTGACGTCATACTGGACAAGTTGTCAAGGTTGCCGGTTCAAAACAATAGTGTGCTAAGATATAGTGTGGTGATCACACGAGCCCCAAACACTGAATCAGCCCAGCTCTAGCATAATCCTTAAATAATTTCGCCATGAACCTCATGCCCAGGCTCTGTAGTTTAGAACCATAGCCTGCACGACCAGCGAATATTTCGGTACTCCATTCGGTTGCATGCTAATAATAATACGATAATATCAAAACAAAAATATGCACCTTTAATTTTCTTTGGATCCTCAATGGCTGCATATAGCGTCACGACATCTCTAGTCGATTTATCCTTCCATTCACACAATTCGCTGTACAGGTCAGCCTTTGATCGTACGAAGTCATATCCTGATTCTCTTTCGGGATTCCCTAGCAACTTGCTCACGATATCGTTCGCTTCAACAATGTCCGCTTCAACAAGCTCCCAAAGTTCCAAATATGAAACAGGCCCTGAAAAAAATTATGGATGCCTTTAGTATCGTATAAGCAACATAAAAGATCTGTGAAAGAACCAGAGTAGGGAGCCTAGCATTATACACTGATTAAGAAAATTATAAAGTGTATCCAATCATTAAATAACCATTGCGACAATCGGTACAAAGCGTTTAATGAGAAGACTGGGTTCTGAAAAGGTGACAAATAATTTGAGAGCTTTTATTTGGTAAAATGCTGCCTGGTCGGAATACTTCACAGGAAGCAGAGCGTGTGCACTATCATGTGCGAATTGACAAAAAAAGTAATATTTAGCCATATACAATTGTGACTATTATTATTATTATCATTATTATTATTATTATTATTATTATTATTGTTACTATTATTATTTTTATTATTACTATTATTATCGTTATAATTATTTATTTATTTTAATCATTATTAGTATTACTAGTATTATGTTTATTATTATTATTATCATTATCATCATCATAATTATTATATTATATGACTACTAATTGATCCGTTGTGATAATGAAAGAGAATTGCAAACACATTTACCTTCATTGTATCTCTGATCTGAATTCAACAGCTTATAATTTCCCTTTCGTCTTCTCCAAATGAAGACTGCAACTACGTTAAGAGTAATAAATATGTTTGATGTTATTCATATTTCCATATACAGGAAGCACACACACACACACGCACCCAAATTTGACATATGTATACATATAATTATAATCCAATGAACGAATCAGTAAAATAAAATATATTAGATATTTTGATAAACTAGCTTAATAAAAGCTAAACATTTCGAGGGTCAAAATCCTTCATAATGCTCTAGATCGAAGATTTAAGACTTTAGTCATTATAACAACACCACCACCAACCCCATCCATCAACTGGTGTGCCATTTTTTTTTTCGACATCAAAATTAGATTACTATTGATTGTTTAAGAATGAAGCAAAATATTAAATATACATCTGTAGCCTCAAAGTTTAACTTTATTCTGTACTTTATGTATATTTATTTGATGAAAATAGACCTTCAATAAAACTGAAATTAAATTTAGCTACAGGGTGGGAAAGATGAGTGGTGTAGCTCCTGTGAAAAACTTGTCGTTGTTATGATGATAATCATTCATATGTACGCACTCTGTTTTAATGTTTTTGTTTATATTATCATCATTATTTATTGTAGTTATTGAGGGACCCCCGGCGGTGAACAGATCAACCTTGCCGGGAGCTCTTAAACGGGTAATCCCTCGATCTTCATTTAAATTTTAAAATTTAATTTATCTAGAATGGTACTTGTAAAATATTTTAGTGTTTGTGCCTGTGTGTGTTATGATGTGTGTATTTCATATTTTATGATCGTAAATAAAGCTAAACGAAAACCAAATCATTTATTATGCTCGTTGCATTTAGCTATATAAAAAAATCAACTTACGTATTATGATGAGGATTATCACGAATAAGACACATACGATGGAGATGATAATCGCTGCAAATAAACAACAACATAGTTTAGAAAAAAGCACGAGTGATTTACTGTTTTAATACAAAAACAATCATTCTAGACGCTTGATCACATTTGCCACAAAACTGACACATTTTACTGCGACATATGTGAAGGAGGCAAAATTATAAGGTCATGAATTACAGCAAAAAATAGTAATTGACGTTTATCCTAATCATTTACAAAATATAATTGTCTTCTCAAGCAATGCGAGAGTGTTTAGCGTTCCGGCAATTCATCTAAGAACCAAATTCTGCATGAATGGAAGATTTATCATTCTGAACCCTGTACAACCCTTTCCAAATCTTTTTTTTTCCACTTAAATGACAACTTGCCGTCGTTTACCAATAATCTGTGCCTTAAAAGTGCCCTCTGCTATGGTTATTTCACCAGTATAATAATCAGTGTTAAAAAATAATTTAGTAGACAGCCATGTATAGATGAAATAACTTTCTCGATATGCATTCCGATTTTGGCATATCAAGGACTGTTGACTTTCATACGAAAATTGAGCTTGGTAAATGCTCTCTTCATTTACCTTTATCCCTCTCGACCCAGGGGTATCGAATTAGTACCTGAGAATGCTGGGGTAATTTTATTGCAGGGCCCTAATTTTAGGAACATAGAAACCAGAAGATTGGGAAAGGTCATTATCATCATCATTACCATACCTGTATTATTTTTGTTGATAGGGTCTGGAGGGAAGACTGTGATATTCTTTGTCGTGTCGGCTTCAATGGTTGTTACAATTGGTGCTCTATTCACAGTGACACTCATGGTTGCCTGACTTCGTGTAGTGGTGGGCAGGATGGCAACACAGACGTAAGGATCAGCGCTTGGCGTTGCGCTAATAGCCACCATCACATGCTCTGTCACGCCATCAGGGTTGGTTGATCTTTGGAGTGCCTGGAGGGGGACGGTTGCGCCCCCTAGGGTCCAAGACAGTGAGACCACACCTCTTGGCGCTCCCATTGTTCGGCATGTCAGTTCGGTAAAGTCCGCACCTGTCTCTTGTGTCAGGCTGCATGATTCTGTTCCCCTGCCATCTGCTTCCGCTGGGCATTGGTCTATAGTTGGGAAGGGGTCTTGGGGTGGAGCTGTGAATCAGATGAAGAACACAATGAATAAAAGTGGGAAAACGTTAAAGATAAGCTTGAGTTCTAGTGATGATAGAAAAAAAATTCTCACATAATCCAACAAAACTTACACTGAATGTTCAAGATTATAAATAAATGACATGTGCCAAACGATTTCAGTAGAAAATGTATAGGGGCTAAAGTTATGAGCATTGAAAGGTAAGGAAATCAAGGTAAGAATATATAGGCCCGACACTATGTGTTTAACACAGGTCACTATTTGAGGTGAGGGGAGTTGAGGTTTTCATTGAAGATGATTTCCAGCAAGTTTTTGTGATTTAATTTTTATTTTACTTGTTCAAAAAAATCAATCGACTGCAGGATAAACAATCCAGAATGGATTATAGCCATGTTCTCTCGACATACGATTCCCATACCTGGGCCCCGTCTTACAAAGAATTACGATTTATCCAAATCAATCGCAAGTCCTCCAATCAATCGCAATTTTGCAGTCTCCTATCTCTTATGCAGGCGCGTACGCATGGGGGGGGGTTAAAAAAATTGTGGTAACCCCAATGGGTGACCCCAAAAAGCTGATCTTACGAAACGAAATATCGATCGGCCAAATTTTCAAATTTTGGGACACAAAACAAACAAAAAACGTGCTCCTACCCTAGTTTTGTGCAATAGGGCCCAGTACAACATGTTTTAAGGCTTACTTTTAACCGTTGCCTCTGTGTAGTTCCGGAGAATGAATCCATTGAAGTTGGAGATCCTGCATATGTACCGTCCTGCATCATCGTCCGTGACGTTGTGGATCACGAGGGAGAAGTCTTCGGTAAGGTTGTACTTGCCAGACACGTAACCTGACCCACTGACAACGCGTGGAGGTGGGTACCACGTGACCAGGTTTGTACCTGTCGCCAAATCAGCTCCTGTGATTCAGTGTCAAGTGATCAAAAGTGAATTATGGAAAGGTCATGCAATGTGAGAGAACAAGTCAACATTATACAGTAGGCTTGCGGGTGCACCATGTGAGAAAGAGAGAGAGGGTTGAGCTAGGAGTCTTGAAAAGGACTCTGACTCGGTAATCTTTCTTGGGGGAGTGTGTAGTCCTTAAAAGGACTGTTTGTTATCTTTCTTAGCTTATAGTTCTAAGGAGAACTATAGCGCTTGATGGAGAGGATGAGTGGCTCGACGTTTCGAACAGTTTGACTATCCGTCGTCAGGAGTGGAGAATAGCTGGCGTGCGTGAGTACTGGTAAAAAAAAGAAAATTATTTCTCACAGAATCAAACGAAACTTACACTGAATGTTCAAGATTACAAATAAATGACATGTGCCAAACAATTTTGGAAGAAAATGTATACTGGCTGAGTAATGAGCATAGAAAGACAAGGCATCAAGGTACCAACCCCGACACCATGCGTGTTGTCCCATACATAGCTTTCTGTGTATGTGCTTGTTACTTTACCAAGACTCGGTCAAATTTATTATGATTTTGATGACTCCAGAACCTTGCAGTGCACACCAATACTTACATGCTACATGATCAACTGTTTCTGATCCTTTCCACACCTTTTCTTTCACAATGCAATCGCATTACCAGTACTAAAGTTTATCTTTAAGTCACCGGGGTGCGGACGTCGGGAAAAAATAGGTGACCGTGTGGGCTTGACGGTGCACCGACGCGTCGGTGCACCGTCAACATTAATGTGAGAATATGGCTGGTTTGATGGTTTGATTTTACTGGTGTGATGTGAATGCTTGCAACTAACGGATTTAATTCCTCTACGAAAGAAATGATAATAATGATAGCACATCGACATGGTTTCGAACCTGGGACCTACCGGTCACGAGACTACTGCTCAACCACTGAGCCATCGTGCCTTCCTGATTGTGGGAGAATAAGATTTTCTGTAATTCCGCAAAGGAATGTTGGCATCCGCCAAACTGTCGATTAATACAGCAGAAAAAAGGGTTTTATCTATTTTACCTTCTTTAACCCTAATAAGGCCGGGGGGCATTATGGCCCCCCCCCCCCCCCACCCCTCCACGATTTTTCTGATAGTTCGAGAACGCATATGGATGGCGCCTCGCCGCACGTTGACTTTTTTCTTTAGAGTCTTGCGCATGTTAAAAAAATAATCTAAAAAAAATCAGACCTTCAGTTACAAGGTCACGTGACCTTTTGTCTTTGCATGTCAGCCCGAAAATCGCTCATTTTTGGGATTTGTGTACAAAACATATGGAAATGTCATTTTTCCTAAAAATAGATCAAACATTGGTTATTGGGTCTTGTTTAAAGTTTAGGTGGTTGTTTTGGGAGTCAAAATAGTTGAATTGTAGGAAGAAATGAAAAGAAAAAAAAAATAACATACATAAGTTAAAAAAACAATGAAATACATAAGAAAGTATCAAAACAAGAGATAATATAAGGAATAAGCTGGCTCTTCCCATTTTGTTTGTCGTATTATTGTTCCAAATGGTCTAATGAATATGTAGTGAAAATGAATGCTTAAATATGAATAATATATGATTTATGGGTAAAAATGTGATTTAATGACGTTATTTGCATAAATTACCATAAATATGCAAATGAGTGGGTTTTTTCAAAAAATTGAGATTATCATATTATTCTATACACTTCACTTGACATGCGTGCAAATTTTCGCGGAGATCGACCGTTGCACGGCCGAGATCTTAAGGGGGGCCATAATGCCCCCCCCCCCCCGGCCGTAGTAAGACTTCAAATAGCCCGGCCTTATTAGGGTTAAATTAAATTGATTTGTGAGAAACATAAACAATATCTAAACACAAAATTTGACATGACAATGTGAAAGAATATCATTTCAGCCTTAATGATAATTCCCACTATATACTACTACTACTAATAATAAAAGGCCGTTTTCTTGAATAACACAAAATCTGATATACGTCGGTTTGTGCTTCCAGAGGAGATTTGGATACTTAATACCCCGGCGTTAGCTCCGCCAAACACAGCGCTCATTGCATTCAAGAAATAAATCCTACTAGTACAACTGGCATGACCAGGTACTAAACCTGGATCGAGTGTGGCAAATTTAGATTCATGTCTTGTCAAAGGACGTTTGTGCTGCGGGAGGGATTCGGACCGCGTATCTTGAGGTTGACAGTCAGGTGACTTATCAAGTGGACATCGATACCGGTTTTAGTTCGTACTTGTTTGTCCTTTTTGTTTATTTATTTATTTATTCATGTTTTCTTTATAAAAGCAGGGTAGTCCCATTCAAGCCGCAAGGCCTGCTTTACAAGGGAGCCCTGCTGTAACAAACAAATTACATTTCAAATATCTTACAAATGAATACACATAAAAATACACAAAATATACAATAAAAATGATCTATAAGCTAAACAATATTATTAACACACTTATGATTACATGACATTTCTTTTCATGTTACCTTTAAGCCAGAAGACAGCCAACGGTGCACCGTTGAATCGACATTGTAGCATCCCATCGAATCCTCGAAGAAAGACAGGTCTGATATCGACTATCACCTTGTTCTCGGGTATTTCTACGAAACAACAGAGTGTGAAATTTTTATTCAAACATTATATTAAGAAATGTTATAGTAAAACGTTAACTATAATGTGACGGCGAAGTACAGTTATGTTGCTGTTAACTTGAACTACACATCTACGTGTATAATGTTTGTGATAAGTCATGGGTCTTCTTATCAATAATGTCTACACCATTATTTCTTTCTAAATTGTCTGCATTTTCAATTGACCCATATTACTATCGAACCAGGATGGTGGCCATATTGAATTTAAAAAGTATGCATGCATGGCGGCCTCTAATAAGGGCGGTTTGCTTAGCGAGTTAAAGAAACATAATGGAATTGGCTAGAGATATAGATCAAATTTGTTGCCTTTTTTTACGAATCATGTCCTAATTGTCCCATGTAGGCTTTAAAAAGACCCCCTATGTTGCCATGGCATATGGGACTTTCTAGAAATGCCAAAAATCCGGTCAATAAATGGCATTATAGTGGCATTATGGTGTGATTCTAACATTTTATCAATTAAGTAGCATCATTTTTTAATCGGATTTCTTTACCCTTAAAACATGTTAAAGGCACAACATTTCATTATCATATACCCATCATTTATTCGAAAGTACCTTTAGCTTAGACGGTGGGTAAATTATTGAATGTTGACAAAATGGCGGCACCAAGAGGCCACCAAACAGACAAAATTAAATATGAATCAGATTCTCTTTACCTTTTAACTCAATAAATGTAAAAACTTTTTGAAGATAGCCCTTTTAGTTATGAAAATACACTGATATCACAATAGTATGGTTTGGTCGATATCCGGACCAAATTCGGTGCTTTTATGACAATTTGCACCAAAATATCCCTAACATCCCTCATTATAAACCGTACCAAATTTGTATCGACCACATTGATTTCCTGCTTATGCAATCATGCGGGAATTCACATGTATCGGTTGTTTACTCACATAATTATGTAGAAGCGTAGTTTAAAGATACTATCTACCTTTTGCAGCCAAAATCGAATTCTGTAGAACTTTGCAGGAATTATGAATATATCATGTATGTCCTATCTGTAAAATCTAAACATTAGCAGTGTCCTACTATTCAAATTATGCAAGATAACCCGTTTACCTTCTAGACTTTACTGTCGGACACTATTTAGTGACTGACTGACATCTTTTTTCTTTGGTATAACATACATAAAATGAGTATTTGTCTACATCAATAACCCACTTCTTGTGATGGCCAAATTAAACTGATTGAATCTTTGTGCAGCATAAAACGTACGACCATTAGGTACAAGGGTAGGAATTTCAGACTATTTCTTAGATGGTTGCAGGCGCGGATCCAGGGGGGGGGCCGAGCGTGCCTTGGCCCCCCCCCCCCCCCCGCAAAAAAAAAAAAAAAAAAAAAAAAAAAAGAGAAGAAAGGAAAAGAAGGGAAAAAGGAGAGAAGGAGAGAAGGGAAAGAAAGAAGAGGAAGAAAAAAAAAGAAAAGGGGGAAGAAGGAGATCGGGGGGCCGAAAGGGCCTTGCCTCCCAGGCTGTTGACCCCCCCCCCCCCCCCCCCCCATCAAAACAAATAAGAAAGAAGGAAGGAAAGGGAAAGAAATGACATAATTTCCGAGATTTTTCCTTACTTTTTAGTAAATACGTTTGTTAATATGTGTTTGTTGGAGAATGACAAATTACTAAATTTACAGCCAGGCAAGAAATATGATTCTTGAGATTCCTACATGTCAGGCCCGAGGTGGGGCGGTGATTGGGAGCCTCGAGTTCACCTCCCCCCCCCCCCCCCCCCCCCCCCCCCCCACTTTTTTGAAAAAGTATATTAAAGAGAAATAAAATAGAATGAGAGCAAGAAAGAAAGAATAGTTAACTGCCAGTGTTAAAAATTAATGAGGCATCTAAATATGCTCATCTGACCGTGATTAAATGCCTAAAACCCCTAAGCTCCCGGGGGCTCTGCCCCTGGATTTCACCTAGGACCCTACGACGGGCCTTAGATGCTCATCTGACGGTAATTTAATGCCTAAAACCCCTGATTTTTCGGGGCTCCGCCCCCTGGAACCCACGCCAAATAGTGACCTGCCAGTGTCATAAAATAATAAGGTATACAAAAAATGCTCACCTGACCTAAATTAAACGCCTAAAACCCCTGAGCTTCCGGGGCCGGCTCAGCCGCCTCGACCCACCAGGGGCCCTAAGGCGGGCCCCTGAATGCTTATCTGACCGCAATTTATTGCCTTAAACCCCTTAGCTTGCGGGGTCGGACAAGGTTTATCTGACCGCAGGCGCGTAGCCAGGGGGGGGGGTCCCCCAAATCGGAAGAGGACGTAGGAAGAAAAAGGAGCAAACAAAAAACACCTTTGAAAAAAGGATTAAGAGTATAGAGAACGGTACAGCGAATCGTCTTCTTTCTCTCATAATCTTGTGAAACGTCAAAGCTTCCGCGCGAAGCGCGTGAGTGGGGAACCTGAATTCAGAGGCGAGAACGGTAATACGAATCTTTAATGATTTAATGAAACGTAAAAGCTTCGCGCGGGATGGAGGGGAAACTAAATTCCGACAAGGATTATTTTCGAGAACGGTACAACAAATCGTCTTCTTTCTCTAATGACTTAATGAAAATTAAAAACTTCAGCGCTTTGCGCGGCAGGGGGGAACCTGAATTCAGACGAGGATTAAGAGTCGAGAACTGTACAGCCAATCGTCTTCTTTCTCTCATAACATTATAAAACTTTAAAGCTTCCGCGCTTCGCGCGGGAAGGGGAGGGGGGACCTGAATTCGGACGAGGATTAAGAGTCGATAACTGTACAACGAATCGTCTTCTTTCGAATGATTTATTGAAACGTAAAAGCTTCCGCGCTTAGCGCGGGAGGGGGGGGGGAACTGAATTCAGACGAGGATTAAGAGTCGAGAACTGTACAGCCAATCGTCTTCTTTCTCTCATAATCTTATGAAACTTAAAAGCTTCCGCGCTTCGCGTGGGAAGGGGGGGGGACCTGACTTCGGACGAGGATTAAGAGTCGAGAACTGTACAACGAATCGTCTTCTTTCGAATGATTTATTGAAACGTAAAAGCTTCCGCGCTTAGCGCGGGAGGGGGGGGGAACTGAATTCAGACGAGGATTAAGAGTCGAGAACTGTACAGCCAATCGTCTTCTTTCTCTCATAATCTTATGAAACTTAAAAGCTTCCGCGCTTCGCGCGGGAAGGGGGAGGGGGGGACCTGAATTCGGACGAGGATTAAGAGTCGAGAACTGTACAACGAATCGTGTTCTTTCTCTAATGATTTAATGAAACGTAAAAGCTTCCGCGCTTCGCGCGAGAGGGGGGGGGAGGGAACCTGAATTCAGACGAGGATTAAGAGTCGAGAGCTCTCCAAAGAATCGTAATAATTTAATAAATCGTAACATTTTCTTGTGAAACGTCAAAGCTTCCGCGCGAAGCGCGGGATGGGGGGGGGGGGACCTGAATTCAGACGAGGATTCAGAGGCGAGAACGGTAATACGAGTCTTTAATGATTTAATGTTACCTTCCGCGCTTCGCGTGGGATGTAGGGGGAACTAAATTCCGACGAGGATTATTTTCGAGAACGGTATAACGAATCGTCTTCTTTCTCTAATGATTAAAGGAAACTTAAAAAAGCTTCCGCGCGAAGCGCGGGAGGGGGGGGGGGAACCTGAATTCAGACGTGGATTAAGTGTCGAGAGCTCTCCAAAGAATCGTAATAATTTAATAAATCGTAAAATTTTTTCGCGCTTCGCGCGGGAGGGGAAAAACTAAATTCAGACGAGAATTATTTTTGAGAACGGTACAACGAATCATCTTCTTTCTCTAATAATTTAATGAAACGTCAAAACTTCCGCGTTCGCGGAGGAGGGGGGGGACTCGCCCCTCCCTGCACCGACCCCCCCCCCCCCCCGCATTACGTCACTGTTGGTCACCATTACGTACCAATATTTTCCTCGCATAATTTCAAATTTGGGCCCCCCCCCCCCCCCTAAGATATCCTGGATCCGCGCCTGGATGGTTGCAATCACTTAAGTCGATTCGACAACTAAAGGACGTTATTTTCCCACCAAAGGGAAGTTCTAAATTAGTATTGTTTTTCAAATGCCGTTGAAATTTAATCTTTTCTTTTTGTTTTGGTCCGCAAATGGGACATAGTATCTTTAATACACGCTGTGTTTACCAAGCTGTGACTAGGAGAGTCATGATAATGAGCTCATAATGATATTTAAAAAAGTCTACGCATGACTTGTAATTACCGCTTTGTGGCCAGGTGACATAGCCGAACCTTTGTTTGGACAGTTGGACAGACATTAGCGCTAAACAAGAAACTATTATTATCTTTCTTTTTGTTCTCTCTATCGAAATTCTCTTCTCTCCTCTTTCTCTCTCCCCACTACATTTCTTTTCTCTTCTCCTCTTTTTCTTCTTCTTCTTCTTCTTCTTCTTCTTCTTCTTCTTCTTCTTCTTCTTCTTCTTCTTTCTCCTTCCCCCTTAACCTTTTTCCTCCCCCTTTCCTCTCTCTCTCTCTCTCTCCCTCTCTTACTCTCACTCTCTCTCTCTCTCTCTCTCTCTCTCTCCCTCTTCATCCAACCCCCTTTCGCCTTTCGCTTTCTCTTCTGCTGGCTTTGTCAAACATCTGGCTCAATTTATGTTACTAATGTAACAACAGATTATTTGTAACAACATATCATTATCATAATGTGGAAAGGGACCATAATGCATGCCAGTATGGTGTGTGGAAATTCTGTTAAATACATGTGAAGAAATACACATCAATGTAATATTTCATAGGAAAATGAAAATTCAATAAGTCATAATTTCCCACGTTTTCCATACGGGGGAACTCCTATGCTATTATCATTTTTCACTGTTTCGTGACTGCTCGGCATGAAAATGTACCAGCATTATGCAGTAAAATTCACTTCAAAAGGCTTGATAGATGAATACACTGCTGTGATCACAGTCCTAGTATTGGGCCTATATATGAGTCCAGATTAAATTTCTACTTTGAAGAGCTAGTGCAGGACGAATATCAGCATTACATGTTTATGACTCTATTCAGTGATTGCACATTTTATTTAGATTTTGCAGTCCATATATGAAAACACTTGACACAGCGTGAAAAACACAGTGTAAAATTGGTCATTGTACGTTTGTGTAGTCCGTTTTCACTAGACAGCATACAAACTAATCACGTGAAAATTGTCAATGGGAACACGCCATTGCTTTCACTTTTAGCATTCGTTTTAGTGTATACTGTTTCGCATTAGTTTGAATAAATTGTTTTTCACTCGTTTTAATGAAATTCGTGTGACTATAAATTATTGTTATTATTATTATTATTATTATTATTACTTATACCGCGCTTTTCCCATAAGGCCCAAAGCGCTTACAGTGAATGAAAACAAAAATTACATAAATACATATAATTAGAAAAAACAGTCTTACAACTACAAATTGCAACAAGATGTGTTTTTAAGGCCTTTCTGAAGGTAATAACTGATGGAGACTGCCTGATTCTAAGTGGTAGATCATTCCAACATTTTGAGGCAGATACAGTAAATGTCCTATCACCCGCTAATGTGCGGGTAACTGAATATGTGAGACAGAGAGGATCACTGGCTGACCTCAATGCCCTGGCAGGTGTATATAAATTCAAACATGATTCATTCTTGATAGATAACATGTGTATCTTCTCAGATCTTCATTAATAAAGATTGATTGATAAAGTTCGAGAATAAATTATATTGTCACGATCATTTCATGAAAGTTGGTAAGAAATTTGTATTCCGACTTTATGAGCAACAGCGTACGTAGTCAACACTCAGGCAGCCTACGCATATACAAACTATGAATAAACTCGCGAGAATGGTTGAGCCATGTCATTCTTATATTACCATATCAACGTTAATCATGCATGGTAAAATCAACATGCAATGCAAACATTCTGTATAATACAATAATGCTTGTTTGAGTATTAATGCACCATCATTTACGGTCGTACAGATTACGTATATATTTCCGTGTATCATTTTCTATTGCTTCACGCTTGAATCCCATTTCCCAATCCTCCACCGCCGGCCAAAGAATCCAGGTTCGCCTCGTCACTATTCATGATTTCGCAATACACTTATTGGGGAAGACATAACAAAACATCTGTGCCCCGACAGACTCGTTCAATTTCAAGCAATAATTTGAAGAAGCTTGCAAGCATGAAATATATTCCACCTTCCAACTTATGAGTGACAAACGTTTACGATGGCGCTCTTTGATGTATAGTTTAGACTGAACCCAAATACATTCCATACCCCCATCCCCTCCCCTAAACCTCCCACCCCATCAACTTTTTATAAAGTCCTGAAGAATCATTCTGTTGAAGCAATATCCCCAAAAATTGTATCCAATTTGTTCCGAATAAACTGGCTGCACTTTAAATGATCCATCCCTTTAAACATGTTAAGCATGAATACATCCTTAACGCAAGTCAGCATAATGTACATTGTAAATTATACGACTGTAACTAATATGTTAAAGTCGCGGAGCGATAGTTTTCACACGCACACCTGGTAATGATAATAGAAAAATGTAAACCATAAATTGTCCTTCGAACAAGTTTTTGATAATGACATTCGAAAATAGATATGGTCGTAAAATAATGATAAAAATGAGGGTAGGAAAAATTGGGATTACTATAGCATGGAAAGAGATTGGACTATGCCATATCGGCAGTTCAAGCTCTGCTAATGACAACACTTTTCTTTGTATGATTTTATGTGACCATGTTAACAAATTCATATAGATGACATAAATGGAAAATAAATTACCATCACATCAGATATATATATCTGTAAAGCGCTTTGAGAGGGCCTTCGGTCTAGTAAAGCGCTATATAAGAACTAGCTATTATTATTATTATTATTATTAGTTCATTGCATCTTTAATTCGTCAGTCACTACAAGCGACCGAGAGCAGCCCAAATGCTTCAGGAGCAGCCAGCAGTCCAAGACCCACCAAGTGACTGTTAAATGGGTACCCGGTAGGATGCGACCGTCATTGTTGGTCAAACAGTAATTGTTTTTGAGCGTCATGTAACGCCTGGTTGGAATGCTCCCCAGGGAGTGGAGATTGTGCACACATTGTGTGCGGGTAAGCACTGAATCCAATGACCGGGGTAATAATATATTTGTAAAGCGCTTAGAGACATTTGTATTTAGCGCTATATAAATTAAATTTATTATTATTATTATTATTAAACGACTTCAAGAGCTGAGAAAAACTACGATCATATATTCCGCAAAGAGTTGATATCAACATTTCCTCCTTGTCTTCTTTTGCTATTTTTCAGGCCTAACATAAGCTTTCCTTGTAGAATTCGCAATTTAAAAAAAAAGTAGCCTTAACAATATTCCTTCTCCAGGTTTTGTTGTCTGCCTATATTTTGCTCTGGTTTGTGGCATTTGGTCTTCCCTTGGCGGCTCTTGACTGTTGTATTCTTTTAGTATAACCGCTCACCAGTTGATGCATCTCTCACCCTCTGCAATCCCAGGTTTTTCTTTTATTCATTTCTTTTATTTATTACCAAAACAAATCAATGCTATATTTCAGCATTATAATAATTAAATATGCGGTAAATGGAGCCTATAAATGGAAAGAGCTGATATCATATATGACAATAAATCAGTCTTATCAAGGAATTATCATGATCATTGAGTCATAAGGAAGTATTTTGTTTTGCACTGACGTTGAAACATTTCCGTGGTCGTGTTACCTGAAATGTTGTGACTTTAAAATGTTTTAAGGTAAATAAATCCAGTTATGATCGAGTTGGTTATGATGCTACTTAATCGATAAAATGTTAGTATCACACCATAATGCAACTATAAATGCTATTTATTGACCGGATTGGCATTTCTAGAAAGTCCCGTACACTGTGAAAAGGTTGGGCAATATTTTCCAACACTTTGCCAATAGTCAACCCAACCATCTTTTGGGCAATATTTTCGTATTTTGCCCAACAGTTGGTCAAGATTTCCCCAACAAGTGGTCTACCGTAGTCGGGCAGTTGAAGGGTCATATATTTGCCCAAATTTTGGTCAAAATACGAAACAATTATGCACGTGCGAAGTATGGTACTTACGTTTACCAATACCACTGGGCAAAATATTGCCCAATAGATGGTTGGGTTGACTATTGGCACAACGTTGGGCAAAGTGTTGCAAAAATATTGCCCAACCTTTTCACAGTGTATGCAATGGCCACCTAGGGGGGGGGGGGCCTCTTTAATGCCTCTAGGGGATCATCAGGTTAGGAATCATAAAAAAGGCAAAGATTTGACAAAACCATGGAGCACGACGCCAGATTAAATAATACATTTTACAATACAAGTATCATTTGGCGCGCTAGCTGAGTAGCTGTGAATCGTAGACAAAGTTTGGGTATTATTGGTTACTGGAGTATATCGTCGTAATACTTACCAGACTGTGTGCGGATCATTGTGGGCATGAAGGCAATGATGGCAATGACGAGCACCGTTCGTTGTGTTATTAGCAAAACCATTCTCGTTTCCATTATATCTGTGATATATAAAGCGATATTATAATGCAAATTTAAAATTATGTACACATGTTTAAAAAATAACATCCTGGTATCACACAGGCCTTTTGTATCGATGATACATATCCGTTACCACAATTAAGACAAACATCGTGATCATATCCATGATTAATTATTTTCATTACATTGTACAGTAAACATCTGAGAGCTATGTTTATGGTTTCGATCAAGATGACTGGTCAGTATTATTTTGATCACATTGTGAAAGGATCAGTGTCTGGAAGCGTTCGGAAAAGGGAAATTGATTACCTACAGTGTATACCAGAAAATAATATACAATTTTATTTATTGGAGAGGCTAGCTACTATAAAGCCGCCCATGATATATAATTATATTATTATATTGGTAAATATCAGGCAGTGAGGTGCTGAATCACATGTTTTGCGGTTCATAATTAAAAAAAAATGTTATAGCTGTATTGAGATAAAGTGTTTATCAAACTTGACCCACTTGACATTTTTCCTTTCACTTTCACTACCGTTAATGGCCACTTAACAGTTTGGCAAGCCCCTTCATAAATCATGAGACTGATTATTTCATCTCATTTGATGAATTATAATAATTGTATAGCTCATATAACATCAATCAACGTTCCCATGAGCTGCCATGGAGCTTTGAATATTAATATTACCCCAGATTCAACTCCTGCAACCGTTACCAACTCACAGTAGGAATAATCCTACCAGGTACCCATTTGTATCACCTGCGTAGAGTGAGGCAAATGTAGCTTGTCTTGCCAAAAGGCGATGGTGAAATCGGGCAGAGACTTGAACCCTGTATCTTGTGATTTGTAGTGACTTATTCATAGACCACAACACCTCTTCATTATGCAGAAAACTAACCAATTTATTAGTCCGAGTACAAGTCACATGATTCACACCCTCACTTCCTAATACAATACCATGTGTTGTAATACTTCCTTCCTCCAGGTATAAAGCATATACCTATTCTCAGACGGAAAAGATTGATGAACCAACTCCGAATTATTAACTAGCAATGAAAAGCGAAACTATCACCAGCAACAGATTATACAGTGGTGAATGATGGCAACATTATGGCCAAAGTCCGGAGACTGATATTGTCATACTTACAGTAAAATACAATAACATACTTGAAATAAAGTTATACATTATACATGTAGTTTAATAACAACTAAAAACAAGAACGTGACGTAGTACATTGAAAATGATATAATGTACTGGTTACCCACAGGTTCTTGAGACATGGAATGTTGTAACAACTTGTTGGATATTAACGTGTTCAGTCCACAATTTCTAAGCGTTGAGACCGACCGACATTTTACAACACGCCATGTTCCAAAACCCCCCAAATAGGGGTTTCGCCCCCTAGGTAGGTGACAAAGTAAAGAAACAAATCGGAAGTAGAATGGTGAATCTTGAGTAAAAGGCAGAGCTCCAAGTCAGAGCAACATCAGTGCGCAACTTTGGACGAAACACTCTACTTCCATGAATAAAAGTGTTATATATAATACATTCCTTCATCAGAATTTAAAGAAGATGTGATCAAGACGCAAAGAACGTCGGTGTTTCGGATAGACAGATTACAATGAGAGGACTTTGGATCACATGGTTCGTGGTTCGATACCCGCCGAGGCACTAATGTCCTTTGGCAAGACATTAATCTGTAGATGCTACTCTCCACCCAGACGATGTAAATGGGAACCCGGCTGGGAAAAAAATTATCGAATGGCAGAGCGCCTAATCTGGGCCACTCGGGTGATACCGGGGGTAATAATACACTGTCGCTCATATAGTTTTAATTTTTTTTTTTTACCCCAATTTATGGAATTATTTTGACAATGATTTATTCCTAATAGATCTAGATGATAGTAAACATTCTCAGATTTTATTGAATAATAATTTGCCAGTGTTTGTTTTGCGTGACTGCTAAAGCATGTGTATGCTACTATGCTTATCAACTGGGGGACCTACGCCCTTAAGTCATAAATGACAGTAATGAGGATTAATGCCCCACAAAAAGGCACTAATATAGCACATCGACACGGTTTTGATCATGGGGCCTCACAGTTACGAGGACATTGTTTGGTCACTGAACCATGACTGTACGCAGCGGGGGCTAGGGTAGGAGGCAGTTCCCACAAATTAAAAAAAACAAAGAAAATGCAATAATTTTTCAATAATTCATTGCATTTTAGCCCGCCCCCAACATACAAAATTCCTCTGTACACGACCATGCATTATGCCTCAAGGCATGGGCACACAGAATTGTCAAAATAATTCCATAAATTGGGGTAAAACAAAAATATTACAATTATATGAGCGACAGTGTAGTATAGTGCTTAAATACATTAGTATGCAACACCGTATAGATGTCATTATTATTGTTATCATTTTGTTTGATTATTATTATCTTTATTATCATTATCATTATGAAAGCTAACATGGTTATAGGCCTATATTTCTTTCTTTATGGAGAAAGGCATATAAAACAAATTAACGGTACTTGTGTTTTCTTCCTGTAGTATACGGACATTATTATTTTTAAATATGGTTAAATGACGAATATCTAAACATGACATTACGTGTTATCTCATGATGAGCTAGTAATTGTTATTTCAATATCATATGATACCGCATATCCAGATAGAAAGGTTAAACGCGGATTATGCGGTTATCAAGTATTTCCTTTTTGGCTTTCAACATCCTCATTATTTTCAGTAAAACAAAAAATTAGAGAAACAGACTGGTGAAAATCAATTAAGAGAAAATGGCCACAATATAAGGAAGTCATGTGAACTGTCAGGCCCGAATTCACAAAGGAGGTTTGTCGACAAACCTCCTTTTGTTTCGCCAAACCTCCTTTTGTTCTTTACAAACCAGGTTTGTAAAAAAATGCGTAAAAACGCGTCAAAACGCGTCATATGACGTACGAAAACCAAGGTTTGTCGACAAACCTCCTTTGTGAATTCGGGCCTCAATGTCTGAAAACTGAAATCACTGCATCGACTATATAATTATGCGAATCCAAAATTCATTGATGTCAAAGTGTTCATTCCTCTCTCTCTCTCTCTCTCTCTCTTTCTATCTCTATCACCCATATCTCTCCTACCCTCTCGATCTCATATCACTCCATTTCTCCATTTCTCTATTTTTTTATTTGTTTTTGTGTTTGTTATTTTTTTGCCATTTGCGATTAGGATGGTGAAAAGGTCGCCCACTCGACCCAGAGCACACTGTTGGATTTAGGGGGCACAACTAGCCTCCCCTTTTGCAACAACTAACACATCACGTGGCATTATAGAACTCAACCCTTAAATGTTTTGGAGTAAAGTGGCACAATGAATTGCGCCGAATGAATTGAACAATGCGAACTCGGTTCATTTGTAGGACACCGTCAGTGAATGATACTACAATAATAGGAAGAGGAACCACTATATTTGCAAATGTCTCCAAGATGAGTGAGAGAGAGAGAGAGAAAGAGAGATCCAATGTCGAATACAGGCAATTTTAACAATAGGCTTCACAGTTCAAAGAGCAGACTCAAATACCAAATACCATGAAGCAGAGCACTGGTGTTGGCCAGTATATAAATCTGACACAATCTCAGTGGCGGATCCCAGGCGGGGGCACGGGGGGCCCGGGCCCCCACCCCTTGCAAAAAAGTTTTTAAAATAAGGTAGTAACCTCAATTTTACCCTTTTTTTGTTGTTGCTCAAGGGGGGTAGGGGGGTGTTGAGTTCAAAAGAAATGCTCACTAAGAATAAGTGATCATTACATTTCCCCCCCCCCCCCCCCCCCCCCCCCGCTTGGCGCCTGCTGATTCGCCGCAATTGGGCATCCACCCTCGACGCCGGCTGGATCCGCCCCTGCGCAATCTGATATACCTGACAACGCGGGAGGGGGGGGGGGCTTCAGTTTAGCTAGACACTAATAATTCTGTCTGAAAAACTATAATATGCGTTGACTAACATTAGAAAGAGGTACTTGTTTACACTCCAATCTCATACACATTTAGCTCGTGACCTTCGACCTACCAGATTCGTGATGCTGTTGGACTTGAAGGCAGTACGGCAGCTAGTTGAAGTCACTTGTTTCAGACATGTAGTTTCCTCTGCAGAATTGGGCAGTTAACACTCGGTCTGTCTCACAAGCACCCTCTCTGAACTTGTGTTGCTTCATATATTATAGGTTTCTTCTGAACTGGTGCAAAATGTTGGTTATAAAAACCAATAACAAGTCTTTTTCACTGACCGATATCGGAGTAGCACGTTGCCCTTACCCAACCTATTGAAGGCAACATAACGTCATAAAATTAATGTGTTATTCATCTCTGGTACGTAGGCCTAGTGGCCTACAGTGGGAATTCCCCGGTTCCCAATTTGTAGGTGATTCAGCAGTGACTTAAATATAAACAGGAACTCTGCATTGGTAATTGTCGCGGATCTCTCTATCTAGGTTGACTTCAGGGACATGTTATTCAAGAATTTTGGACTTTAATAAGGGGATTGGGCGAGCCGGCGAGGGGGGTACTTGGGGCAAAAAGATTTCTCCCGCTCTAATAAAATGTCAAAATGCAATGTAGGCCTACTATGCAATGACAAAACAACACAAACGACGGTAAAGTTGTAAATTACAATACAAAGAATCAAACCAGGGGCACGGGCTTCCCGGCCTTCAATCTAGGTATACAAAACAATTACAAAATAATGAGCAAAAGAGAAGAAGAAAAAGAGTATGTCCCCTCATCCCAAATTGACTTTTCCCCCTTACTGATATAGACTACTTCTTGTTTTAGAAGTTTAACTTCTGTTATTAATGACGGTCGTAGTGAAATACAATTTTGTTTAATTTTTATAAATTATTATCACTCAAAATATGAACTCACAAAATAAATAAATAAAGAATATTAATATCTCAATTTTGGCCGATAACTTGCTCTTAGTTATGACCGCATTCTCTCGCCATAATAATACACGAGTTTTCTTGCACGCGCCATCTGCGACCAATGTCCACACATGTTGCTAAGAAACACAATTAAGCCTTCAAATTTTCAAAGGAAAAGGATTGAGTCACTGAGAAAGAAGTCGGATTTTATTGTTTTGAGCATGGAGGAAAATACAATCAGTTGATAAGATGGCTATGGAAAAACAGAGTGTCTTGAAAGAGACACACCACAGATCAGTGACAGCTCTAGGATACCACCCGTTACGGCGTGAAATAGTTGCAGGATTTGAAGGTAACGGTCCCATACGTTATTAATTTTGTTTGCGGTCATTCCACCCTGCTGAGCTGAGCTGAGCTGAGCGTGCGTGTGACTGTGTGAGGCAATTCAAACGCTGGGAGGAAGCTGGAGGTGGGATATGGTTAACTAGCTGGCGAAAAGTTTGACCCTGATTTAGACAGAAATCAACACCGTCTGGTATTGGTCATTCTTGTCAATATTCTCCATAGTGCCATACACAGACTAACGGCTCGCACAACGGGGGAAGATTGTGGCGATTTTGTACCACTTTCCCAGGACCAAAATCCAATTTAAACCAGTTGAAATCTCCAACTGGTTTCAATTGGTTTCAACTGGTTTCAATTGGTTTCAATTGGTTTCAATTGGAATAGAAAATTTCCAGTTGAAACCAATTGCCGAACTGGAAAATATTGTTATGGGTAGATCTACTCATTTCCAGTTCAAACCAATAAGAAGTGCAACTGGAACCAGTAAGATAATTTTTCCAGTTACTCAATTGGTTCCAGTTAGAAGTCATTTCCAGTTACCCAACTGGTTCCAGTTAGAAGTTCAACTGCATGGAAACAGTAAGATGATTTTCCTGTTACTCAATTGGTTCCAGTTACCCAACTGGTTCCAGTTAGCATTCATTTCCAGTTAGAAGTCATTTCCAGTTACCCAACTGGTTCCAGTTAGAATTCATTTCCAGTTACCCAATTGGTTCCAGTTAGAAGTCATTTCCAGTTACCCAACTGGTTCCAGTTAGCATTCATTTCCAGTTAGAATTCATTTCCAGTTACCCAACTGGTTCCAGTTAGAATTCGTTTCCAGTTACCCAACTGGTTCCAGTTATAATTCATTTCCAGTTACCCAACTGGTTCCAGTTAGCATTCATTTCCAGTTAGAAGTCATTTCCAGTTACCCAACTGGTTCCAGTTAGAAGTCATTTCCAGTTACCCAACTGGTTCCAGTTAGAATTTATTTCCAGTTACCCAACTGGTTCCAGTTAGAATTCATTTCCAGTTACCCAACTGGTTCCAGTTAGCATTCATTTCCAGTTAGAAGTCATTTCCAGTTACCCAACTGGTTCCAGTTAGAATTCATTTCCAGTTACCCAACTGGTTCCAGTTAGCATTCATTTCCAGTTAGAAGTAATTTCCAGTTACCCAACTGGTTCCAGTTAGAATTCATTTCCAGTTACCCAATTGGTTCCAATTGGAAATATTTCCAGTTACCCAACTGGATCCAATTGAAACCAGTTAATTTGCATATTATCTGCTTGTGTGCAGATCAATGTTTTATGTGATTTATTTTGATTTACAATGTATTTATTAATTAATTTTCATTTGCAAGTAATGCATTTGTTTTAGATAAATATAAAGATTAATTAGCAATGATAAGCATGTTCATTAGTAACATATTTTTGTAATTACACAGATTAAAATTTGTTAGTAAAACACTAACCATGTACAAAATACATCAAATACAAACATATATAATGGCAATACCTTGTTTAGTATATTATATGGTCTGCATATTATAATGCCCTTTACATTGTACTTAATGTAGACACATAACAATGCTTCTGTGTTGACATGAGCGATAATTAGTGCAAGAGCTAATTAACTTATAACTAATTAAGTTTATGCCAACTGTAAGTTTCAATTGGATCCAATTGAAACCAATTGAAACCAGTTGAAACCAATTGAAACCAGTTGAAGCCAACTGGTTTCAATAGGGAAATTGGAACAACTGGTTCCAGTTGAAACCAATTAGGCAACTGGAACCAGTTGGCAATTGGTTTCAACTGGTTTCAATTGGAACCAGTTGGCAATTGGTTTCAACTGGTTTCAATTGGAACCAGTTGGCAACTGGTTTCAATTGGAACCAGTTGTTCCAATTTCCAGTTGCCAACTGGTTTCAATTGGTTTTGCTCCAATTGGTTTCAACTGGATTTTGGTCCTGGGTTTGCAGACCAAAAATTTCTGTCTCTTTCGTTCGTTATCCTCTTATTTGGGTAGGGTCCGCTCCTCCCCGGCCCCCCCACTCCGGGGTCGGAATGACCGCATGCGTGTTACCAAAATGTCTGGCAAAGTTTTCACGCACCAAAGTCTGGCTCGTAGTACACAAAATTGACTTTACACACCAGACTTAGGGTAGGGAGGCCAATGCCCAAATCTAACTTTTTAATTACGAATTTGTTTAAAATAAAACAAAGATTAAAAGAAAGCATTTACTTTCACTAAGAAAACTCACCCATCTGCCGACTCCAGAAGTTCCATAAAATAGGAGATATCCAGCTTTTAAGCACTCCCTTCCTTCTACGCTTGGCCGTACGCAAGAGCCTTGAAACGATCAATTTCATGGTCCCAAAAATTACGTCGAGAATTAGACAGGCCCGAGGGAATAGGCGTGTCATTGACCGAACAACAAGTTCAAAACTTCGCGCGAAAGTACATTCATCTCTCGGCTAGCCTTGAATCGGTCGCACACACCATGGAGTTAACTCCATGCACACACCGAACCACTTCAACCAGGCAAGCCGCAATACAGGCTGAAGTTGAAATCGAAGAATTCGAACCATCAATGCAATGTACGTACGACTACTACATCTACGAGTAAAAAAAGAAGGAAAGAACTAGATCTAATTCATTTATATTTACCTTAGAATGGTATTCCAATAACTTGATTTCCTCATGAGTATTCCTTATGATTTCAGTCGGAGATCTACTGTACAATCAACAAGAATTAGAACGACCTCCATAATTATCCATGCAGCTGTGCAGCTCACACTCGGAGCGCTACACATGATATCACTACAATACATGTATATCGCACGTTAGTGCTGTAGCCGAACCGCCGAACCGAACGGAAGTTCGCCGAACATGGCACTCCCGAACCGAACCGAACACAAAGGCCTGGTTCGGATGTTCGGCAGAAAAATGTAAACGTTTTTGCAAGTTAATAAACTTGTCATTTTTGTACCTAATTTTCATGTCATGATTGCTCATTTTATATTTACTTTTTCCCCATTTTCTGCCTTTGTGATTTATGCCTATCCAGTGGTGGGCGCGACTTCACTGGCGCCATTTAAATCCCAAATCCTGACCACGCTACGTCGCGATCGCAAGCCATAAACAAGAATACATGTGGCATGTGCGTGATCAAAACAAGTTCAGCTCAAACCCATTCAAATTAATATTTTAATTGTAACAATATCGGACAAATTTTACAATATAAATAATGAAATAAATATTCAATTCAGTATGGTATTTATTTATTCAGGAAAAATAGGGATTTTATATTTTTCTTATTGAAAATAAAATCTTATAAAAAACAGTTATTGACGAGCCTGAATTCTCTATTCAAGATGGCAGCTTTCATGACTCTAACATTAGACAACAACCGTCTCGGAAAATCTTTAAAAAATATCATTTATTGACAAATTGAAAACATGATTCTTTTAAAATTGAAAATAAAACACGATTCAAGACGGAAATACGAATGTAAGTAGTATTTTTCTTCACAAATAATTGCGTTTAGAGCAGTTTTTTAATGTGAAATTCGTGCTGGTCGGTGGAAGTGTGCAGAAGTCCTCCGTGCTGGTCGGGCCCGGCAGGCCGGGCGGCCCGCCCAGTGCCGACCGCCGTGGCTATAACGCTGCTTTCTATTATATTACCGAACCCCGAACCGAACCAAGTTTGGGTGAAATATTGCCGAACTCTGCCGAACCGAACCGAACACGAACATAGCGTCTGACTTACAGCACTATCGCACGTACCATGTGTAGTACAGCTGGGTCTCTCTTTCTCTTTCTCTCTCTCTCTCTCTCTCTCTCTAAGCTGTACGCGACAACTAACCATGTATCATAATCACATCATCCAATCATATCTTTCCGTCCTAACTTCTCAATTGGAGTATAGACTGCTCACGTAGACATTTTTTTACTGAAATATCTTTTTTAAACATTTTTCATATGACTTACTGTACGAGCTCGACACTCGAGTCTCGTGCTGTGAGAATAAGGTACTGTGTGTGAGACTAGCAAAATTTGTTCGGTGGGCGTTCCGACCGGAGCTCATACATTATTCATATTATGATGTCGTAAGATCTCTATTTGGGGCTCGAACAATCATGTCTTTGTTCACAGTTTTCCTCCCCAATTTGAGATGGCTCTAGCTATTGTGCTCAAACCAACGCAAGATTGACTAAAACATCGTACTCTATCTACCTTCGTATGTGCAGTTTGTAAAAATCTGCAATTAAAAAGATATAATCCTTTTTCGTTATATTTTCTAGTTGTTAAAAGTGACATTTGTGCACATCTGATATGTTAATCTCTATCAAAAGTTCTTTGATGTTAAATTGATTCCATATTTAGGCTCTACCTTCAGTCATTGAGAAGGATTTTAGTGAGCTAACCTCATCGCCCTCTAGGACCCTTCTAGTTTCTCATATGTGCGCGCTAAGTTCGTCTGCTAACAGAATTATTGGATCTAAATAGGTCAAAATCTGCAAGATCGTCAACAAATGGTGAAAGACCTTTACAGATCCGTGATTATAGGTATGTTGTGGAGTGTACAATTGTGTATTTGTTATATGTTTTATTCCATAGATATTTGTTTTCTTTTTTTTTCTCTTTTTTTTTCTTCTGGTAATTTTCTGACTTGGACGACGAGCGCACAAATCGTAGGCGTAGAAGCCTTACGCCCGGGCATTGGCCTCCCTACTTAGGGGGTGTTTTCAAAAGGAGGGAACACGCACATGCGTATCCTAAATAACTGAGTGGGGGGGCTGGGGGCTCCTCTCTTTAGAGACAGTTGCGGACCATGCATAGGGCCTCCTCTGCAAACGTTGTGGCCATTTATGGCCACTGAACTTGCCCAAAATACTCAATTTTAACGGATTCATCATATCTGAAGATTCTGATGGCAGTGATGCATTTGTTTCTAAAAATTAGGCCGAGGCAAATCGGTTCCACTTACCGTGTTGATTGTATGATGCGTTTAAAGGTAATTTTTCTGGATTTGTTTGTCGTAATTGAGCTCTGTGTTGAAATTCTTGCAGCTGTATTTTAAACTGTTACTGTCAATGGATGACGTCATCTTCCTTCATCGCAGTAACAGTTAGTTAAAGTTTAAACTTAAGTTAGGTCTACATAGGTCTAGTCTAGATCTAGGCCTAAAAACATGATTTTAAAAAACAAACTGTATTTCAAGAAATTTCCAGTTTTAGATCAGGACGTTATGCATGTCGCAAGCTCAAAAGTGTCTGGTCTCATTTTGCAGTCATCCCTATGTTTCTTACATGTTTCCCTCTTTTCTTCTTACCATGCAGATGGCTTTGTTAAGATGTGGGAGGTGGAAGGCTACAAGCTCTCTGTCTCTACTCATGAACACCAGGGTTGGGTTACTGATTTCCTCTACTGGTAAGACAGCTGCATCATTAAGCCGTTGAATACTGAATTATATAGGTCCCATTGGCTTAACACAGGGACCACCAGGCTCCTGTAAGCAAAGGGTTATTAAGGCACGCTCACACACAACAAGGCAAACTGTTTGGTATTTGGAGAGGGAGGGATGTTTTTGTTTAGTTTCTTTATTGTTTCTTCATTTTAGGTCGGGTTTTTGTTTTTATACAAAATGAATGCACTCATCATAAAAAAAATTATGTACTAGGTCTACGTTAGTTTACCACATCGTAATGTGAATCTAAACCCTAATCACTTTTCCCAATGTTTTTTTTATTTTAAGCCAGTTGCAAATATGGCTACAATTGATGAAATTACAGTAAAAGGTAACTTGGAAGGCAGTGAACACATTTCGTTATCATTTGTTTTCTTCTTGTTCTGAATGGATTAGGACCTTTAATATTATATACAGTATGTCACATTCTAAAGAAAGATAAATCAGGACAAATCTATTTTTCATATACTTCAAAAATTACAAAATTGGGTAAGGGTATTTTAAAACAATTTAGCTGTTAACTGTGTGTGCTGTTGTACACTCTAATTCTCCTCGATATCATTGTAGGCATACACTAAAGTCATGTTGTTGTTTTTTTTGGGGGGGTTGTATCTTTACACTGCAATATGATTCTATATGGTGCTATTAAATCTCTTGTTGTATAGGCCTGAAGCCAAGGTGATGTTCTCCTCTTCCAACGATGGGACGATCATTGCTTGGTCAACAGCAGCAGCAGTACACGATCACATCTCAGTAAGTCATATACAGTCAAACCTGCTTTAGTGACCACCTGTATAGAAAGACCACCTGTCTATAAAGACCACATTTTTTGTTTCCCATGAATATGGTTTCTCATTGAAACCTGTACTAAAGGAACCTGTACAGAAAGAACATCTGCCTATTAAGACCACTTTTTTATGTTTCCCTTGAGTGGTCTTTAAATGAACGTTTCAATGTAGATCATGACATCTCGTAGGAACTATTTTGTGATAAAACTCATAGATTTCGTCCTTTTGTAATGCTAAATAACATCTTTCTGACTCCATACAGATTCTTACTATACAAATAATGAATGGTTATGAGTTCAATAGTGCGAATATGTTCATGAGTTGAAAGATTAACATTCTATTCAACGAGGCGTCAGCCGAGTTGAATAGAATTAACGTTAATCTTTCAACGAATGAAAATATTTGCACTATTAAACGAATAAAAAACATTCATTATTTGTTTTATACAACATCGAAGAAGACCTAATAGAACGTTAATCAACAAATTATGCTTTACTCCTTATAAAGATAAATTAAAGTTCGAGTCAAGCCTTCTCGATTACATGCAGATTGCCTTCGTGTCAGATACACGCAGGGATACGCGCACATGCAGCAGAGAGGTACGCAGTCTGCATATAACCAAAAATGCACGACCGTGCAATATACCATCTATTGAATATCATGTGACCAACAATCGTCCAATCAAATGACAAGGATCCATGTAGGTGTTGTATAAAACACTCTTTTGCCATTGGTAGAGAGCCTGCATTGCCAATAGAGTGTATTATGTGTTTACATTGTACATATGACAACAGATGACTGTGTGACTCCTGTTTCTTTCATTGGCGACCAAAAAGAGATAAGAATTATAGAAGAAGTGTGAAACTCATCCTATAAGAAGCATGTAATGACATGCAGACATTCATAATGCTCAACATATCCACCCAAGTGGTGCCCAAGGCTCGGGCGCTTACACTAAAACATAACGAAACGTATTCATTAGAAAACAATTGTCGTTAGGTGTGTCTTCAGTTTTCTCTTGAGGTCATCTAGAGCGTAAAATCTCTCACTGATCTTGAGAGTCTGTTCCACAGAAAAGGGTCTGTCGAGTCATCCTTGGTGGGTATGACTCCTACCGCGGTGCTTTGGATCACCTCCGTCTTGATTCTCTCCACTCACGACGAGAAGGTCTTCTCCTCTCTTTTGCACGTGACCTTCTCACGTCAGCTCGCCATCGTGACTTTCTTCCAAAGTCCCGACGATCACTGTCTGGAAGGCAGTTACGGAACTCACATCTTCTCCATGAACCAAAGTGCAGGACCACAAGATATTACAATTCTAGTAACCCATCAATTGTTTGTCTACTTAATAAGAATCCCGACCTCCTCATATAAGTCTAGCTATTTAATCCTAAACCTCTATCTGAATTTGTATGTAATTTTATGAATATAGTTTTGATAAATATGATTTTAATAAATAGAACTTTGATAAAATGCAGTTTTTAAGAATTTTATTTTGAGAAAAGAAATGTAATTTTTAGAGATATAATTAAGTTAAATGCAATTTTGATCCGATAAATTATTATAAAAGATATTCTCATTGCCAATCTATGCAACTCAGAAGAACAATGTATATTATCTGACTTTTTAAATTTAACTTTGATAAATGCAAGTTGATCAATGCAATAATTATTAATGTTATTTTAATAAATGTAATTTAATAAATGTAATTTTATGTTTTTAAGCCGGGTTTTACATCACGTATTCATAAAGATCATACATAACAATATTTAATAATTGTATTTTATCGATTTATTTTGTATATATACTTCATGTATTAAATGTTACAGTTTAATCATTTAGTTTCAATTTTTTAATGATTAATAATAATTTTTCTCTTAATACATTATCAAAATGTCCTGCACCGACTCTCAAACTGTATATCTGATCTTACACCCTTTGATTTTCTATTTATTTCATATCCAAGTATGCAAACCGAACTCAATGTTATTATTGTTTTCATTATTTATGATTTATTTACTATGTACTTGTTTATATCTGGATTCATTTAAAAGTGTTAAGCATATAATTATATTTTTATGTATATGGAATTATTTTTACCTTGTAAATTCACTTGTATCAGCCTCCAGCTGTATTGTTGAATATTCAAATAAAACCTTATCAAATCAAATCAAATCAAACAACCGGGGAGCTGCTGACAATACAAATGATGCCACACAAGTTCAAATTAAAACATATCATATTTCGATATTCATTGCAATGAAAGGAAATTACATATTTCTTGTTTACTTGAGATCGCATTGATTTTGCTGCTTCCCTCCACAGTTTGGTTCCCCTGTATACAGCATGGCCTTAAATGTGAGGAGGCATCAGCTGGTATGTGGCTTCAATGCTTGTATACGGGTCTTCAGCTTGGATGAGAGTAAGTCATACAATTTAATGAATTTATAAAAATCTTGTTAATCATTTAATCGAAACATGTTACATGTATCTAGCTATTTTCTATTTCTGGATTATTGCCAGTATAACAATTTTAAATATTACATCACGGGCAGTGGCAAATTCATAAGTTATGTGTCTTTGTATATTCAACAATGAATACCTTTAGAGATGAATTTTAAATGTATGTATGTATAGCAACAATAAATGTTTCCTCAATGTTTAAATATGTAATCTCTTTACTTCTCTCTCTTTCTCTCTCTCTGCCTCACTTGTCCTACCTTTCTCACTCTATACTCATCTCCCCCCCCCCCCCCCCTCCTCTCTCTTCCTCTTCCCCATTCTCTCCTTGTCTTATGCGATATTTCTTCTGTCTGTTATGTTTTTTGGGGTTTTTTTTATTGGCTGTCTTTCATGATTTTATTATTAATTCTCATAATCTCTCTCTTTCTTTCTCTCTCTCTCTCTCTCTCCCTTCATGTCATCCGTCTCTTTGCATTGACACAGACCGAGAGAGCGGTCACCTGATAGATCTCAAGTATTCCTACAACTCAAAGGAGCACACAGACATCGTCAAGTGCATTGTGTGTCTGGAGTCAAGGGTTTACTCGGCAGGGTAAGTGTATCAAAGCCATACTATACCAGGGGGTGTTTCACAAAGATCCTAAGTCCAACTTAACTCTAAGTTGAACTTGAATAATATGGAGAGTCATTTGTAGCCTTAATTATAATGAAATATATTCAAAAGCAAAAATTCAAGTATTTTAGAAGTTTTATTAATTCCACATCAAGAACATGAAATATCCCATGGTGATAGACAATATGAATGATTTGAATCAACATTTTATGCCTTTTAAAATAACTTTTTCAAAATATTCTTAAAGATGTTAATGGCTTTCCATAAATGTTAAGTCCAACTTAGGATCTTTGTGAAACACTCTCCAGAACCACTATTGCTTCTACATCCCTTTCAGCGCATCTCAGGTCAGCTGTAGCAGTATGGTGCCATAACTTTAATACTGTTATGTTAACGAAAATTGTTGTTTAAGTGAGCTGCTAACAGCAAAACACCATGATTTCAATAGCTTCCATCAATTCATTAATATGTTTTCAATGAATTATAACCAAGGAACTGGTAATTTTGATTGGATCTTGGGGAAAAGAATTGTCTTTACGCTTTAGATGTAATTGTTATGAACGAAGTTGATCCTCAATTTAAACAGGGCCACCGTAAACACAACTTTAACAAAAATCTAAATTTAACGCTGGTGATGAATTAATGTGGAGCTCTGTCCTGGGTTATAAATATATATCCCCTGAAAAAATATCATGAATTGAATTCCAGATTCAGGTTAAGATGAATAATCCATGTAAAAGTAGCAACTTCCACACCTATACATTTTTTGTTGTTGACAGGTTTGATCAAAAGCTGATTATCTATGACTCCTCTTCCTACCCTGGCAATAGAGGGCTCAATCCAGTTTTCTGGTAAGCATCACATTTAACTCCATACATGATGTTTCATGTGATTTTTTCTCTTGTCCGTTCTTTTCCATAAGACTTTACATCAATATTATATCAACCTAAGGATTTAATTCCACCCAATTTAGAACTTCTATACATAAACATGTACATTTGCTTCAGAAATTTATGTAGACACCCAATTTTCCAAATGCAAATGATCAATAATCAATCATTTTGAATACAAATTCTTTTGGCTTGATCTAAAATGGGAGAAATTATTGTAGTTTCAGCGACAGTTGCATGGCTACGCTCGCCCAGTCCCCATATTATATTCCCATATCATTTTCCCTGTATGGTTGGTGCCCCCGTGCCCCATCATGTTAACGCCCTCTCAATGGTTAAACTTGCACTACGCCAACGTTCATGCAGTGATCCAACTTAAGCAGACGAAATAAGGATGTTTACAAAATTAAATTCATAAGGTAATTTTTTAATGAACATCAACATGTATTATTACTCAAATATTATGGTAAAAAGTAAATCAAAATGAACAAAAACAAAAAACCACTCTATCCCCTCCCCCAATCTTTAATTATGTTATTTAGTTATAATATATGCGTGAAATGTGTACCATTAAGAGCTGTCATTTGCACAATAGGTAATAATATTTTAATGTGATGATGAAACTAATTGACATACATATGTTATGTGTTTTCATCCACAAGCATACTTAATGTTCATTGTGAGTGTGGATATCCAGGTATATGATAAACTTGTGAGCATTTAAATTTGACATAGAATTAAATATGAATGTACTTGACAAGAGCTTTGATGTACTATGATATGCTTTTTGTGTTACTACTTATACTACAGTGCATTAAGATACACTTATAGCTTGCAATGAATTTGTATTGAATATAATTTAGACTAGGAGTGTACATGTACCAGTATGTTGTATTTGTTAATACTTGTGCTAGAATGTAGCGAAATACACCTAGAATTTGCAATGAATGTTTATTGCAAATGATTTACACAATGATTTTATGTTGTTTTTGTATTAGGTGTATTATACTGTAATGTAGAAAAATACACATAAAATTAGCAATGAATTTCTAGTGCATATCATTTAGACATTGAGTTTATGTTGCTTTTGTTCAATTTGTTCTTGTAGTAGAATATAGCTAAGATCAAATTGTGTTTTGTAGAGTAGAAAAGTATAGCGCAGCATATGCCAAAGACATTATTTAACTTGACTTGTTGTATTTTCTATATAAACAGTGATTAAGATAATTGTTTTAAGGAGTTCAATTGCTAAAACTGCGCTTTTTGGTGTGATTCAGTTTGTAGATAAATGATGCCTGATAATTGATAACCATATGATATTGGGTTATGCACCAGAATGATTAAAAAATAAACACTTTAATTTTGATTTTTTTTTTGTTTGGTTCATAAACTCTTATTACCCTGCATGTACTGCTCATTTTGTTTTCTTCTTACTTTCGTCCTTTTCTTTTTCTTTTTTCTTCTTCTGACCTTACTACAACTACCATAGGTGTAATATCTATTGATGTTTATTCATATCATGAATCAACTTCTAAAGTCTGTATCACTTCTAAATTTACAATGGTATTTATCAGTACTGTCTTTTCTGTCTTTATCAATTATGTCCTGTGGCAAGGCATTAATCTACATTTACCACTCCATAACCAGAAGAGAAATCGGGACCTGGTAGGATGATGAAAGCATTTGTGATAGTAAATGCCATTTTACGGTGACTATCATGGTAGGGAATACTCTCCAGGGAGTGGAGATGGTGCACATTGTGTGCGTGTGAATGAACCAGATGAGCGCGAGTAATAATAATCTGTAAATTGCGTAGTGATAGTATACAGTTTTAAATGTGTAAATCTAGATTTATTTTCATTATATCTATACCACCATCACTATAATTCTCTTTTTTATTTTCATTATCAATACCATCATCACTATAATCCAGTTTTTTTTATTTTCTGTAGCAATCCCAAGGCCCATGAAGCGGGTATTTCATGCCTAGTGCTTATCAGAGACTCAGAAAATAACACATGGTAAGTTATAAGATGATTTACGGAATGTCGGTCATAGTTCTTACAGATGATTATAGATTCTTTCCTTTTTTCTTTCTTTCTTTTTTTTCATGTAGATATTACTTCTATTGCCCATGGCAGACCTACAATATGTACTAAAGAAGAAGACACTATAGCTGCCGTACACTAATGCCTCAGTGACACCTTTGCGTATTTGGCTTGCGTATTGCTGCGTATTTATGGCAAGCGGTTTTAACATTTATTCCTATATTTCTTGATATCAAGAAATGATTTTCTGTTGTAAAGCATTGGTAATTCTTTATATCAAGAATTTGATTTCGTGATATCAAGAAATAGGAATAAATGTTAAAATGGCTTGCCATAAATATGCAGCAACACGCAAGCCAAATACGCAAAGGTGTGACTGAGGCATTACTGATCATTTGTGATTGTACACATATTAAGGCTTGTGACAGGGTCATTGACAATTGACATGGTGGTCAAAATTTGGTCTCGAGACAGGAAGCTGACTCACAGACTGAACCGTTAGTGGCCCATGCTGTGTTAACAAAACAGGGGAGCTAGTGTTTCACAAAGACTAAGATCGACTTTGAGTTAGACTTAACTATGGCAGGCCATTCATGCCACTGTTTGCTCCCACTATTTGGTGGCATTGGTCTTTCAAGTGACGTACAAATCATGGTCACAAATCTACAGAATTTAAATTTTTGATAATTCACTATTGAAGGAATTTTTGTAATCTAATGAGCATAATGGTGAGAGCAAACAGTGGCATGAACGGCCTGCCATAGTTAATTCCAACTTAAAGTCGATCTTAATTAGTCTTTGTGAAACACCCCCCAGACATTCTTGGATCTCAAACACCAATTTACTTTTACTGTCCACAAACAGGCTTGTGACCGGGTCATTTGACAAGGTCGTCAAGATCTGGTCCCAGGATGGCAAGCTAACCCACAGATTAGACGGCTTCCTAGGGACCATCAATGACCTGTGCTACGTACCAAAGAACAAGACGCTGTGGATCTCGTCAGGGACATCACCGGTAGCGGCTCTGTATGACCCCAAGTGTGGAGAAAACGTATGTATCTTTCAGTCCTGGGGGGGGGGGGGGGGGGGGGGTTCACAAAGACTAAGATTGACTTTAAGTTGGACTTAACTATAGCAGGCCAGTAATGCCACTGTTTGCTCTCTCCATTGTGATCTTTAGATATCATATTTTCTTTCAATAATGAATTATCAAAAAATGTAAATTCTGTAGATTTGTAACCATGATTTGTACGTCCTTTGAGAGATCAATGCCAGTTAATGGTGAGAGCAAACAGTGGCATGAACAGCCTGCCATAGTTAGTTAAGTCCAACTTAAAGTTGATCTTATTCTTTGCGAAACACTCTCCTGTTGAATAATAATAATGATAATAATAGGTCAATTTTTATAGCGCAGCTACTGTATGAATATACTCTACTGCGCTTAATACAAAGTACCATATTATTTCCCAGGCTGTGGCTGAGCTGCCATAATAAGGTACTAAAGCACTTCCCTGGAATCTAGATCAAATTCAGTATTATTTAATTTTGTTTCGTATTTTTCTTCTTCCCAGGTTTCTGAATTCATCGGTACATTCCAAGATGAAGAGAATGAGAAATACCATCTCCAACACATGAAGTATATTCCAGAGCTAAACCAAGCTGTCGGTAAGTCTTTGTAAATATACGGTCTAGGCCGTTCCATGAGAGTGCTCATCAGCCCTTTAAAGCCCCACTGCACTACTTGTAGCTCCTTGCGCCCTCTACATATAGCAAACAATGCCTAAGCAGTGACTGTTGGTCCCCATGATCCATTTTTTCTTATGTCAATTGAGAGCTGATTTGATGAGATAACCACCTGCCAGTGGCCATGCTTGCAGGGAGGTCTAATCTCTCCCGGCCAAACTAGGGCAGATAGTCTTTAACAGACGGACAGTTGCCCTCATATTTGTTTGTTCGGCTAAATATTATTTTTTTTTTTTGGCTCAATTACTTATGATTCATATCTCTACAAAATACACCAGGGCCCTGTTCCATAAAACTAATAAAAAGTTCAAATAACTGTTTTAAGCTACTGAAATCATGGCATAGAATTTTAGCATTTGTTATCGATAACAAGTTTTATAAAAAGGGACCCAGATGTTAAAGCAGAAGAGGAAGAGCCCTTCTGTTTCAGAAAAATTCATTTATTTTTGTTTTGTTATAATTTGTTGTATAATACAGTGCGTCCCAGAAAAAACGAAACCGAGATTTATCGATGTTTTATCATAACTTAATCACATTTATAATTAATAAATGACACATATTTGGAAAGCTTAGATCCTCCTCTTTCATTTGATGCAACTCATTATGATGCATATTTCATGCATGAGTGATTAAAATCAATTTGAAGAGAGGAAACCGAAAAGTCGTTTGGCGGGCGGTATCTGAATTTCAAAGAGAAAATCAAATTTCTAGAAAGTTGAGTTCCTGCCCTTTCATATGACACCTCAATCAGGAAAAATGAGCAAGGAATGACAAAGTTCTTTTTGTTCTTAAAGTAGCCCTTACATTTTCATAATTTTAGCAAACAAATTCGTTTTCACTGGCTGCCTGCCGTAGCAAAAAGCAGAATTGACAAAAGACTTAACTCCGTTTTGTTGACAATTAGCCATGCATGAAGCCCGCATGAAGTCTTGATTGTCAACGGAACGGAATTAAGTCTTTTGTTAATTTTGTTTGTTGATACGGCAGGCAGCCAGTGAAAAGGAATTTGTTTAATCAAATTATGGAAATGCAAGCACTACTTTAAACAAACAGACCTTTGTTATTCCTAGCTCATTTTTCCTGAATGAGGTGTCTATGAAAGGGCAAAAACTCAATTTTCTAGAAATGTGATTTTCTCTTTGAAATTCAGATACCGCCCGCCAAACGACTTTTCGGCTTCCTCTCTTCAAATTGATTTTAATCACTCATGCGTGAAATATGCATCAAATGATAGAGGAGGATCTAAGCTTTCCAAATATGTGTCATTTATCAATTATAATTGTGATTAAGTTATGATAAAACATCGATAATTCTCGGTTTCGTTTTATCTGGGACGCACTGTATATACCATGAAATTGAAAGGGAATCAAGCCTGAACATCCCTATAACTGAATAAGCAACAATTTGAAAGTTCAAAAACACTGGGTTTCGCTGGGATGTTGTGTTGTTTGTTTTTGTGGCAATTTGAAACATCAATGTTCCATCTATCTATATTCGTTGATATATATATGCCATAAAACTGAAAAGAAATCGAGCCTGAACATCCCTATAAATAAGCAACATTTTGAAAGTTCAAAAACACTGTGGTTTTGGGATGTTTTTGTTTTTGTTTTTTGAGGGGGCAATTTTGAAACATTTTAATCATTGGTTTCGTCTATCTATATTCTTTTCCAATGCACTACTTTATGTTACTAATATGAATCAATGAAACACCAACCTCCTTCACACATCATATTTTGATAAATCCATCTTCTTCTTTTTTTTTCTTTTTCTCTCCTTTTTTCCCTGTAGCAAGCAGCAGCAGAAGACACATCTTGATGTGGAAGTACAACCCTCAGGGGTGCATTACAACTCTCAAGTGTAAACATGCCGTAGAATGTCTCACCTACAGTAAGTTGTAATAACGATTCATCGTAATATTCCAAAACGATGAATCGTCAATTTTATAATTAGTTTCAAGTGTTTACTCATAGAATCGTAGAATTCCTAGCTATCACAATACATTTTAGTTGGCAAGTGTGAACTTGCCTCGAAATGCCTTGCCTACATTTTGTTCAAAGTTCCATCATTTTTTACATGTGTGAACATACATTAGGCCTTTTTTTTAAAAAAAGGTTTTATTGCCCTTTGCGACCGACCCCAAAATCGTGAAATCTCGGTCGGCTTTAAAAAATATATATATTAAAACTGAGAAATATCAGCCCAGAGAGGGAGTAAAAAAAAAAAGATTTCCGACCGACCGACCCAAGTTTTGGCACCTAAAGGGCAAGACAATTTTTTTTTTTGTTAGGCCTTACAATGCTTCACTGACGATATATATATTGATCATCTTTATTCAGTCATACTTTGTGTTCACAATGTACATGAAAATCAAATTAAATTATAATTAAGATGTGACACAAATATCCAGGTCCTTTGTGTGGTTACGAACATTACATTAATAAATGAAAAATTAAGATACGTTCAGACACAAGATAATCCCCAAGTGTGAACATGCCTTGATATTCTCTCATCGACTACCTTACAGTAAGATAAAATTTAACTCTCGACTTGTTTTAATACACACTTTACAATGCCATAAAGGAACTTCTTGACTTCTTGAGGATTGTGGTTTGTGCGTGAAGTAAATTGGGCGAAAAATTAGCAAATGTCAACCAACACGCACCTTTGTAAGTTTTCTTTACCATGAAAAAATTACATCCTGCAGTGAATGTGTTTCCCTCTTCCCTGTTCACTATCATAGAGAAAATTCCTGCAGAACTCAATTTGTTGAGGTATATGTAGGTATATGAATAAGAACTTTTGACATATGCGAATTGGATGCATTTTAAATGACAATTGTTTTTATAAATTTAACTGTAATCAATGTTTATAGTGATTAATAGTGATTTTTTTTAAGAATTCTTATAGAATTTCCTAATTTCCCATTTTTCTTTGTACAGCCAAAAAGGATCCAATTCTTTTCTTTGATGGTGGGAGTGATGGTCAAGCCAACAACTGGGAAAGATTACAAACTAATCACTTCATGTACAGGTAAGAAGATTCTATCTCTTTCTCTCTCTCTATCTCTCTCTCCCTTTCTCTACCAATGTCTACCTCTCTCTCTCTCTCTCTCTCTCTCAGTGTCCTCCTCAGTCTGTCATGCTCTCAATCTTGTACCTTGTCACTTGGTCTCTTACATTCTGTTTATGCCTGTGTCTCTGTCTCTGTCTTTCCCTTTCTCTCTTTCCCTCTCTCTCTCTCTCTCTCTATTTTCTTCTCTTCACTCCTCTTTTCCTACTAACCTGTTCTTTTATAGATTTTTTGTATATACATTTGTCTAGTCTCCTAAGTCTCTTTCAAGAGCAGTGAGCTTCACCATTAATCACTAGCTGGCACATGGTTAAATGCAAAGATTCCCCATGAAAGTATTCATACTAGGACAATTTTTTTTATCACATCTGAATGCATATCAACGACCTTGAGTGACAGAACAATTATATTCACCATGAAAATCAATACATAAAGCCCAAGGCTGAAAGTAAAGGTCTGATAAGAGTCAAGATGTCAGGATCAAATTGTTTGACCATTAAATTCATGATAATCATCTGGAACTAAAATTTAAGAATGCATGTACAGTACTGCTTTTTAAAATGTGGAGATTTGACATCAAGTGAACTCAAACAGCTTGATGATGGTAAAATACTACAAAAACTTAAAATAATATAATAATATATGCACACTGTACATGTAATGTCTCTTCCTCCTTCCCTTCTTTTTATCTTGTTAGAGTAAAGAGGGTGTGTGTGTGTGTGTTTTGGATGTGTCTGAGTGTGATTATTATTGTTTTACTTGTAATTTGTTAATTTTTTTAAAGGGGCACCAGTTCACAAGATTTTGATCTGTTTTGGTTAACTTTATTTATGATTATGTTTTGTATCTATTTTCTATTGTATTGTACATTTACTGTTTTAATATCGTTGAATAAATGAATTGAATTGAAGTTGTGGATTAACTGAATGATCTTACTTTACTTTGACTTGCATGCAGCCAGGAGACCTTCCTCCTCACAGAAGCCAAAACCAAGCTTGCCCAGCTGAAGAACGAGAAGCGCGAGGAACGTCGCCCTCTTGTGAGCGCGTTCGTACGAAGCCTCCACAATCCCTCGCAGAGCAGCTACTCCCAGAATAAGCCAAGTCAAGGTTCCGCCTCGACGTATAAACACAGCAACTCAGCACTACTCAAATCACTCTTTGTCGAGTCACTCGACTTACTGCTGCTTGGGTCGGAAGATGGTAACATCTGTAAGTAGCTTCTTTCTTTGATGTATTTTCTGCTGACAGCCAGAAGGGTGTTAAAGCCCATCTGCACTAGTTTGGTCAGGGGGGATTAGACCTCCCTGCAAGGTCACTGACAGGTGGTTATCTCGTCAAATCAACTCTCAATTAACATAAGAAAAAGGGGATCATGGGGGACCATGCAACAGGCACCGATTAAGCATTGTTTGCTATATAGAGGGCGCAAGTAGCTATAAGTAGTGCAGTGGGGCTGTAAGAGGAGCTAGGTGCAATGGCTCAGGGGTAGACAAGTGGTCCCATAATCGGGAGGTCCTGGGTTCGAAACCAAGACAACGTGCTCATGCCCTTTGGTAAGGCATTAATCCTGTTACCAATTCCCTCGGAGAGGACTTACAGCCGTTGGTCCCCTGGTTGTGTACTTACAGGCAAACACATGCTTTCTTAGCAGCCAGATATATAGCAATCGTCCTCATCAACAAAGCCGTATCCTTGTACATAGAGTTCAAGCCAAATGAAGGGGAATTTTGACAACATACATACCTGCCAGAAGGTGGAAAAAAGTTCTGTTTGTTCAATGTCAAAAATATTGTCAATTGCGGGAAGCGGACTGTTTAGTCAATGAAATGTATTATCAATCATGCAGAGAGGATGTCACTTTTGAGACAAACAGGCCTTCTGTATTGTGAACACCCTCCTCAGAAATGAGATGAAAAATGCACATTTTGATGTTGAAATGAAATGAGATGAAAAATGTAACCAAAATTTGAACACAGCCTACTCATTGGTTCTTACATGTGTATCCTTTAAATTGTTAGTACATCAGTAATAATAAAATAAATACAATAAATGAAGAAACTAGAAAGCTTTCCAAGATGAATCAATTCTGATGAAATTATGTTTGCGGCTTTGATTATCACTATAAGTAATACGCTAAGGCTCCGCGGGGGGCGCGACGTCTGCGCCAGCCTTTGTATTCTATTGTTTTTTAATGAGATCGCCGACCGAAGTTGGTGCAGCTATCTCCTCCTGAACCCTCCCCTCGGGGTACCCGTGCCCGGTGCCGTCGTCCGCGGGAGAGTCTACTCTAGCGAATTGGCTATACTCCGCCCGAGGTCCTCCTCCGTGTCGACGTCCAGGGCGAAAACAGACGCGACATGCATAATGCATGATATGCGTGACGACAGAGATACCTCATGGATATTCAACATAACATCCGTAGACACACGACCGATGACTATCCACTCACAATAAGTGGCGTATTAAATGCACGCTGAATGGGTATGACTTACCCCGTGTTAGGTATCTTCCTATATGATATTCTCTATATAGACCGCGCCGTCGATCACACTCATTTCTTTGCAGTTCTCAAAGAGACACACAACAAATGACAAACCACTCACATTATGTTGCGTATTAAATGCTCTATGCAAAGGGCGGGATCACCGAGAGTAAAGCGTCTTGCTATAGGATGTGCTTTAGGATGTGCTTTAGCGCTGCATACACAAGCCACAGAGATACACACGAAGCTTCCCGTCCACGTCCTAACTTAGAGACCTATTTCCATCATTATTGCCGCGATTTTTATATAGTTTTCGTGAATGGAGGTATGAAATCAAAGCTTATTTTGTGATTATTACGGCCATGTATACAAAATTTTGATTATCATTTTCTAAAGGAAAGTTTTCACAAGAAAACCATTGGACTGACAGTTCAGTCGCAAGCTGCCTTCAATCAACACGCAGTGCAGTGTGTGTGAGTTGAGATGAGCTTGCAGGAAGCTCCAACACCGGGACCGCGACCCGCAGGCGTCCGACGCCTGCGGCGCCGGTGTTGAGCTTCCTGCAAGCTCATCTCAACTCATTTCACACTTTGAAATTGTTATATGTTGGTTTGCATCATTATTGCCGCGATTTCAATATAGTTTCGTGAATAGATTTACGAAACCTGAGCTTAGAATTAGTAAAAATATTACTAATGTCTACGTTTTTAAACGACTGTCTGATTTTCTTGTGAAAATTTTACTTTGAAAAATGATTATCGAAATTCATGGTCAGAAATAATCACAATCTAGGTTCATTATGTTACAGTTCTTGCATCAAATCAATGCATGAAAACTTAGTTATTGAACTAGAATTTTTTTTTTTTTTTTTAAATAGGCAATTATGAAGTAGGAAGCCTGAAACCTTAGCCTACTAAACAAATCTCAACAAAGTGTAGGCCTATCCTTTTATGAATTAATGAAAAAGTAGCCCCAGAAAAAAGAGCCCCCGAAAGTTGAAAAAGTAGCCCCCGAAAATTTCCCAAAAATTTGAAATGGAGCCTCCGAAATGAAAAACTTAATTTTTTGCCTGCGCCCCCCTCTAGAATCCCTCGGATTTCCGCGGGTCCTGAGTTGAGTGTATATATAATATAGGGGTGGGGTCCACAGGTTTCAAGGGGCCATAAACCCCCAAGAGCTCGGGGGTTACATTCTTCAAAGTTGGGGGGGGGGGGGGGGGGGGAGAGATCAGATCGCAGCGGGTTGAGTGTATATATAATATAGGCGTGGGGTCCACGGGTTTCAAGGGGCCATAAACCCCCGAAAGCTTGAGGGGTTTAGGCGTTTAATTAGGGTCAGATGAGCATGTTTTTAATACTTTATTTGTGACACTTGCGAGTCAGTAATTGGCGTGGGGTCAATACGTAGAGTTGCGTAGTGTTGCGTACCAACTACGCTGGCCTACGTTACTATATGCTGAGGGACGGAAAGGGGTACGCAAGATGAACGAAAACAATTCAACATGTTTAATTTTTTTCGCGTACTTTCGGCGTAGAAATTTGACGCAGAAAGTACGCCTTTTTACGCAACACTACGCTACATGCCTACGCAACAGTACGCTACCCTACGCCAGATCGACAAAGCAGTAAAAGCTTTCCACACTACGGAACTCTACGCAGTTCCAGTGGCTTAAAGAATAACTACCGGTACAGTTGGATCGTTTTTTTAATTTTTTTATATAAGGCCAAATTTAAAAAAAAACATGTTTGGCGTCCTGTTTTTTCGAAACATGGGAAGGAGGAGGCCCTTTTTTTTTCTTTCAAAATGGCCGCTCGGTACATTTTCCCTGACATTCGGGCTATTTTTCAAGATGGCGGCCGACAATTTTTTTTTTTCTTTTTTAAAATCAGAAATACATTTTAGCAGTGCTTTTCATGTTTTTTTTCTTCAAAAAAATAAAAAAATAAAAAAATAAAAAAAATAGGAGGCTGCCCCCAAATAGGAAGCAGGCGGGGACGCTGTTTTTTTTTTCTTTCAAAAAAAAAAATTAAAAAAAATTCAAAAAAAAAAAAATAGGAGGCGGCCCCCAAAAAGTAAGCGGGCGGGGACGCAAAACATTTTTTTAATGGCCTGAATGGCAAATAAAGTTCTTGGTGGTTTTAATTTAGACATTCTCTATATATCTATTTACACCCCCCGCCCCCAATCCCGCGGATTTCCGCGGGTCCAGCTAGTTATAGTGTAATACAACAATTATGGATTCTTTGTGTGAAACACCTTGATTATTTTCATTAGTGTAAATTTGATAGATTTAGAGTTACTTTTTTACTTTTTCAGCCATTGTCGATCCACTGCAGGACGAAGGCCTTAGCATGCTGTCTCCAAGTGACTTTGTTTAGTGCTTGTTGGTGCCAATTAACCTTTCCCCAGTACTGTTGCAGCTCATCTCTCCATCTTTTTCTTTGACGTCCCCTGTTACTTTTTCCCTCATATGGTGTCCAGTGAATGATTGCTGCACTTCAGCGATTTTTGCTTCTACGGCTGATGTGGCCCGCCCAATTCCATTTCCTTCTTTTCACTGTTTCAAGGATGTCCTGGACTTTTGTCTGCTCCTTGATCCATTTGTTTGTTTTTCTGTCTTTGTATACTTCTTTCCATGTTGTGTTGAGAGGCTGCTAGCTTTCTTTCCATTTTTGACGTTATAGTGTCCATGTTTCTGCAGCGTATGGGATTGCTGGGATGATGCACTGGTTATATACTTTCTTTTTCAGGCATAATGGAAGTTTGCCTTTCATTAGAGTTACCTGCAGACCTAATGACTTTATAGAATTCTCATTACCATTGCATGTTTTTTTAATTTCCTAATTGTTGTACTCCTCAGACATCTGGGGTTTTGACGATGCAGCAGTCAACGCCCTACGAGACATGAAACCTTCGAGCAACGACGATCTCCTCAAGAAATACCGCATCCTCCTCGCAAACAACTCAACAGAATCAGGATCAGACAACTCATCAGAATTCGAGGAGACTATATCACTGGAAAACCCAGAGGTGACTGATTAATTATACAGTCAAACCTGTCACAGCGACCGCCCAAGGGAAACAAAAAATGTGCTTGTTGTAGCAGGTTCCTTTTGTACATGTTTCAATGAGAAACCATTTTCAAGGGAAACAAAAAAAATGTGCTTGTTGTAGACAGGTGGTCTTTGTAGAAAGGTTCCTTTAGTTCATGTTTCAATGAGTAACCATTTTCAAGGGAAACAAAAAAAATATACTTGTTTTAGACAGGTAGTCTTTGAAGACAGGTGGTCACTAAAGCAGGTTTGACTGTGTTTTATTTTCATCCAGTATAGATTAATTTGACACACACAATAGAGCCTCATTTCATGAAGATGAATCATTGTGAATTATGCAATCATTGTAAATTGTGGTATACATGTAGTTAAGTCCATGGCAAATCGTTTTTCAATTCTGACTACCCCTTCTGCAATTGCTTTTGATTTTTATATTCATGTACACATGAAATTATTTTTATCATCCCACTCATTTTATGAATGTATGTATTTTTGTTATGGTAAAGATAAAAATTGATTTCCATTGGAAGAATAAACTCTGTAACCATTCATTAAGGCTTATAGGATATGCAGCGTTAAACCTCCACAAAACATGTAAATGAATGGCAACTGCAAGCAACAAAAGACTTGTTTGTAGCAGTTTACAGCTTTATATCTTGACTGTAATCTTTAAAAAAATTGAAAGCTCAGAGCAAATCACAAAAGAGATCGTTGGATCACTGATTTCTATGGTTTTACTAATTCACTGTCATATTTTGATTTCAGATTGATTCAGTAACGAACCGTGTAGCAGGCTTCGTATGTAAGAACGTCCTGTCAGGCCACAGTAGCTGTGTAACAAGTATGTTTCTGGTAGGCAGGCAACATGGCTATGGGACTACATACTTGGTGAGACAGATTCTTTAAAGTTTAGGATACTCTTTGATCGAACATCATTCTGTTGTTATTTATCCTCCTTCTCTCGCTCTTTCTCTCTCTCTCTCTCTCTCTATCTATCTATCAATCTCATTTGCCTCTGCATGTGCATTCAGAATGTCCATGTGAAGGGAGGGGGTCTGAATTTGTTTTCTTCAATTGTTTTCACATTTTTCTGAATGGGTATTTGTTTGTGTTATTTTCTTCTTCTTTTTTCTTTTTTTTAAATCCCTTTAGGCTTTAGTTAATATTAAATTTGTTGGCATCATCATGAATTTCCTCTTAAAAGCAAGTTTGTGAATTCATATGCAGTGATATACTGGCAGTTAGTTAATAGCCAAGCTGCATGAAGAATCAACTTGATATCTTATAACTTGCACAATTAAAATACCAAGTTACGAACCACTTAATGTATATATCGAGGGTTCAGTGACACAAAGACACAACTCTTTGTTTTGCCAAAATGAGTATTTGATATCAAAATGTTCAGGAAACACAAAGACTTAACTCCACCTGGCACCCACCACCCCATTGAAGTCAATAGCTAGTGAAACATAGACTTAAGGCCCAAGTGCTCAGTGACACATAAACCACTTTTTCTCAAAATGGCCAAAAGGGAGTTACGTCTTTGTGTCACTGAACCCTCGGCTTATAACTTGCACAATTAAAAGACCAAGTTATAAACCGCTTTATGTATGTTCTCTTCATGTGCAGGTGAGCTCTGGCTGGGACAGAAGAATATGCATCTGGGATTTAGAGAGTGGAAGGTACGTTTAAAGACATCTTTTGATTGTAACCAACGTGGACAGCTGTTATCACGTTAAAGAATATCCATACCTGTGCGTTTTTTTTCTGCATAACCTGAACGATGAACACTAAACCAAATCAATTAAACGGCACCCAATCCCATGATATTAGGCCTGTTTTCAACAGCTCGAGTTTGCCAAATGACCCGCTATTTTCAGACTCATGATATTATCCCGAAGTTCGAAGTTGCTTCTTTACCAGACCGATGTGCTCATCACAAACTAGCTCGGAAGGGTGCAAATTAGCCTTCATGATCATTTTGAAGCGCAATTTGTTTAGGGCTTCAATATCAAACCATATCACTGACACTTATAACACGAAGGGCTATGCATTTCAGATCTAACATTGTTAAACAATGCCTTTAAGAACAGTTCTGTTGTATCGCTTCTTTGACTTGTTTGTAGCTTGGTGGATAGATTTCGGAATGTCTCTGAGGATGGAATGAACATTGAGGAGCTGGCTTGTGATGGTATCGTCACTGACATGGACTACAGTCTCTCCAGGTTGGTACAGAGACCGTTCTGAAATTGGAATAAAAGCATATAAGCACTGAACATAGTAATAAGACAATTTATTTAAATAGAGTAGTTACTATATGAATATACACTACTCCACTTAACAGGCCCGATAATTACCCAATTTAAAATCAGTTTCCCAAAAAAAAATTCTCCCAATTTTCCAGTAAAAGATTGCTGTTTTTCCATGCAAGGGAAGGGGGGATGCCATTTTTGTCAAGACTTTTATTTTTTCTCATAGGGGGAGGGGGTGGTTGATTTTTATTTTGTTTATAATTTAGTGCTCACTTTCACCCCTGACTTTATAAGAGATAACCTCCTCTTGTGTAATAATGAGGGGAATGCTGCTCCAAAGCTTTGCAATGGTGCAACGTCAACAAAGCCAAGATATCTAAAATTTTCTTTTGTTGAGGCAGGTATGCCTATTTAAATTGTTTAAACATATTCATGGCTTACATCCATTAAATAAAGATCAATTGATCGATCTGTAATTGACAACAAATTTTTGTTTTCTGACTTCTTTTCAATTACAGATCGACCAATCAATCTTTATTTACTGGGTGTAAGCCACAAATATGTTTCAACAAGTTTTGTCTATGTTTATTATAATTATCATCATCGTCCTCATTATCATCACCATGATGATGGTGGTGGTAATGAGGATTAATACCTACCAAAGGGCACTAGCGCATCGCCTTGGTTTCGAACCCGGGTCACCGGATTACGAGATCACTGCTCTACAGACTGAAACGTAGTATTTTGCGCTATGCAAACATGCCTACTATCATAATCATTATATTATAACATGCTAGATAGTTAAATATGTCCTTTCATTATGCTTCTAGGAATGAGTTTGCATGTGCATCCGGAGACAAGATGGTCTACATCAGGCATTTCAGTCAGGTCGGATCTGAGATGACCTTGAGAAACACTCTACAAGGTCATGAAGGAGAGGTCACGCAGGTCAGGTGGAGTGACTTTGACGACAACTGGATCACGTCTTCAGAAGACGGCACCATCAGACTCTGGGTAAGTTATACTCTCTAAAAAAAAATTGAGTGATCACGGACGTCATTCCTCCGGAGATTAAAAATGTATTGAAAATAGAGTGAACATTCACTCTTTCCTTCTTAGAGAGGACTCGAAAATCTTTCGATATTCAGTCCTAAACAAGTGATCCCTGACGTGACTCCCAAGAAAGTGAAAATAGAGTGAAAATTCACTCTTTATTTTGTAGAGGAAAGCCTATTGACCCATTGACCACTGAAGAAAATAGAGAGTAGCATGAAATTGTTCATAGAAGTAACCATTCAAGTTAATATTTTGAATACCGTATTTTCCGGCGATAAGGCCGCAACCCCGATTTTGACATTTGAAAAAAAAAGAAAAAAAAAACCCACGCGGGGAAAAAACAATAGAGTACTAGGTCCTAGGATAGAACCTTGTGGTACATCATTTGTTATATACAAAAAATTGAGGAATTATTATTATAAACTACATATTGAGATCTATTAGAAAGATTACTTTCAAACCAAGATGACAGACAAATTTTAGTGTTGTTGTAGTTTCCGAGTGGTGAGTCAACACACTGATTACTGAGCTGGGAGACATTGCCCCAGGCATAGCGCCATAAATCGAAACTAAAAAAAAAAAAAAATCTTATTTTTACTCTTTCGCCGCATAGGCCGCACCCCGACTTTTTGATATTTTCTCTTCCAAAAATAGTGCGGCCTTTACGCCGGCAAATACGGTATACAGATTGAAGAGGTGTCGTAGTTGAGTGGTTCAAGCACTTGACCTGAAATTCAACGGTCGTGGGTTCGATCCCCAACATATTAATGAACTTTGGCATCGCATTAATCTACATTTGCCACTTCATACCCTGGAGAGAAATAGGAGCCTGGTAGGAGGACAAAAGCTTTTGTGTTAGTAATTTTGATTGCCCTTACGTGATCATATGGTAGGAATACTCCCAAAGTAGTAGAGATGGTGCACATTGTGCGTGAATGAATCCAATGCCCTGGGTGAATATCTGTAAAGCATTTACAGATGGTATTGAGTGCTGTATAAATCTAGATTACTATTATTATTATAGTATAATCATGGCATTGAATCACTGAAATTAACTTCGTCCCCTAAAATTTTTAAATCACTGTCACCATAACTTGGGGCCATTATTTTTTTTAATTTTCTCAAGAACTTTTATTTCTTAAAATTCATTTTATATATGGGAAATCTAACATGTCACTCTAACATGCCTTTTTCCCTCCAATATTTCCTCTCACTTTGGTGTTCCTAACCATAATTTTATTTACTGTTTTTAAATTGATATAATGTTATTGTTTTCATTTGATGTGATATTATGGTTGAATCAATAAATACAAAATACAAAAATACTTTTGTTTTCTTCAGAGCGGAGATGGAATGACTTGTGAGCAGGTGATTAACACTCATGGCCCTGTCTCAGCTATATGCTTGGATAGTGTATCAAAGTGCATCGTAGCAGGGGTGCACAATGTTATCAAGTAAGTTAAACTGGATGTTTCACATTATCTTTAAAGGGATCCGGTAACTTTGTCTTAGATCCTTTGAAAAAATCCTTGATTTAGCTCATGCTGCAATGATAATTTTAAACCTTTAGGTCAGCCAGGAACCCCATGACTTTTACAAGCCGATCGCCTGTCTGATTATCAAGATATTTATGATTGAAAATCGAAATCAAATTTTGCATTTGCCAAACGGTTTTCATAACACTACAGTCTATTGAGGAAAACGAGTATGGTAAAACCGGTCACTCAAAGGATTTTACTTTTTGAGGCACTTCTTGATCATTTTGAAGCACAATTTTTTTTAGGGCTTCAATATAACACCATATCACAGACACTGATAACACGTAGGGCCGTGCATCTCAGATTTAACATTGTTAAACGAAATCCCTTTAAAGGTACTATGTCCCTTTTGCAGCCAACCTCAATTGCTGTAGAACTTTGCAGGAATTATGAATATGTCATGTATGTCCTATCTGTGAAATTTAAACGTTAGCAGTGTCCTCATGTTCAAATTATGCAAGGAAACCCGTTTACTTCACTGTCAGACACTATTGAGTGACTGACTGGCTTTTTTTCTTCTTTGATAATAACATACATGAAAAGAGTTGTAAAGGGTACATGAGCATTTGTCTACATCAATAACCCACTTCTTGTGATGGCCAAGATTAAACTGATTGAATCTTTGCGCAGCATAAAACGTATAACCATTGATCGGTACAATTGTCTGAAAATCAAGACTATTACTTTTGGGCTCTATAGCCCTAAAGTCGATTTGACAACTAATAGTCGTTATTTTCCCACTTGAAGACATTTTCAAGCCCCACCTTTTTTTAGGGAAGTTCTAAATTAGTATTATCTTTCAAATGCAGTTGGAATTTAACTTTTTCATTTTTTGGGCCTGCAAATGGGACATAGTACCTTTAAGACACATTTATTCAAAATTGCTTTTGATGATTAACTTGCTCTGTTCACATTGATGTATATTTCATATGTATTTTAACTCGTTGGTATATTTGCATTTTCTTTTTGTTTTGTTTAATATGTAATTGTTTATCATTGTTTGTTTTTTTGGTTTTGTTATAGCGGTTAGACACTTCGATGGTATTTTTTGGTATTATTTTTTTTAATTATTATTACTGTTTTTGTTTTGTAGGGTTTATAACCCCAGCAAGAACAAGCTCCTTCAGACCAACTTTGGGCACACAGACTCGATCCGCTCCATCATCCATGTACATGAAAGAAACCAGGTAAGACAGGTCATTGCTTTAATACACAGCAGAAGGGCACAAACGGTTGCATGGCTAGCATTTTAAGAAACAGGTCTCTTAAAGCCTGTCTGCACTAGTTTGGCCAGGAGGGATTAGACCTCCCAGCATGGTCACTGGCAGGTGGTTATCTCATCAAATCAGCTCTCAATTAACATAAGAAGGGGATCATGGGGGACCAACGCATACCGCTTAGGCATTGTTTGCTATATATATATATAGAGGGCGCAAGTAGCTACAAGTAGTGCAGTACTTGTTGACCTTTCAGATGCTGCATTTGCACATCACAGTTTGCTTGAACCTTGAAGTGATCATCCTTTCCAGCAGCTCCATGAAGCGGCAATCATCTTTAAACATAATTTTTTATGGAATCTTACAGTTTTTACCTAACAGAGGTTGCATTTGCACATCACTCTGTTCCTCTAACATTGTTCAGTGCCTGTGACGCATTTGAGATTGCTCTTACACTAATTGCTCCAAGCTTTGTTTCGTCAAATACAAAAAAAAAAAGTTGGATCTGAACAGGTGTAATGTTTGTTCCAGGGTTGAAGTTGGGAATTCAGTTCAGGCCTGTCCTCATCAGACCGAAGTTGCAAAATAACCCCCTGTTTTAACTATATCGATCTCAAATTAGCCAGCTAATTTGCGTCCTCATCAGCCCGCAGTTGCAATTAGCGGGCTATATAGTCGAGAAAATATCTGGAGAAATCTTGGTCTTGTTTCCAAAATTTCCTGCTATTTGGGAAAGTAATGGGCTAATTTGCGCCCGTCCAAGCTAGTTTATGATGATCGTATCAGTCTGGTGAAAACGCAATTTCGAGCTTCAGGAAAATATCACAAGTCTGAAAATAGCGGGCTATTTTGCAACTTCGGTCTGATGAAAACAGGCCTTTAGTGTACGATATTGACCACTTAGTAATTGTTGCATGATAATGTGTCATGCTTCACATGTCCCGTGATTCAGTATGTGCTTCCGAAGATCATTTTTATAAGTAATCTCTATATACGGTTGCACCATGTGAGAGAGGGGGAGGATTGGGGAGTCCTTGAAAGGACAGTCAAAGGATAGTCAACCTGTTCGAAATATTTAGCCAATCTTACTACCCATCCTCTCCAACCGGCGCTATAGTTCTCTTTAGAACTATAAGCTCAAGAAAGATTACCGACAGTCCTTTTCAGGACTCCCCAATCCTCCCCTTCTCTCACATGGTGCAACCGTAAACCTACTGTATATATCTACATCACCATGCAAGCCAATACCTATAAGCAGCATTTAATCTCTACATGTTATTCTTTTCCTTTTACTTACACAGTACATATCGGGATCCTGGGACGGGACACTGAGAGTATGGAATGCATACCGCGTAGCTACCCGGAAAAAGAAGGCTGCCCGTATGGAGGAGAAGAGAGAAAGCATCTCTAGCTTTAAGAACAAGAATCAGCCAAATTATCTGATAGAAGATGATCAAGAAGTGTAGCATCTTTCATCCGCATTTGATTGAAACCGATAAAAGAAAAGACTCTAAAGATAATCAGGAAGATGAAAGTGAGAGCATGGGAGAGAAAAACCAATATTTGAAAAAGAGATGAACATGTAAACATTGTTAAGGAGAAGAAATCATCTCTTTTGAGCTGTAAGGGCATTAAGGCCTGTCTGCACTAGTTTGGCCAGGGAGGATTAGACCTCCCTGCAAGGTCACTAACAGGTAGTTGTCTCATCTAATCAGCTCTCAATTAACATAAGAAAAGGGGAATCATGGGCAAACAACGGGCACCGATTAGGCATTGTTTGCTATATAGAGGGCGCAGATAGCTATCAGTAGTACAGGGGGGCTTTAAATCCTATACTTAACTCCCTTGTTGCTCCAAACAGATGAAAGAGAGAGACCAACAGAGAGCAATGTAATAGCAACTGATTTGCAATTCAGAGATTAAAAGTTCAAGATCAGGAAGGGACATGCAGAAAGATGATGCTAATTTGATGAGTAAAGAAAAACAAAATGTAATGAGAGAAAGAAAACTTGTTCAATATGTCAATATGTTGAAAAAGAGGATTTGAATAAATAGTGAGGTTGTTATTATCCTTCGTTAAGGCTGTTTTTGTATAGATCTTTCAAGTATTGTAAGTAAGGTTAACAGGGTTACACATTCTAATTCCTCAAAGGAATAAGTGCCCTGAAGATTGTTGGTGAGCTCCGCTAAGAGCTCTTGGTTCCAAGACATTTCTATGAGAATGCTCTGATAATCTGGAGCTATGCAACTTTTATAGTATTATTTTATGTAAACGCTGTGAAATGACGCACATATTCATATCAGACTGTTTGAGGAAGTAACGAAATGTCTTCTTAAGTTAAACGCCTTGATGTACAGTAACATGTTTCTTACTAATTCAACTCTTTATATGCCACACAAATAATATCCTTGTCCCACATCGTATTTATCATGGTATGGATGTACCAAAGGCTTCAATATTATATAAATGTTCCCAGTGCAAGATTAATCTATACCAGTGTTAACAGGGTCATCATGGAGCTTATCAAGACAGAAAATGGATAATTTTGCAGCGCTACAATGCTGCACAAAGAAATGATGATGTTCCTCTTTTGTATCATATCTATTCAAGAAGAACAATTCTTTCTAAATGTATATATGTGTAAATGTAAAGATAAAACCTCTAACCAAAGTATTTTTTGTGGACAAAGATATTGTCTCATCGCTCAACTCTAAACATTGCCAATGTAAAATATAATATTGTGTGTATTAATGTGATATTAATGTGGGTGTTGGCTTTATGTCTATTCTTTAATGTTTGAAACAACTGCATGATCAAATATGTTTGTTATGTTTGTTAAAAATGTGTTTTCTTTTTGTTAGATGTGAAGTATTCATTGTATTCTAAGAAATGAACCTTGTTAAATTGTGTATAATTTTGTATACAATATATTTATGAATAACTATATTTTGCATTGGTTTAAATAAAATATAAATGTAAATGATATAAATGATTTGATTTGATTTCTCATGCAACACAATACAATGAATATTTATATTTCAGAAAAATATGCAATGAAACGACAAATATAATAGAAATAGCACAAGAAAAGAGAAAATAACTAGAAGCAGAGCTTGTTGAAGTGTTAGTTCCTCATATGCTGATTTACAATATAACATGAACAAAGTATACTTAGAAAATCAACAATATATCTATAGACAAGTCATTGAACGTGACCCCTTACTTCAAAATGGGACAGAAGTCACACTTTTATAATTCTTTTTTTGTGATTGGTCTCGATTCTCCTTTTCATAAGCTTGTCATTGATGCATGTATGTAGTTTTACTCCAAAGAGAGGGTATTAGAGGTGATAGTAGTTGTTAACCTGTGAGAGGAATATGGTTTTATATAAGTATTTTTACGACAAAAACGCTTCCAAAATGTGACTTCTGTTTTGTCTTTAACAAAGCCCTAGCAACTGCTTATTAAAACTGAATAACAACGTAGTCTATCTGTTGCTTTAGGATCTCTTCTCATGCAAATCCCGAAAGGTAATTTTGGTGATGAATTCTAACGCTCTTAAGGTTAGCAAAGTTCAATTGTTTCACGGGACGGAAAAGCACTGAACATAACAAAATTAAAATGAATTCATTTAAAGTAGTCACCACTCTCTGGCACTATTATGATAAACCCCTCTAAATACATTGAACCGATTCAATGCGTCTGCAAACAAGTGGCTCTTCAATACAGTTTTGAAGGCTTCTGCATACATATATGTATAAGTCATATGTACGGGCGTCGCTAACGGGGGGGGGGGGGGGGTGGAATGTGACACCCCCCCCCCCCCCCTATCTATCGGGATATATATTGTCGGTTAATTGTGCTGCCTTCGGGAAAAATGAGGTAAGAGGGAGGGAAAGAAAAAGAGAAGAAAGGAGAGGGGGAAAAGGAAAAAGAAAGAATAGGAGAGAAGTGAAAAAAAGAAACGGGGGTGATTAAGAGAGGGGATAAGAGTCTGAGAGAAGAGGAATGGGAGTAAGAGAAAGAGGGGGTTTGTTAGTTGGAGTCGTCTCGTCGAGGGAGCATGAAACTTGAGCATAGATATGTTGCTTTTCATGTACAACATCAATGCAGAAGATTGAACTCTGTGAGATGATGTCGGTCGGCCGTGGCCCTTCCGGAATTTGCGCGCTCTCTATCTGGATATTACCACCCCCCCCCCCCCCCCCCCCCCGATCCCCACAGAAAAGGGTCTATATAATTATATAGCGACGCCCCTGGTTACATGATGCGTTACTATCGTCCGCTGACTTTACATTCGGAAAAATATTTCGCGGGGTCAGTTGACCTGAGCATGCTGAGGTTTGGAATGACACAACGTTGATTGGTCAGTGATCCGTGGGCGAGGCTTATTATTCATTCATCGCGAGAAGAATAAGTTGACTCGGTCTGGTGATGAGGATTGGACCAATCACAAAACTTTTGGAAGTAGCTCAATATGGGTCATCAAATTCCTGTGGACATCAATAGCGGGGGTACAATCGGTTGGAATTGAATCGGTTGTACTCACAGACTCATTAAGCGGACTTATTGTCTCATCACGACCCTTTGACAACTGAATTCTTATATTCCTCATAGGATTAACACTGAATCCATCCGGTTCAAGTAGACAATGGGTTAAGCATCTATAGCTTGTCATTCAGCAGCTTCCCAGATAACAATACAGCGTTGGGCCAACGTCGGCCATGGTCGGCAGGGTCGCAGTCGGCAAGCCAACGTTGGCTAAACGTTGGGCCATTGTCGCCTTTTTTTACTGATAAATGGTGGCTTTTGGTTGGCTATTCGACGTTGGGCCAATGTTGGCTGAACGTTGGTCCATTGTCGCCATTTTCACTGATAAATGGTGGCTATTGGTTGGCTATTCGACGTTGGGCCAATGTTGGCTGAACGTTGGTCCATTGTCGCCATTTTTACTGATAAATGGTTGCTTTTGGTTGGCAAATCGACGTTGGGCCAATGTTGGCTGAACGTTGGTCCATCGTCTCAATTATCACTGATTAATGTTGGCTATTGGTTGGATTTTCGACGTTGGGCCAATGTTGGCTGAACGTTGGTCTATTGTCTCAATTATTACTGATAAATGTTGGCTTTTGGTTGGCTATTCGACGTTGGGCTAACGTTGGCTCATTGTCGCCATTTTCACTGATAAATGGTGGCTTTGGGTTGGCTATTCGAAGTTGGGCCAATGTTGGCTGAACGTTGGTCAATCGTCTCAATTATCACTGATAAATGTTGGCTATTGGTTGGCTATTCGACGTTGGGCCAATGTTGGCTGAACGTTGGTCCATCGTCTCAATTATCACTGATTAATGTTGGCTATTGATTGGCTTTTCGACGTTGGGCCAATGTTGGCTGAACGTTGTTCTATATCGTCTCAATTATTACTGATAAATGTTGGCTTTTGGTTGGCTATTCGACGTTGGGCTAACGTTGGCTCATCATGCCATTTTCACTGATAAATGGTGGCTTTGGGTTGGCTATATCGAAGTTGGGCCAATGTTGGCTGAACGTTGGTCAATCGTTTCAATTATCACTGATAAATGTTGGCTATTGGTTGGCTATTCGACGTTGGGCCAATGTTGGCTGAACGTTGATTCATCGTCTCAATTATTACTGATTAATGTTGGCTTTTGGTTGGCTATTCAACGTTGGGCCAATGTTGGCTGAACGTTGGTCCATCGTCTCAATTATTACTGATAAATGTTGGCTTTTGGTTGGCTATTCGACGTTGGCCTATTAACGTTGGCTCGATCGTTTCAAATTTTACTGAGAAATGGTGGATGTTAGCTATACGCGACGTTGGGCCAACCTTGGCTAAACGTTGGTCCATCGTCTCCATCTTTACTGATAAATAGTGCATGCTGGTTGGCTATATGACGTTGGGCCAACGTAACAAATACGACCTAGTACCTACATCCGGGTAAAAAAAATTGCATGCGTGCGCATGCCCATGTGCTCATGCAATTGCAACGTCAGCCATATCCTGTCCATTTGTCTGGATCAGTTGCCGGGGCCGGGGAGTACCTACACTGCATGGTAAATGAATGATTTTCTTTCTCTTTCAACGTTATTTTTGTGAGCATGTTGCGTGAAACTGATAAATTGTATAGTGTGAGAACTCCCCGTCACATAAAGCGAGGGAAATAGCATGAGAAATTGTTAAAGTAATCATTGATAATTCCCTGTGAAAGTGGGTACGAGTGCACTGCTCGGCGTACGCTTAGCATGCACACCCGCTGCGTGCAATTGAAGTGTGAGTGATGGCTATGATGGCTATGATGGGGGCCGAAGTGTCGGCATCAAATGCATTGAGTGTTTGCCGTGATGAATGTTGATATGTTCCTGACTTATGCCTAGTTGACACTTTCACGATTTTTGGTCCCGCACTGCCCCGCATTGAATGCGTGCCAGTGCGTGACAGTGCGTGCCACTTCAGTGACACGCACTGTCATGCATAGTTCCCGCATTGTTCACGCATTGTTCACGCATAGTTCACGAATAGTTCACGCATAGTTCACGCATAGTTCACGACTATTCACAACTAGTTTGCGCATTGTGTTAACTATCACAAAAAACAAGGCAGACGTCTATTCGCTCTCGTGTTTTTCATTAATTCAGCATAACTATCGTCATTAAGATGTTGAATTCTGAAGAAGCTAATTTAGAACAGAGAAGGTGTTTATATGTAGCTGCAGGAGCATTAATAGTTTATCAACAAGAAAGAGATCTTGAAGAAAGACGAGAAGAGGAGAAAAAAGTAAAAAGAAAAAGGAGGACATTGTGGGTGAGAGATTGGCTGTCAAGACGCCACATCCACGGACATTTTGATCATTTACTGGCAGAGCTGCATAGGGAGGATCAAAAGAGCTATAAGAATTTCTTGAGAATCACTCCTGATCTGTTTGAGGAAATGGTTGGAAAGCTAACGCCTCATCTGGAGAAGAAAACAACGTTTATGCGAGAACCACTAGAAGTTGGACTGAAACTAGCCGTCACTCTCCGTTTCTTGGCAACAGGAAATTCATATGCTACATTACAGTACAGCTTTCGAGTTGAGAAAAGCACCATATCGAGATTTATTCCCGAAGTATGTAATGCACTCATTGAAGTGTATAAAAAGGAAGTACTCAGCTGTCCAAAAACTGAAGATGGGTGGAAGGATGTGGCCAAGAAGTTCAGTTCCAGATGGAACTATCATAATTGCCTTGGTGCCGTCGATGGCAAACACGTGGCAATCAGGAAGCCGCCAAAGTCTGGGTCCTTGTACTTTAACTATAAAGGTTTCCATAGTATTGTTCTCATGGCTGTAGCAGATGCAGAATATAAGTTTCTGTATGTGGATGTTGGAGCAGAGGGTGGCTCTTCAGATGGTGGAACTTGGAAAAACTGCAACTTGTATGATGCCATAGAAGGGGAAAGAGCAGGGGTGCCGCCACCGGAACCAATGCCCAATGATGACATGCCCATACCTTTCCAATTTGTGGCTGACGATGCATTTGCGATGAAGCCCTGGCTAATGAAGCCGTTCTCACATAGGTCCCAAGTTCATGAGGAGATCATCTTCAGTTATAGACTAAGCCGAGCTAGGCGAGTAGTGGAAAACTCGTTTGGTATTTTGGCTCACAGGTAGGTCTCCCTTTCTTTCTGTATTCATTTCCATTCTCAGTGCCTATTGCTTTAAAAGTTCAAGCACATTGAATAAAAATATTTAACTTCCCCCCAGAAAGGAGTTGTTATCATAATAACCCACTTTGTTTAAACCAGCATAACGTAGAATTGTTATATGGTGTTTATTTTATCAACACATGTTGCTATTTCTGCAGCTTACGCACAAAATACCATGCGAGACTGCAATTGCTAACAAATCTGAAATGATACACTAAGCAGATGCTCTCATTTTGTTTGTATTTATTATAGTGATCTTTTTCTTTAGTATTCAGTATATCTAGTTTCTCCAAATAACAAGTACAATATTTTGTTTTTACTCCAAATGAAGCGTGATTATTTTAAAATCAAGATTCATATGTACAGATCGTAAAAAATATATATATATTTCATATTGATGGGCTCTTGTTTTATGGTATTACTTGATTTAGGTTCAGATGTTTCCTGACTACACTTCCGCAGAAGCCCCAAACTACCAACTTAATCATCATGAGTGCCTGCGTCCTACATAATCTGATATTAACCAGGTACCCACTGGCATCAGGAGATGTAGACCATGAAGATCCATCTACGCATGCGATGATACCTGGTGCATGGAGAGACGACCCTGTGTTTCACGGTCTGAGAGCTCCGACAGGAAACACTTCTATCAAGGAAGCTAAGAGCCAACGTGCATATCTATCACATTATTACACCTCCCGCGCTGGAGCAGTTTCCTGGCAAGAAAAGATGATAACCTAAGCAGATTAACTATGACATTATTGTGATGCAGTATAGCACTAGCTCAATTCCACAAAAAATGCCAAATGACACTGACACAAATGACATTTTATTTCTTGAATGGTTATGTATTTCAACAAGGCCCGACATCGTTCCAATATCAACCGTCTGTTGTACATCTGATTTTAAACTTAGGATATGAGATCAGTGTTTATAATGTGTTTGTCTTTATGTACACAAAAATTCTACAGTGTATCAGCAATTAATGTTGTCAGGAAATTAAGGGGTTTTGGTAAGCTTTGTTGTTGAACTTAAACGTGATGCAGTTGGTTTCGGGGCATATGTAGAAATTTCGTATTTCTAGTAAGCTTGCACAAACCCCACTCATCACACGCACACACACACACACACACACACATACACACGAACGCACATTTAAAGACTGGGTCCGCACCAGAAAAAAATCTTGTATTGATTAAAAGCAGATAAATCAGACGAAAAACAAAACAATTAAAACAAAACCAAAAACATTGAAGTAAATCGGACAATAAATAAGAAAGTTATGAATATAACGCAAAAGTTATTTATCATGCTAACTGGCAACGCTGGGTCACGTGGCATGAAGTATGCCATGCACTTCTCTGCAGGTATTTTATTATATCTTATTGTTTTTAAATCCCCCCTTTGCAACCCTTTAACGCAAGAAGAACAGTTTGGTTTTTTTGGGGGGTCGATATAAACACGGGTACAGATACATTTATTGATTCAACCTTTTGAATGTTTTGAAAAATAACCACTCATGGATTAAAACGGATTCTTACAAACAAAAAGTTATAATAAGCTATAGCAGACAGGAAGTGCATGACATACGTCATGACACGTGACCAAGAGTCACGTGTTAAGGCTGTGTCACACCTTTGCGTTTTTAGCCTGCGTCGGCCCAGCGTTTTTGAAAATTAAAAACGCTTCCTGAACGCGGATCAGACGGTAGACTGACGTTGGAGACGTTCAGCTTGCGCTTTATTAATGAATTATTGTATCCATTCATCAATCATATTTTACACAAAACATCTGTGAGAGATAGGAAAAACTGGGAAATTGAATATCATTTATTGATACGATCATGCTTTTACATCGTTTAAGAAGATGCTATTAACATATGTATATAATGTAATAGTCAAACAGTTGACGGTGTTATCTCGTATGAATAGGTGCACTTGAACGAATTGTGCGGAAACTTAACAATCATTTTTTAAATCCAATGAAAAATATCAAGTGCTTATAGTTACCCATTTTATTAAAGGCCTTGATATTCACCTATCTTTGCAGTCTTTGATTAGCCTTTGATTTGTCAATATGTTACTCTTAATATAAACAACTTTACACGTTTTGTTTTTTGTGTGTAATAAGAGACTTGTAATCAGAAGCAATCAGAATGCACGAATTGCGTGTTTTTTAATAAAAGAAACATAACCGAGTAGAAAACTTAGGCATTCTGGATATGCTCACATAAATGCAATTTAAATAACGTGTGATGAAGAAAAGAAAATAAGTCTGCAGGATAACGTTTAGTTTCATGGTGACTGACAACTGAATCTCCAATTTGAACTACCTTATAGACATGTTATAATTACCAAGATTTCTCAATGATATTTTGAACACTTTAAAGTTGTAACAAGTGAGTAACATGAACTAATCAACTACTAGAACAAATGTAAAAACGTAGGAACCAAAAAGATGCATTAACTTTAATCTTCCACTCAGTAAACCTTTCATTTTGTTTCTTGATAAAAGCATCATGCATGAGTATATGTCAAAATGTCTAAATCGAGAATATCCATCGAAGCTCTCCCTGGAACTCAGAACATTAAAAAATGTGGAATATATTTTCCGACTTTGATCAAACTGTCACATTTTACCCTTGCTCTTCAGTGTGTAGTTCTGGTTTACGTTTCAGAAAATATTATACCTCTGTTCCAAATGTATAAATAAATGGTTTTCTTGCCGAGTGGGTTTTTAATAAAATTCCTTGCAAAGGCAACAACAAATAACAATTTCTTTTTTACTTTTATTTTTTTTTACCATGTAAGAATTAAGGTAAGTACTGAAAGAGTGTCCCGATATGGAAGACGTTAGTTTTGCAACCAGTATTGCCTTTTCTTAATCACCGGCTGCTGTTGAACACATTATTTTTCTTCTGCAAGCTCTTCCAGAACCGAGGAAACCATCTCATTACTACGTCGGGAGGGTGGGGTCGAAGCAGTGGACTGCTGAGAAGACGTTGGTATCGGTACAGGCACAGCTGAAGGCGCGGCTGGCATCCCAACATTGTTGAAGGATGGACTTGCTGGAGGCCATTGATTGAAACTGGACCAATGACTATTGATTGGCCACTGGTTTGACTGCCATGACGGGGGTTGCTGTTGACATGGTTGAGTTGGCCTGGTTGGCTGTTTGAAATTGTGAACGAGTTGCAGACATTCAATTTGGAAACTGTGCCACGATTGCTCTGGAATTTTCTGCATATGGCCCTCCAGAAGACAGGCAAAATCATGGACGATCTTTTTTTGACCTGTCAAAGCAGCTGTCTGGCCCAAATTATCCGCTCTTGAAAGAACCTGAAAGGCATAAACAATATAACCAAATGTAATTTAGTAAGGCAATTAAAGTCAGGGTCTCATTACTGTCATTTACTGCCATATACTCAACAAATTTAGATCGATTGTCGAAGAATTAATTTTCAATGATACTTTTTGTTGTGAATTAATTTCTATAGTTTCCAAATGGAACTATTGAAAGCGGATCCGGCTTAGGTAATGTATTCAATTGTTAAAAAAAAAAAAAAGTTCTATAATGCCTACCTGACGGAGAGCATCGTCGAGGTTATTCTGCAAAACAGTACTTGATCGAGAAGCTGGAGTTCTACTGCCAGAAGTTCCAGAGGCTTCGGAGCGTGCCGACTTTGGGACCCGATCCTTCAACGGGATCAAGGTCTCATTATCCATATCTTCTGAAACTGACATGATAGAAACTTCATCATCTTCTCGTTCGTGCACTTCCCCTTCTCTATCAAACTGCAAGGTGAAGAAACATCAAAATGAAAATTATGAAAAGGGTTCTGAAGGTTATTTCAAGGTTATTCTAATATTTCAATATAAAAATTGTGAATTGGTCATTTATATACCTACCGTGTCACTTGCCGTTGTCTTGCCACGAACAATGTGTTGCTTCAGAAATCCCCACGTGTTCACTATCTCATCATCACGTGTCGTTCTGTTGGTTTGCCCAGATCCACTTTTTTTCTCCTTGTTCAATATCTTTCCTAGCCGAGTTCGCTTATTTTCATACAACTTCTTACACTGGTCCCCTACATTAAAAACAAGGAAAACAATAAATAGGCTATTTGTGTGGTGAAGTTTAACCCTAAAAATAAAAAATAAAAACATTTAATTTCTATAAAGGAAAATATCAACAATTATTTTCCCAGTAAATTACTTTCTTATTAACTAGTAATGCAGACAACAAAAAACAAAAGGAGGATTTTTAAAACATGGGTATGGAACTTAACTAACCAACCATCAAAATTGAGAACTTACCAGTGGCAGGTGGATCCAATAATTTACCGCCATTCGCCCACATCCTTCCCTTCGTAGCAACATTCATGTAATCTTTCTGGGTCTTATCATATAGTGCTGAATTTTCCTTCACAAAATCGGCTATTAATTGAACAGCGTCTTCGGTCCACTTGTACTGTGGGACATCCCTTTTAGATGTACGTGCTCTTTTTGTTCGCTTAGTTTTCTCTTCATGCTCTGTGTTCTCTGTCCCATCATTATCTGATGAGGAGGATGAAGCCATGATTTTGCTGCTGGCTCAAACAAGAATATTTCCTTTGCGCATCACGTGACTGATATGCGCGATCCTTGCGTGAAAGTGCGCAAAGGATGCGCAAAGGATGCGCAACCACTGCGCAAATTATGCGGGACCATGTCGTGAACTAGTCGTGAAGTGCGTGCCACATTCCCGGGGGTGGGGTACCCACTGTTTTTACGCCACGCACTGGCACGCATTGGCACGACTTGTGTGCGCATAGTTTGCGCACTGTTCACGCACTGCTGCAATGCGGGAAGTGCGTGGCAAAATTTTCAACATGTTGAAAAAAAAATTCGCTCTTCACGCATTGCCGCGCATTGCCGCGCATCGTCCCGCCCCTTCCCGCAAGTGTCCACGCATTGGCACGCATGATGCAATTTCAGTGCGTGAACTATGCGGGAACCGAAAATCGTGAAAGTGTCAACTAGGCATTAGAGTTAGACCTAGGGCTAGGTGATGCATTGATGCACCATATACAGCGTCCGTGACGGTGATGATGTTCATCCCAATATGCATGATATGCAATATCGACCTTGAATCAAATGATTGTGAATCTGTTGGTGTTACAAGTGTTGAAGGTGCTGATGCATTGTTTAAAAGACCAATTGAATTAAATACTGATCTTGATATATAGAGCTGAATGGGCTGTGAATTCAGATATCCCGCTAGTACACGTTTATAGCCTCCTGAATTCTTTCAGGGGAGTGTGCCAATTAAGTCTGCCAAAATATGCAAGAACTTTGTATCAACACATTTGGTGGATTGTGAGAGTGATATGTGAGAGGTGGCTGGAGGGAATTACCATTATTTTGGAATTTGCAATCATTTAAAGTCGCAATTGGTCAAGAACCACAATTTTATCGAATAGTAAATAGTAAAACTATTGGGGCGGGGGTAACACTGATCCCATAATTTTCATTCACAAATTTTATTATTGCTGCATTTTTATTTTCATTTTCAAATCAGTTTTTATTATTTATGCACATGTTTATTAAATTGCTATAATTTGAACTAAAGGTAAATATTATAATATATTTATTTGTACATTCTGACGTTTTTATTAATACATTCAAATCTATATAGCTCTTCCAAATCCCAATACTTTTTTTCCTATAATCCCATTCTGAAATTTAAATATTAAATCCTGCATTTCATATCGTCAACTTCACAACAAATTCCAGATTCCTCTACCCGTCCAGATCCAGCTACCCCTACATCGATCATCCAGAAAAGCATCAACAGCACCAAGGACCCCTTCGACATCGACCCCATCAACCTCCAGAACACTGTCGACCCCAACGACCCCATTGACCTCAACATTCAGAAATATGGGTATGTCATTTGGCATTTTATTCATTTTGTATTTAGTTGTACATCTAGACAGGATAGTTAATGCACTTCTTAGTATTCGTTATAGTTGTGCGCTGCACACAAAGTACAAATGTACTGGATTAATGTGCGTTTGTGTATGACATAGCTGCTAACGGATGCAAGTATCTTTTTCCTGATTATATTGAGAAATTGCATTGTGATCACTTACAAAACTATTCAACAACAACAAATCATGAAATACTGCTTATAGCAGTATTTTTTGGGAAACAATACTGAATGCAGGGTGCCACAAAAAACAAAACACAGTCAATTGATTTGTTTCTTGTATAAGCAACTAACGATATAGCTTTGTGTTTTTGTTTCTACTTTTAAACCTCTCTCAAGTATTGGGAGCTTCACATTTCACTTCAATTTTATTATGATGTGAAAGAGGATGCCACTCCTATTCAAACATTCTTCAAAATAAGAAAGAATACAAACTCACTAGCTTAGGGTTTTGTGTTGTATGCAGAAAACGCAAATTGTGTATTCTTTCATCCATATTCTACTTCAAACACATTAGTTAGGGCAATATTCTATTTGCAGAAGTGCCCGGGTGTTAATGACATCCTCTTTCACATCATACAATTTAAGTGAGATTGTGCCATCTATTCTTTGGCTAATTTTGGGATCCATCACTTAAGAGGGGCTTTAAACTGTTATCAATCAAGCATCTCAACACTGAGCAAGCATTCTATCCATGAAATTTCATCAAAATTAGGGAGGATGTGCCACTCAGGACTACTTTCCTTACTATGCCGTACTATTGGATTAATATCTGTACTATTTCAAGGTGATGTTTCCATGATCTGCTTTTAAATCTTGTTTGGTTTCTTTCTTCTTCTTTTTTTGCCGCAGATGCCGAAATTGTACCACCACAAGCTAGACAAGATTTTGATTCCGTCTAACCCATTCTTTAAAGGTCGACTGCCTTAGGAAATTTAAACTTTTATGTCTTGTATCAAGACCCTTTTTAAGCAACATAATAACAATTGTTTCATGAATAATGCCTCCTTATATGTTTTACAAATTTTTGAAAACATCTCCAAGTTGCTCGTCTAATGGTGGACCCCGCCCCTTAAAATTCTCAGAGTTCCTCGTAATGAGTTCCTCGGAATGATTGACCAAAGGATTAGTGATTCAAGAACGATCTCCGCTTAGGCAAGCTACGGTGCTTGCTAGCCAGCTCTGCAGGCATATGTTTTGTACACAAACATAAACAATAACTTTTTTTATTAAATAGTGTGCTATGCATCTTTACTTGTTATTTGTTGTGGTGAAATTTCACTAATAGCCCAATTTTAAAAAGAGAGCTATACCATGAGCCGAAGAAGGTCGTAATTAATTTGAATGCCTGTATAATGTGTCAACTAAATGCATGCTATAAAGAATTTCAAAGGTAAGAAAAAAATATTTCATATATCTAAGTGACTGAATGTTTTTTGTACTACCTTCTTCTCAATTTAAAGAAATATTGAAAGTGGTATATTAGAGTGAAGAAACTTGTATTTTCCCTTTACAAGCTTTGCTCTTTCTTATTTTCTCTTTCAAATTTCCTCTCGTTATATAAACATTTAGCAATTGCTTTACTTCACACATTCAAGCAATGTAGCCTATCCCTCCTAAAAAAACAGTTTGTAGATGTGTTAACAATAGATATAGCGACGAAATGTATCAGCATCTCTGAAATGCCTAAGCAACAAAAATGTTGGCAATTTCTCTGAATTTTATTTTTTATTTTTTATGGAAAATTGTTTACATTAAATGCCTTGTTCTTGGTATGCAAATTGTGGACACTTTATTAATTTCTTTATATTTTTATGCTGTACATATGTAGAGGAATCTTGTCATAAGCAATCGTGTTCGTCTGCCAGAAAGTTTGTTTTGTTTTACTCGGGAAGTTGTGAGGATTGTTTATTATATTCGTACAATGAATTTCAGTATGTTATGTTACGTGTAAGCGATACTTCATTTTATAACAGCTCCTATCGTCCTAGCATTCATTGATAGTAGGCCTATATTGTGACACAGTGAGATACCTTGAACTTGAAACTATGTTTACATGTTTTTTTAATTCAAACGAAAATACCAAAGAAAGATGTACAATAATTGTATTCACATTTACAACAGTTTGTTTATTACACATAAAATAAAGTATGTTTTATCACAAAATCAGTTTATTTTCCTTGTTCTTTTTTTTTTGGAGGGAGGGGGATGTATTCAGAGCAAATTCTAAGAAGCAAGATGGTGAACTTTTCATTAAAATTGGACAAATAAGTTGTTATCAAGTTTTGATAGTGATTAAAATGTACCAGATAATAGACATGACGAAATTAAAATAACATGTCCCTCTTGCTGCAATAGTTATTATACATATGTTCCAGAGGGATGTAAGTCGTGTTCTATAATGAACTTTTCTCAATTTCAGTCTAATTTTGATGAAATTGTTACTATTTCATTTTGTGAATTTTGCTCTGTTTATTTATTCAATCAAATCTTAATTACCTGGCTTTTCCTTGTCACGTTGTGATGCATGTGTTTGAATGATTGTACATGTCCGATGAAGTATGATCTTGACGATGTTTTTATGAACGGACGACTGATGTTGGTGTGAATATGTTGTCGAGTTGGTGTTGGTAATGTCAGAAGGATGTTGGCATGAACTGGAAAGGGGAGGTACAACGTCGGCACATGGTGGGATAGGGGTTGGCATAACGTTGCTTCTACGTCGGCAAATGGTGGAGAAAAGGTTGGCATAACGTTGGTCTAGCATCGGCACATGGTGGAGGAGGGGTCGGCACTTGGTGGGAAAAGGGTTGGCATTATGTTAGGACAACGTCGGGGAGACGTCGGCACATGGTGGAAAAGGGGTTTGGCATTACGTGGGATAGGGGTTGACATGACGTTGGTCATACGTCGGGGGGACGTTGGCCCGATGTTGGCTTAATGTCATTTCGTCACTGTCGAGCCAACGTTGGGCCGCCGGCAAGAAAGCCGTTGGCCCAACATCATATTGGCGACGATGGACCAACGTAAAAGCCCACGACGTCGGCACATGGTGGGATAGGGGTTGGCATAACGTTGGTCCAATGTCGGAACTACGTCGGCACATGGTGGGATAGGGGTTGGCATAACGTTGGTCGTACGTCGGCACATGGTTAAAAAAGGGTTGGGATGACGTTGGTCCAATGTCGGAAAGACGTCGGCATACGGTGGAAAAGAGGTTGGCATAACGTTGGTTCAATGTCGAGAGGACATCGGCACATGGTCGGATAGGGGTTGGCATAACGTTGGCCCGATGTTGGCTTAATGTCATTTTGTCACTGTCGGGCCAACGTTGGCCCGCCGGCAAGAAAGCCGTCGGCCCAACATCATGTTGGCGACGTTGGACCAACGTAACAGCTTACGTTGGCCCCACGTTGGCGTAACGTCGTATTGTTATCTGGGTTATCTCTTAGTTTCTGGAGGTCGTCTTTGTTTGTGACCTTTTTGTCGTCCATTTTCAGTTTGGCCACTTTTACATGATCTTTGAAGTCAGTTTTTACTTTCCAAAATAACTCACTTCGGTGTTTGGTGAGACTTTCGTGAATGAACACGGGGGTTCCTTGGCATTTGAAAATTTGGAAATCATACAACGTTTGCGTCATCTACTAGGATACTTCTACCGCTAACAGTGCTCTACGCTCTACGACATCGAAATACTTGGATGATATTGCGTGTGTTTTATTGAACATTTAATATTTGTGAGCATATATATTCCAAGAACTAACTGAGCCTCAGGACATAGGATTCTCAGGCTTACCTGTGTTGCCCGTTGGAGTCTAGCGATAGAGGACTAACACTAGACTTGCACTTGACTTGGGATGGATGCAGTGTCAGCAGCAAGGTAGGCCTATGTACTTCTTTTATTGACCTACGGATATTAGAAAGTAAACTTGGTTAAAATACTGAACTGAACAACTCTTCGAATTGTTTTTATATCTATAGCAAATCTATGCGAACTATTTCGTTCAGTGTAACAATCGTCGTTCGCGATCGCGCTGTCCGCAACGTTCTGGGACGTCACTGAGGTATAGGCCTAGTAATATAGTACATGTTTGTAAACCGCCTCTTGTTAATGGTCCGAAGGGAGAGTCATTCTTTGCGATTTTTATATTGGAATATCTTTATATCTTTACTAATGATGGGGGTTAAGATGACACTTTCCAAAGGGAGTGTAGCATGACGAGACTACGTGTCTTTCCCGTGGCCTGCATGACTCGGGGACAGTCGGGTATAACTACGGACGACGCGACCGCAGCAATCCCGTGCGTGCAACATACGCGAAAAGGAAGCGTGAGGAAAACTTCGGTCTGTTTCGCAAACGCTTTCCGCGCGGTGCGGCCACGTAGAGATTAAGTCGCTGACTACCGTTAATCAAGTCCATTCCCTTAGATGCAGTTTTCCAAATGAATACGGAGATGGCGTTAACCAGTATAGCTACACTCCCTTTAAGTTGGTTTTAAATAAAATCCAATTTCAAAAAGATTTATGAATTTTTAAAGTTCAAATCAGATCAGTCAAACACACTACTTGCAAGGTCCCTCCAATTTGCTCTATACTAAAAAAAAAAAAAAAAAAAAAAAAAAAAAATCAAATTTCAAATTTACCCAAAAATTGTTGTCAACCGTACATGCATATACATGACGTGATGCACCTTAAATACACCTATTGCAAGATAGGGTTTTATGCAACCCTGGAAGAAAATTAAATTTTATGATTTTTTTTTTTTGATTTTTTTTTTGTACAGAGTTTCACCAATATGCTCTACCATACACAATCATGTAAGGCTTGAACAATAATAATACTAATAATAATAATAATAATGTATTACTTCAGTTATGAAACTGCTCTTCCAGCGGGCCCTGCATAAAATAATATGTTATTACTACCCTTCTCCAAATATGAATTGTTAGTTTGGGTTATGTTTGATTTTTTTTATAATTATTTTATATTTCAGTGTAGTTCGACAGTGTCCTGACTGCGAGAAGTCCTACACGCATCGCAGCAGCCTCAGCAAACATCGCGCTCAGAAACATCCAGCTTCAAATGACGGGACTGTGCACTGTCGTACGGATGGCTGCTCATACAGATGCCACAGCAGAAGGGGACTACGTGATCATCTTGCGGCGGTCCACAACTTCCAAATGACAGAGCGTCAATTGGAGTTTGATTCTCATGCAGGTAACTTTCTTTTTACTATTTTCAGTAGTTTAATGCCATATATATCTATCTATCTAAGTATCTTCTCCCGGTTCGGAGGTTGATTGCAACATCTCTCCATTTCACTCTATCTTCTGCCATTCTGGTGCACTCTTGCAGTTTTAGTCCACTCCAGTTCTTGACATTCTCTTCCCAGTTGATTCTGGGTCTCCCTCTTGGTCTACTACCTTCCACTCTTCCTTCCAATACATCCGTAAGAGGATTTGGTGCCTTTATATATACCACAAATTACTAACAAAGACAGAAAAGGGGTTGAATTAAGAGCTCCACAAAGCTGTCTAGAAAGGATGCTTATTGGCAAATTACTGTCAGTGAATAAATAGGAAAATTATGTGGTTTTGTTTGCTGACCCTACAAACCTCATTATAAGCATCCTTAACATTTAGTACTTAAATACTATGCTGTAGGAAAACTATAGTAGTCTATTTAAGCACTCGGACTCTCGATAACGGTGACAAACGAAGGATTAAAACTATAGAAAGTTCTGTAAAGGGATAATCAGATCTTTCTAATAGGTGTCACACTCATTAAGCACATCCTTTTCTTTATTTCCTCAATGAATCAATATAAATGTAATAGCTCACTCTATTTTAAATGGTTATATAATATAAAAATCTATAAAACATTATTCACTAAAAAGTATTTAAATGGTTATTACTAAACGCCTATACATGATTATTTATATAACGTCTCTAAATGGTTATTTAATAGGGTCATGGAATGGAAAGTATACAGGGTTATCAAACAATATTATTTGTACATGTATACAGGGTTATAAACTTCCATACACTGTTTTAATTTTTTTTTTTAGTATATCAACTTGGCTTCAATGATCGAATGTACAATATATTTCATTGTAAAACGAAAATGACTGTGTAGAATACTTTATGGATCAAAGTTCTTATGTTTTTATCGTGAATAATATGAAGTGAATTGTTTGTTCAATGTACATATACCCTGCTCACCGTAATCAAATTGCCTGATTAACTTGTTTTTCTTTTCTCTAGGTTTTCTTGAGTGGAAGCAGCAATACGAGACGGACACCCGTTCAGCATTATGTTGCACATCGAGGGGCCAAGAGTAATGTCCGAGGAGTGAAAAACCAGATTTATTTCTGCAGTCGTGATGGTTTTTTCAGGCCTAGAGGGAAAGGCAGTAGGTCTCTGAAATCACAAGGGTCTTGCAAAATTGATGCCTATTGCACTGCGGGTATCACTGCCTATTTCCAAGTTGATGGGACCGTTAGTGTAACTGTGGTTGATGAGCATTATGGTCATGAGATGGATCTGGCTCATGTTAGATTGTCAGCTGAGGAGAGGGTTGATGTGGCCCAGAAGTTAGCACTGGGTGTCAGTTTTGATAGGATTTTGGATGATATACGTGAGTCTTTGAGCACTACCTCGGAGCGCCAACATCTCATCACCAGACAAGACATCAGGAACATTGAGAGGTCTCTTGCAGGTTTGCAGGGTATTCAAAGTCAAAACGATGACACAACTAGTGTGAATATGTGATCTGTTTAGTTTGCGAAATCAGGCAAACACAGGCCAATGTTTTCTTACTATATTATGGATGTTCTCTATGCAATACGTTCCATGTGAAGTAATCATTTTTTTAAATTGTAAATTCTCTTTATACAGTTTGAATATACTGTGTTACATATGCAACGTATTCTAGTACACATTATATAGGTTTTCCCAATATTGTATTTATATCTTGCATCAAAAATTTATTGGCTTTTGATTGGTTGAGAGCTCGTCACATGACCAGAAATATTTTAACTATTTTAAGGTTGCTCTGAAAAGTACTATTTGTCTTCTTTTTTTCTTTTTTTTCTTAAATCTTAATTTAATAATTTTTTGATTTTTTATTCTTTTTATACCATGCCTTCTTTTCGAGGTACTGGTTAAAACTATGAGCCTCGGTGACTCCAATGAGCGCCCCGAAGCAAATACATGTAGTACTATTGGAGTCACCTCTTGCGCGTAGTTTTAACCAGAACCTCTCAAGGCAGTGTACATTTGTATAATATTCTCTATCTTTCATTTACATCGCAAACCTTTACGTGTAAGCTTATTATTGCAATTGCTAAAAGGGAATCACCCTTCTGTTGTTTATAAGCCTTATAACATTTGGTAGAGAAAATTATTATTTATTTGATATCACTCCTTGTTTCATAATGTTATTGTGAAGTACTACTATAAAACTTTTAATTTATTTTTGTTACTGATTTTTGTTATTTTTGTTACTGATTTATTTTTGTTACTGATTTGTCAAAAGATCATTAAATCATATTCATGACTAGGCCTATTAAAGTCTAATTCTTTAAGAAATCATCAATATTAATACACTCGATGAAATATTGCTAATGCCAACAACAGATAATGCAAATGTACTAGAGGGACATAAATGGGAACAAAATGCAGATTATTCAGTTTCAGTTTGTTTTCTTTTTTCTTCAAACTTTACTGTCTGTACTTGTGTGATTTTAAATTTTATTAAAGACAATAACAAATACGCACAAAGTGATGTTACTGATATTTGATTACGTAATAACGGTTGATAAAGAAATGAGAGAAGGTTTTTGTAGCGTACATTTGCATAACCGTAGTTGGGGCATATTGAAAACTATGTCTGGGAGCCTATAAAATAAAAACGAAAGTATGACGTCTATGTGAAGAAGACCTTGTGTGATAATATCTAGTTACAACAATTACTTGGTATTGCACGGGTAAAACTTCTCAACTGCCCCTGTCTCGGCTCTCACATTACACTATAAACTAACAGGATTTCCGAAACGCGGGCAAATAAATCCATATATTAGAAGCGAAAAGATAGAAAGTGTTGTTTTTTTGTTCACCATTTTTGGATGGAACACTCTTATCAGCATGATTCCTGTTTTCCAAAGGTGTGCATGAAGAGATGGAGGTTGAGGAGAAGCGAGAGAGAGAGAGAGAGAGAGAGAGAGAGAGAGAGAGAGAGAGATGAAGAATATGGATGTAGCACACTTGTCCTAATTTTTGTTTTAAGTTTGGTCCTCGTTTTCCCTCGTTTGAATTCAATATCCTTCAAACAAATGCTTAAAACGAGTCATTCACAATTAAACTGGGAGCATACAATTTAAGAATGGGGCATTCAAAATCAGAAGCTGATGTCCTCGGCTGTTCTTCCGCCATTTAACTTCATGAAAGAGCAAGCACGTATCACATAGGTTGTATGCAAATGAGCGAGTTGGTGATGGTGTCATCCCCTCACTTTTCTAAATCCGCTTTGTACTTAAACTTAACAAAAATATCACCTTTTTGCTCTAAAAATGTAAAATATGGCTTGAATCCTCATCGGTGCAGAATCACCAATGCTGTAAACTGTTTTATTATAACAAAAAAAGATAAAATCTTTAAATAGTGAGGGTATGACCAGAAAGATATCACATATGACATAATAAAATCGCTAATTTGTGTATACAGCTTTATACATATTGCATGAAATTACGTGAAACATTGAAATTTGTAAACTCTTTTTTTTCTCGATTAAACTTTCACCTTTTAGTTTATTTTCTTTTTCTCTATTTATTTTATTCAATTCATCTTTCTAATAGGTCTGACTTGACCTATAATTACGTTTTTGGGGGTAAAAAATATAATGACGGAACAACCAAAAACAGACTTGCTGGGGGGGGGGGGGGGGGGTGTATTTCGCCGCCGCTGAATTTTGCATACATTCCAAGTTTCTGATCTCCAGCGCTCAACCATGATGAGGAAAGTACGCACCCGCCCACATTCATACACATCCCACATGCGCACCCATACACACCCTACTCTAGTTCAGAATCTGAGAGGTTCTTTATTACATGATTGTATATTCCCTACAGTTGAATCAAGCCGCCGAAGATGGCGTTATCAACGAACGAATAAGCCCACCAGCGTCCTAATTTAAAGACCCACTGCACTATCTATATTGAAAACAATGCCTAAACGGTGACCATTGGTCCCCCATGATCCTCTTTTTCTTATGTTAATTGAGAGCTGAGTTGATGAGATAGCCACCTGTAAGTGACCTTCCTGGGTGGTAAAATCCCTCTTGGCCAAACTAGTACAGATCATGCCATCTTCAGGCTGGTAGTAAGTAGGGGGAGGTCGCATTGCATTGGTGTTTTGGAGATCAAAATTAAATCGGCCAGATTCTGGTTTAACCCCACATAATTTTGATATTTATTTGTTGACACCATCAAGCAACCATACCAGCCATATCCTTTTTTTTTCATTTGTTTTGTATTAGATATTTCATTCAAAATATATAATTACATAAAGAATCAATGTAAAAAATTCCATACAAATACAAAACTTAATTTCGTTTTCTTAACACAAATAAATTATTAAAAAAACAGTGAGCAAAAGGAGAATGATAGAAGTAAATCACTAAATTATACATATACACGCGCACACACACACAACCACACACACTCTCTCACTCTCTCTCTCTCACTCTCTCTCTCTCTCTCTCTCTCTCTCTGTTTCCTTCCCTTTCCTCCCCTTCTATCTCTCTCTCCCACTCTCCTTCCCTATATGCTAGACATGAAAGTATAGAGATAATGATGGAATGATAGATGGGTTTCATATCTATCGCTTTTACAATAATAATGACTCATACGCAGATCCTGAGAACTTAAAATGTCATAAACATCATATACGTACCTCATTATATCAAAGTTTGAGAAGATATATCATCTTTAATTTCTATGTTGTGGCAATTAATGGGCGTGGCTTTCACAAGACAAACGAGTCGAATTCAGCTGTGAGCCAATCATGTTATGATTACTAGCCACGTTAATGGCATTGGCATTTGGCTCAAATTGTTTTTAGTCTTTCGATCGGCTCATTCAGCGCTGGAAGTGTTCTTGCGATAACATATCACAGTACCTCAAGACTGCTGTCGATGCATCATCAAAGATCGGGCAACAACTACACCGTGACATAGAAAATGAAATTTCATTTTGATTAGTAGCATTGTCAATGGATGTAAAGCAATACGATTTGCTGATACTCGCAGTGCATTTGGTAGCTAGGTACTATCATAGGAGATTGGTAGCTATTGAATCCTTCATTTCGTTGTCTCTCACTTAAGAAAAATGGCTTCTGTACTAATATTTCTCACGAAGCTCGTTTTGATTTTCGTCATCCACAAAACAGGTTAGTAATTTATCAAATTATTTTATGTATACAATACGATGGGACACGTGTTATTGGTTACAAACTTACATTAGATTAAAATAGAATTTTAATTCTCCCTGTTATGATTATATCAGTTGTGGAGCGGACGGTATCACGAACATACATTTCTTAATATCTTGAAGATGATCCCGAACGAGCGCATATCACTGAAAGCTTTGCAAAGTACTTACATTTATTTATAACGAATACGCTTTGTATACATCACGCAATTTATATACCAGAGGAGAAAGACACATTTCAGTAATTTATTTTATAATGTAAATGGTCAGTGAATAAACTCTTTTATACACTTTCATGGATGTAACACATTCGACGATACCAACATTTAGAATTTATTTCTAATGGTCAGAGTATTCACAATCATTTTCACAACTGAAGTGTACGTCTTTTGTCTTTATGGATAGTCATCTAAAAGTAAAACCAATAGAACATTAAAAGCTATTTCAGATGAAAGTTTGCTATATTTCACCTGGAATCCGCACAAGATGTAATTATACTTAGCTATATTTATGTACTAGTGTGGACTTTAAGTTTGACAAACGAAGAGATTTTCTTTCGTTTCCACATTTCCTATTTCCTATTAGGAATGTGACCGTAATTATACTCATTGTACAACAATATTATAGGAGTAATAACATGAACACATTCTTTTAAATTTTCTTTTTTCGACGTGACTCTATCCTTGTCTATTTCAAAGTTTACTATTGTTCCTATTTACCATTTTGTTCTACACAGTTGATGCCACTCTTAAATGTGAAGTGAATGAAACTACAAAAATCACTCTTTCTCGAGACAAGTTTCAATCTTCGAACTTCAACTGTCAAAGTGAACTATATACACAGAATATTACAGACTTTCTGGGACATCTTGATGACCAGCACTGGACGGCTTTCAGCTGTAAAGAAAGCGAATACAATGTTGCTGACAGCAGCTTTTGTGTTCACGGTAAGAAGCGAGTGTGTGGTTGTTAAGTATTTCATTCACATGGCTTGCTATTATCTATTGTACGAAAATGCATTGTGTTGAATGTGGGGGTAAGAGGACATATATATATAACAAAATGTTGGTCCCCCAAAAAGATCGCAACGACTCAGCCAGCCGCTGAATAAGCAGGGGGGGGGGGGGGTGGGGGGGTAGTGCGCATTTTTTTTTTTTTTTTTTTTTTGCTCCCGAAATTTTGAAAATCGCGCCGGCCGCAAATTCGCTCAGTGGGGAGGGGGGGGGGGGGGTGCGCACTAATTTTGTTTGGGGGGCTGGGGGCACGTGCCCCATGTGCCCCCCCCCCCCTGGATCCGTCCCTGCTTGTACAAGTTCGCCTGGTACGTCACATTACTAAAAGCCATTACATCATGCCAATAATTACTTCATTTATTTATCTCTCGTACAATTTCCTACGGAATGTTATACATCAATTATAGGCAGGCATATTATATGTCATCTTTCAGTATACCTAGACTTAATTTTTGGATACGCGAGGTTTCCTTTACTATTTGTACCATTCATTTCGTAGGTCCTCTTCACCCGCCAAACATTTCTGGCGATGATAATTTGAAGGCTGGGAGGACTACCAACCTGACATGCACAATCTACAACGTCTACCCAGCACCGAACATTGAATGGTTTATCGGACCTGTTGACGATAACATCACAATGAACGCGTCTCTTTACACTACATCTGAAAACAGTTCAAGTCTATTCAACGCAACCAGTTCGCTTTCATTTACACCACGGTCGCAGGATAATGGACAGAATCTGACATGCAGTGTATTGCCACCCGTAGCAAATATTTGGACACCAGAAAATGCATCTATTCAACTGCGTGTCCCGAGTAAGTATTTTTCAAGCCTAAACGTATGAGTAATTTCTTTTTAGTTGAGTATATTATTATAGTATAATAGCCCCCCTCCACCTTCAATGTGTTTATAATCGTGATCAGAAAAGTATTTGGGGAGGCATCTATCATATTTGATTTAAGTCTTATCTACAGTAGTATGCACCATACTCAACTGTGAAGTATCTTGTAGAAGTTATTGAATTAAGTTCCATGATAACATAGATTTAAATAAAAATAGGATGTTCAATTTTTCAAAGGCATTGCAGAAGTCCTCTTCAAGCTGGTATCACCCAGGAATCTTTATATTATCATGATTTTTCTCTAAGATGACTCTGGCCAATCTGACGAAATACGGGTGGAAAGTGCATCCTCGTCCTCTCTCTTCATTTCCTGGGATCCTAAGCATGACAACATAACACTGAAATACTGTTTAAACAGCACCATGGACTCTGACAATGTGACGACATCGGAAAATCTGACCTGCCCAGACTACAAGGAGATAACTGTCCTTAATAGAACCAGCTACAATCTGACAGGATTGGAGCCATTTCAGTGGTATAACGTGACTTTGCTTGTTGGTGGAAATACGGTTGCCTGGGAGATAAATTCAACTGCTCGTAAGTATAGATTGCTCCGTACATGTTTAAGTTTCTCTCTTTTTAAAAAAATTTGTTTGTTAAACATTTAACAAAATTTGAGTTTAGATTAGTAGTCGATTAAAAATCTGAATGTGAACAAATTCTCGTCTTCTTGTAAGACATAAGAAAGAAACATATTGAGAGAGATATTTGTGGTCATCGGTTAAACCCAGGAGTTGAAGGGTTCCTTTCCACGTACAATCTATACAGGAGACAACGATTTGAGGCTCTATGACATGACTTATCAATTTGAAGCAACTTCCGCTGTCGTAACTATATACAACACATGTATATCTGCTCGCTATGGTTCAACCAACAAAATGGTTCTCGAGAATGTAAATATTTTCGTCTAGAGTTTGGTTATAACCAAATTCAAGCTAGTTGGTATTTTATGTTCTCCTCTTCTATTTCACTTCAAAATGTAATCCGATGTTTTTTCGAGAAGGATTTCGAATAGGCCTATATGCAATAATTATTATGCTTGTCTGATTGTTTTGAATGTGAGATCTTTGTCTCTCTGGTTCTCTCTCTCCTTCTCTTTCTCTACCTTTCTATCAATATGTTTATCTTTCTATTTATTTACTTATCCAATGTTATCTGTTTATTTGTCATGTTCAATCGAGTCCCCCCCCCCCCCTGTTTTTTAAATTTCTCTCTCTCTTTAATGCCATGAGTATCTCGAACATTTCTAATCCATTTAGTTCTAGATTTTGGATCACGATGTTTTAACCCATTGTCTTCATCTTAGTCACATAAAGATATTCAAACATTTTTTAAATGAGCTCAAAAAGCAGAAAACCTCTTGATTCATAATCCATTTGCCTGTAGAAGTTGTTTTAATATATTTCTTTTAATCTGTCATGTCTCATTTTCAGCACCCTTACCGGAATATTATGGTAAGTTATTTCCTTGTTATTTTAACAGCTAACAATGTTTTCACTGCTTGCCTGTAGCTTCACTTCCTATAAGTAATTGCTTGAATTTCCAAGGTTCCTTTTGAAAACAAATCTTAGTTCTAGTCATGTAATTTCATTGAAAACGAAACTATCTACAGATTATTGAGAAAGATTTATAAGCTAATACATACCTGTGAGCATAATTTGTCTTTGTTTGGGAGATCATCAAAATGTTAACAAATTGTCTCAGTCGCGCTAAAAATCGCATGCATTGAAAATCACTGAGCACAAATGGTACTTCACATGTGGTATATGATACTAGCTAGGCTATGTGGCTTCAAAACATTTCTCACAATATGTTGAACTTTCTCTCCTTCTATTTAGAATATAAGCACATTTCAATCTTCATCATAATGATATTGTCATATTCGTCCACAAATGAATAAAATTAACTAGAAAGATTTTTGTTTTCCTTTCCGAGATCTCAACCTTCTTTTAAAGACATTATCCGATGAAAATACACGTTTATTTCAATGAAAATCTGAATGAACTTAGGATACAAATATAAAGAGATTAACAAATATTTTCCCTTTCAGTATTGCACAAAAGCAAATAAAAAACCTCATTTTCCGCACCCCTCAAAAATACTGATAAATAGGGATGAAATTTGCTGCAGCTACGATGACGACATAACATGTTGATCTGACCGGCTCGTCTGTAAAGCTGAGACAATGAGCCGTGCTTATTTAATGAAAAATAATTGTGAATAATTATGCGTTCTCCACATAAAATGGTGTCATCAAGTCAACTCAAGTCAAGACAACTTCCAATTTTCAAAGCTTTCGATTTCGAGTATTCAGAGAGCTTTTACTCCTCTGAGTCAGACAGACACTAAAATAGCAGTTGATATCATCGATTTCTGTTGCTTATTTCCGATGATATATATAGTTCATATATTTCCTTGATCACTTCCGAAGGGGTCTTACACTCGGGTTTTGGTCACTGTGCCAGGTTCAAACCAATGTAATTCATTGTTATGGCACTTTCTTTCACTTTATTTTCATCATTCTTAAGTCCACTGCACACTATACAGTCTGTTTACGATCCGATTAAGGAAAAATTTGCTATAGCTCTTGATATTTACATTCAAACTTCTAAATTCTCAATGATCATTGATTTGAAAATTCATATAAATAATGATATTAAGATTTCAATGGATTTCACGCTTACTAAAGTTTAGTTTATCTGAACGGGGTGTGGACAAACTCTCAGGGATTCATGGCTCACAATAGCTCCATTTACATTGCGCACGATAGTATCCATCCTTGAGGATGCTCAAGGCGCCTACAAAGTAATATTATTACCCTGGCTTTAGCCCAGCTGCTCTAAGGGACTTAAAGCATTGAAGGAAAATATTCCTTCCAAGTACCCGTTTACTACACCAGGGTGGAGAGAGGAAAATGTAGATTGTAGTCTCGTCAAAGGACCTAAGTGCCGGGGGGGGGGGGACTTGAACCGCGAACCATGTGATCAACAATCCGGTGACGTGTCCGTTAGACCACGACACCGTATGGTTACACTGACTGTATCTTTTCTAATACCAGACATATCTCTTGGGGAAAAAAATTCTCTAAACAGAAAATTAATTATTGTCCATCTGGAAGTTGAAAAGAATTGCATAGCTATAATGCTACAAATTGGGCATGGAAATATTAGTTCCAAAGTAAAGTTTGTTAAAATAAAAAAAACTTTTTGTCCTCTTCAGATGTAATCTATTCGATCATAAAACACATTCAACAACAACGATAAAATATATGTAAATCCATAATTTATATAAAATTCACTTTACATTGAAAATCATATCAATCAGTTAAAAATCACCGAGCAAAAAATTTGAATAGTATTTGAAAATGCGATTTTATCCAAAATGTATATCGTTTGTTTTTAAATACGTGGCATATCGAACGACTTTTGTCACAGCCAGTTATTTTTCCCTTAAAGGTAATACAAAGTTTTGGTATGGGGTCATGAATTTGGTTTAAGTGAACATATTGGAAGCATATGCGATCCTACAATATTCAATAATCGTTGTCGCAGTTGAAATCGAGTCTAAAGTTATGAAATTGTAAATAATACACTCGTTATGTTGTATAACCCCCTCTCAAGGTCAATATATTAATTAAGTTATACAACGATGTTTCTTGACGCAAATTGACCGATTAGCTATTCTCGTTTGGAAATTGATCACATCTACTTATTCTGAGATTTTCATGGTCGCAGCTACCATTGTACGGCAGTAGGCGCTAATTGAAATTTATCAAAATTTACCGGGAGCACCGGTAAATTTGTATATTCAATATTTCTCGAAAGCAGAAGTGTTTTAGGGGCTAATTTTTCTAGTGCTTATAATACATCTTCAGGGGCATCCAAATATATCAAAATTGTAAAGAATCACTATCCACCCAATTTTCAAAATTTCCCAAAACTTTGTATAACCTTTAATAGTAGATTAGCATAAAATGATTGCGTATCGCGCATATGTAATGAATGCGTTTATATCTTTAGAAATAAGAATCCAGTTAGTATCCTTTCCAAGAGTGTTTTTTTTTCTGTCTCTAACACGATCTTTTACTTCATAATGTGTATGAATGGGTGTGGAATGAGAGTGGGTGGGTGTGGTCGCGGTAAGAGTGTGTGTCCGTGTGCGTGTATTTCTTTTTCTCTCCTTCTTCCTCTCACTCCTTCTCTCTCTCTCTCTTTCTCTCTCTCTCTCTCTCTTTCTCTCTCTCTCTCCTTCTCTCTTTCTCTCTCTCTCTTTCTTTCTCTCTCTCCTTCTCCCTTTCTCTCATTCTCCCCCTCTCTCCTTTTTTTCTCTCTCTCCTTCTCCTCCTCCTCTCTCTCTCACTTTCTCTCCAGTACTGGCTACATGCACAATGTTTAACTCAGTAACCCTTTTCATTTCTTCCTTGCCCGATCTCTTTCCCTCTCCCGATCTCTCCTTAATTCTCTCTTATTTCTTTTCTGACTATTTCTTCTTCCTCTGTCAATTCCATTTATAATTCACCTTTTCATTCATGTAGGTGTTTTTATGACATTCACTCCACAAAAACAAAAGTTGAAGATTACAAGGTGGCCAATTATGAACAGGACTCTGCCTTCAGATCTCTGCTTCGTCGTTATTCAAACACGAGACCAAATTAGACACAACTACTCAAATGGCTGCTGTAAACCTGGATCAAAGTTTTCGATAGAAGACATCACAGGATTCGGGCTAGTCAGCAGTGGTCGAGGATTCCATAGTCTACCATCCCCACCAATCCGTAAGTATTGACTCATGAGTCGACATTTTGCTAACGCAGTCCTGCGGGAACGTAAGTGCGTTGACGTTTTAAGCCTCGGTCACAAATGCCTTTACGAACTGCTACGAACGCCGTACGAACGATTTTCAGACAGTGGAAATTCGGGAAGACAATGGAAAAACAGGGAGATTCGTACGAAATTATCGTTCGTACGAACCTTTGTGACCGTAGCATTACTGCGTCAGTGTTATTTTACTGATGTAGGAATACGTAAGTGAGTGGTACGGTCTTTACCGCGCCAAGGTGAGAGAGTGAGATTGCATACAAAGTGAATAGAAAGTGAATCGTAGACTGGTCGAGGATTCTGCAGTAGACCTGCGTCAACGTCAGTGCTTTGACGTATTACTGCGTCAGTGTCATGTTGCTGATGTAGGAATACGTAAGTGAGTGGTATGGTCTTTCCCGTGTCAATGTGTGAGAGTGAGGTTGCATACAAAGTGAATAGAAAAGGAATCGTGCAATGGTCGAGGATTCTGCAATTGACCATCTCAACCAGTCCTCAAGTACTGACGCATACAAGTCGTAATTTTGCTAACATAGGACTGTGTCTGCGACTTGCGCGGACTCTCAATCATGCGCCATGTGCGAGCGAGATCGTTATACCATTAGAGCAGTTTAGGGGTATGAATATTTGGAGCTATTTCACACCACAGATACAGAAAAACAAGAGAAACAGAGCAACAAAAATTGAGTGAAATCGAATAACTAATATTATGGAAGTTATGAAATTTTGAAAAAGTATGAACAACTTTGGAACAATGGAAATCACTATTTACACAAATTGTCAATTTAGTTATCAGTTTGTGACGTCATTGCCTCACTATTTATCAATTGCTTTATATATTATTATCCCATTAATTTCACTTTTTCAAAAACTAAATTTCCCCATGCCTCTGCCCAGGCTATATGTTTTTATCATAATTGCGTGCATGACATTTCACAAAATCTTTCGGGAACTTTGAAGAATTGATCCTATTTTTGAATATTGTATGTTCATAATCATTGATTTTTGTGTAAATAGTTTATCGAAATTCACATTGTTAATGATCTACCTGAAAAAATTACTCAATATTAGTACATCCACACAAACAAATATTACTATCAATATAACTTGGATGCTGGTGTGAGGAAATAAAAATTTAAAGGGGGGAAATGGGAAATTTATATTATCAATATAAAGAAAACAATTAGTGAATAGTATAAGGCAAGGACGTCACAGACTCATGAGTGAGTTGTCTATTTGTCTCGTGAATTTCAAAGTTTTTCATGCCATTAAAAATTCATAACTTTCTTATTAGTTATCCGATTTTGCTCAAACTTTTTTTTAGTTTTCTCATTTGTCTGCTTCTATTGAAAATAAGTGATTAATTGGAGTGGACTTGCCCTTTAAGTATTTCAAGTGCCATTCTATCTTTGCGAAAGTTACTTTTGATCTTAGCTTATAATGACACATCGAAACAAATAAAGTTTACACTATTGTCTGTATAATAACATTAATACTTCGAACAATGATATACGAGACCTCGTCGAAGTCTGTGTGAAAAGAGATTTCAACAATCGGGGGGTGAGGAAACTAATTAAGTACTTAAAACCTGACATAGTTATGTTGATAGAAAGTCATTGTCATTGTTTATTTCAAGTTCTCTACTTATGTTTAAGATTGATATTTGTAATTAGGATTTAAAAATAGAGACGTATACTTGTGTATCGTAAAACATAAGCTAAAGATGTGTTTGACAATTATTGTTCACATCTTGAAATATAATGTACATAAATACATAGCATTGTTCTCGTGTATTGCTATAAGGCTTTATTCATCACACATCTCAATGGTCGTTGTCTCGTATACATCTTAAAGAAGTGAGATTGGAAAATTATCCTGGAAAAGTCCCATGAAAATCATCCCAAATACCTTGACAACGATAGAGTAAATAAAATCAAGAACTTAATGTCCGGGCTTAATTGCCCAAAGAATGTTGTCCTAAAGAATAGTCGTCCGGTCTTATAGTTTTTGCAAAAGTTGTCCTACGGCGTAGTTTTCAGGATCAAGCTGTCCGAGGCAGGCACGTAGCCACGGGGGGGGGGGATGGGGCACGTGCCCCCCCCCAAAAAAAAGACCCCTTTTTTTACATCGATCGACTACATGTATGTGCCCCCCCCCCCCCAAAAAAAAAAAAAAATAAATAAAATAAATAAATAAATAAATAAATAAAAATCAAACTCTGGCTACGTGCTTGGTCCTAGGTGATAATTGTCCGGGGTGATTGGCTTGATGTAGTTATGTCCTAAGGCGTATTTGTAAGGAGGGAGCTCTCCAAGGGCGCAGTACTGTTGTCCATGGTTGTTGTTCAAAGGTGCAGTTGTCAGAAGGAAACTGTCCTAAGGGATAAGTTGTCTTCGGTTATAGTAGCGATGCTATAGTTGTCCTAAGGCCTGGTAGTCAGTAATAATCTTTCCTATGAGGTTGTTCTCCTGACGTTGTTGTCCAAGGTGTAGTCCTTTGGGGGTAGCTAATTTGTCCAGTGTAGTGTACAAGAATCTAGAACTCTGTCATTTTCATTTTTATCACAATTTTTTTTCTTCTCGGGGATGCAGCCCTGTACCGATTTCTGAAATATTTTGCTGCCTCACAGGCTATGTTTGGGTTATTGAGTGACTAACAAAATTTATATACAAAATACAAAATACAGAATCGTTCTATGTAAATAGTGAAAAATGCTGATATGTATGTTGAGAAACTACGTTAGAAAAAAAAAACATAGTTGTAGTAAGAAACATTGTATATCTATTCTTGCTTATTTCATTTATGATAATAATACTTTTCGGAGTATCTATATGACAAGAATAAGATAAATTGAAACAAGGAAATGAGAGGTGTCAGAAAATCAGACAGTCTGGGTGGCGTGGGTTCAATGTTATTACCAAGCAAATACCAGGAAGGAAATACAATGTTTAAGTAGGTTTATCTTTTTGACATCAAAAACACGGAATTTGATATAACATAAGCGTAAAGATATTATTGTTCCGTGGCACGTATTTGATCAAAGTTCTCTACATTATTTCTGTCTTCATGAATCATCATAGTCTTTCTATTTTTATAGTGGATGTTGTTTCGTTTGTTGCTCTAGTTTCCTTTTTGATTTTCTTTTCTTTTCTAGTTATTCTCTCTCTCTCTCTCTCTCTCTCTCTCTCTCTCAGACTATCTATATCTATCTGTATCTATCTCGTCCCTCTCTCCCTCGCCCCTCATCTCTCTCTCTCTCTCTCTCTCTCTCCCTATCTCTCTCTCTATCTCTTTCTGTCTGTATATATATCTGTTTATATCTCGTACCCCTCACCCTCCATCCCTCCTATCTCCTCATCCCCCATCTCTCTCTCTCTCTCTCTCTCTCTCTACCTATCCTTATCTATCTCATCCCTCCCTGCCCCCTCTCTCTCTCCGCCCATCTATCATTGTGCATCTCGCCCCCTTCCCCTCTCTCCCCCCTCTTTCTCTATCGCTCTCTCCCTCTCTTCGTCTGTCTTTCTTCATATTTCCACTGGCTCTCCGTTTCCATAACCAATGACACATATGCAATAATTCTTCGTCACAAAGTATAATTATTGCCAATATAAATCATAAATCATGTTCGGATTGCGTAACGATTGCGATATAGGCAAATTTCAAAATGTGATGCACAAGGCTACTGAAATAGGATATATTTTTTTATCTCTTTGTCAAAGTGTTCAAAGTTGCAATCATACAATAGAAAACACCTTTTCGTCTTTAATCTTTAATCTTTGCTCTACAATATATGTTTTCAACTTTTATTTCAATTTGTCTAGTTCTGAACTCCACCCGTGGTATACTGGATATGCCTCACATCACTATCGTCATGGGAGCAGTTCTGGGAGCAGCAGTCTTCATTTTCCTCTCTTCTGTCGCCCTCCTCCTCTTCCTGAACTTCATCTGTAAAGGCATCGCTTGTCTGGGAAAGAAAGGTAAATGAAAACCTTATTCTGTAAATCATTTCTCTTCGTGCTTTGGCAGTAATCCCACAAAAAAAGAGAGACGGTATAAGGAGCGTCAATCGTTGAATTGTTACGTAAATAATTCTCTCACCCAATTCTTTTCTTCCTTTTCTTTTTGTTCGCATTTTTTCATTAACCAACGAAAGTTGTTGATGCTACATTTCTAGGACATAATAGCTCACTTAAACAGGCGTATACACTTATTCAAAGTATAAGAAAAGAACAGGATAACATATAAGACATGTCAAAGTGCGGATGACTTCACGGAGGAACCAACGGATATCCACCCTTTCCCCTATATTGTTATGTCATCTATTTTGATTCCTAAACCTGAAATAAGGCGTCAAACTACAAAATTGCCTCCATAGAATCCTCGGGATGATTTTGTGTATGTATTTGTGAGATAGATTATTATTATCATCATAATTTCTTTTTTTTGGATAGGTGGATACGAAGAAGATGATGAGACACTGGTGCGAGTAATCCATAAAGACAACTCTAGAAAGGTAAAGATAAATTTAAAGAAAAAACAGCTTCACCTCAAATTATATTCTCATTGTAACTTTCCATTTAATCAGTATAGCCTAGATGTGGCGCTTCTCATATTTAAAGCATTTGATTTGTTTTTCTTATCTCAATTCATCTTCATGTGATACCATTTCATTTTTATTCAATTAATACTGCTCATAATTATACGATTTTAACATGTTATACTTACTAATTACGATGCTACTTTAGTTTCTGGTCAAATCCAAATGTTATGAAATTACATTACCAGAGAAATTCGAATTTTGAAAATAGAATAATAGACATTTTAATCATAAAACTACAAATTAATGAAATTCTTTACAATAATACGAGTTACTTGAGCAAAATGTTATAGTTTCCCATCAACCAATCGTCAAATTCATTAAATATTGAATTTTTAATAGCTTTGTTACGGAATCACCAATAATTACCTCAAGCTCTATGTCATTTCTTAACAGGCCTATTATGTTCAATTAAATTCAATGTTTTATCAATTGGACGATTGATTGATAGGAGACATTACTGTTGTAAAAGTCTCTAATATCACTTAATATATCTAATCAGTAATTTGCAGATTCCTATTCAAATGTGTATAATAATTTTTTGTCAAAATGGAAAATTCTCTGGATATTTCACTCATAAACGCTTGTAATTTGCTTTCTTCGTTTATGCACACAAAAAAACATTTCTTTTGTCTGTAAGCCGTTTATCTATAACAATGTAGAGTGGCAGTCATTAAATAAATCATGATTATGGAAGAAAATTATTGCTCAATATTGCTTTATAAATCCAACAGATCTACTCCCTTTCTAAGTATTATTATCTACCACACTGAGATTTGGTTTTGAGAGATCGCCCAAGAGCGATTACTCAAGCTATAACACTCGATGACTGAAACCGTCCATAAATTCGCCATTATATAATAAAATATATTCACTCATGATGTTGTCTAGCTTTGTGGTTGACACTTTTATGTACTCATTATTAAGTTACAATAACCACTGAAACATGAGCTTGACTGAGTTATTATTACTGATTTGTGTTGACCAATCAAACATTGCACGCACTTATTCCAGAATAAACAAAATAATTTATCATGAGAAGAAACGAATAGTACATTATGGCAAATAATGGACATTATAAATGTATCGTTGATTGTACAAGGAAAACAACTCCGTTTGAAAGAATCATGTTGTATGCATGATTATGTTCGATGCTGCTTGTACGTATCGGCTTGCATGGTGATGTAGATGTACAGTAGGACTCCTCAATCCTCCCTCTCCCTCACATGGTGCACCCGCAAGCCTACTGTATATGATTATATGTTCATGCAACACACTATTTTTCTGTCACGAAAAGAAGTCAAGGGTGTGTATAAATCGTTGAATATAGTTGTTTGATGAAATATTGTATGCCTACATCGACATTGTTTTAAAAGTTTGTAAACACACTTTTCTTTTTCTTTCAAAATATTGCCAGGTGGATAAGGACGGATTGGTGTATGTAGATATAGTGCATGACCACGCCCATCCCGATGATGCCCCGCCCATAAGAACAGAAGAGCCCACGCTGTATGCCTCACTAGACAGGAACGCCATGGGATCCCGCAAGAAGGATGATGATGGGTTGGTCTACATCGAAGTTTCACATGACAACGCCCATCCACCTGATGCCCCTCCCATTCAGACGGAGAAGCCGACTGTCTACGCCTCTCTCGATATGGAAGTCATGGCAACCGGCAAGGAAAAGGAGGAGAAAAGGGAAGAGGGAGGAGTCAAGGATGAGGAAGATGGTGTGAAGAATGAGATAGGGGATGTAAGGGAGGAAGAGGATGGTATTGAAGAGGATAAGGAGGATGTTATGGGGGAGAAAGATGGGGTTAAAGAGAAGAAAGAGGATGAGAAGAAGGCTCCTGAAGACCCGTCCCCAGCTACCACTAAGCAACCGAACTATGAAAACATCACTTTATTATCTAATGATGACGGACTAGCAATACCTATGGAGACAAGGCTTTAAATATTTACTCCTACATTATATTTCGCACTTTATTTCTTAAACATTAAAAAGTGCTGTATTCCACCAAAATTCCAACATGACCCGGGTCAATACCCCAATCACACCAAACACAGACAGACCACATCAATACATTATCTCTATGGTAAAAAAAAAAACGATTTGGAATCGGTTTGGCGGTGTGACTGAAGTTTTAAGCGTTTGTCCAAAATCGGGTTTTAACCACAAAATTACAGGTCTACGTTTTCGTTTTCGGCACAACTATATACATGTAAGATGTTCAATAATTTAACGCTGTTCCTCACCCGACCGGTCCTCTATCTTGTATTTCTTTTCTACTCTGTAATTATACAATAATTGAAAATGCTTTGTTTTGTATTGCATGGTTTTGTTTTGTTTGATTTTATTGTATACTTGAACAATGTACATGTTCATTCTTTTTTTATCGTGTGAATAAACTTTGAACTTTGATAATGTTGAACTTTGTTAAACGCGATGTTAGATCCAGATTGTAATTGAGTTTAAAGTTATGTTTAGGGGTATACGGTTAGACTAACAGCTTCAGGGTTTTTAAGTTAAGATTCAAGGTTCAAGGAAATTGATCATCGGAGCTTGTGTCGCAATGCCTCAGTCAAACCGACTTGAGACCCACTTCAAGCTAGCCGAATTTTCGGCCATGGACAAAATGTATTATTTTCGGTCAGTTTGTAGATGTATTGTTCTTAATGTTGGCTTTATATTTGGTACACGTTTGTATGTGTCTATTAGTCTTATCGACATTTAATATTGTATAATTACAAATAAGCTTCATTTTCTACGTTAAATCGTCATTGTCACTAGTGATATAACATTTATGTATAGCATATCCTTTCATGTTTTGATTGAGTTTTGTAAATACAAATTATTTTAATTGAATTGATTGAAATGAATCTGTTAGGAATTTAAAGTGCTAGAAATTGCATATCCAAGAAGATTTCGCTTCTCACATGCTGAAAACGCAAGTTTTCATAATAACAGAAGCAATTTGAAGAAGTAGAAAATTAGAGTTGATTAGTGATTTTGTATCTATATTTGAAGAATGTACATGAATATCCTAAATCCTAATCCTATTATGCTTTTAGTAGTTCAAAGTTGGTTTTATGATTACAGTATGAACAATAATAAAACTTTGTATATATTTCTATATAGTATATGGAACAGTGGATTCTAGGACACCTACCCCCTAGACATCCACCCCCGGATAACCACTCCGGGTAGTGGATGTCTAGGGGGTAGGTGTCCGGATACGGGAACAATGATGTAAATTATGCTAGACGATTAATTTAGTAGGTAAATGTTTACTTTTAAGTAGGTCCAAATACTGTGTTTTCAAAAATTATCAGCACCCCTATACATCTTTATATTAGATAGATATTGTCGTTTCAACATGCATTTTTATATATTTATGAGGTGTTTTATTTTCTCAATACCAGAGGTAGTACATGATTATAATCAAAATCATGCAATTTACATCATACTGACTAGATATCACGTTCAGAATAATCAAAATAAAATTCAAAAGTATAATTCCTAATTAATATAAATTGCTAAACAAAACAACTCTTTCATACATTTCCTTGTTCATTTAAAACAATAATGGTATTTCTTTGTTTTGTTGGTGTACCAGACCGGCGCTCGCGAGGTTTATCGGTCTCGTGGACCTCTTATCGCATTAATGCAATGTACTGCTAATTGTTCTCAGTTTGTACTATTTAAAAATGATAACTGAAAATAGAGTGTTTATAATTATATACGTTTTTTTTATGTTTTTTTTGCCCCTCTGTTTCTCTGTATCTTTCTTTCCCTCTCTTTCTCTTTCTCTCTCTCTCTCTCTCCCCCCTTTCTGTCTCTGTCTCTCTGTCTCTCTCTCCCTCTCTCACACACACACACACACACACAATGGTATAGGCATGCTCTCACCCTCTCTCTCTCTTTCTCTCTCTCTCAGTACACACTTACACCAACTTTCTCTTTCTCTCTCTCTCTCTCGCTAGTCTTTCCTCGTATCTCCTCATTATTTTCTTTCTCTCTGTCTATTATTTCCTTTCTTTCATTCTTATTTCTTTCTTTAATATCTGCCCCTCCACCATGTCTACCCCTCTTCGTTATTTTGATCTCATCTACTTATGTTATACATGGCTCTGTATATAATTATGTGGGGTCGATATAGGAAGCTATATGAGTGCACGTACGTGCAGGTTGTTCAATCGTCTTGCCTATTTACCATTCGTACAATAAAAACATTTATTACCTAATTAGAAAAGTATTATTTTCTATTCGGAAGTAATTAACGGGGAACAAGGTTGAAACTGAATCCACATTAACGAGACAAATCCAGCCGGGAAAATACCGAGCAATTTATTTCTCAGAGAACCATCTAGTAATAATTTTTATTCCATGTGAATTTTCAGAATTAATCTTGGTTTCTGTCATGTGCTACAAGTATCAAGGGTTGGTGTAGACACCATAGATGGGCCGTGCTATCGCCCATGCTGTCAGGGGCGTCGCTAGACCTTTTTCAGTGGAGGGGGGGGGGGGGGGAGGTGTAGAGGCCTCAGATTAACGACAAAACTAGCCACCAATTACCGACAAACTTATACAAATGCCAATGTGCCAATGTCTTCAAATTTAATCCTATAAACCCGGGGACATACAATGATGTGGTCAGATCACTTTTCCTTCACCCCTCCTCTACATCTTTTAATCAAATTCTACCGAGAAAAAAAAAAATCCATAATTTCTGGTTGCCATGCCAACCATAAATGGACGACCAATCCATGTCAGTCAAATTTCGTTTTTCTATTACATGTGTCATCTTGGTTTACAATAAATTGTGGGTGATTTAAGGTGTAAAAAGGTATATTTTGACTATTTTTTTTCATTTTATCCACAACCTTTTGTGTCACACCCCCCCCCCCCCCCCTCGCCCCCTCCCGGTTTGCGACGCCCCTGCACGCAGTAGCAACTCTGGAGAGAGAAGCTCGATATAGGGAAATCAGATCTTCAAGTTGGCTTCACGAATTTTATTGAAGAGTAGTATATAATCTCATGAAAGCAAAACCCCCAAATCAACGGCTATCATTCACCAACGAGATTTTATTTGCACATTGCACTATTCATGATGTTACTTTATATTACTAATTGCCGTCGAATTTAGAAGTAAGAAATTCTCATAGTGTTAAATGACCATGAGTATACATGACTGTATACAATGGAAAAGACTTCGGTATTACAAAAGCTGACAATTACATTACCCTGTTTTGTTTGTTTGTTTGTTTGTTTGTTTGTTTGAGTTAATATGGGATGTTATCCTTCCCCTCGATCTCACCATGAACATTGTAAAAGAAATCAGTTACCTGCTTCTTTATTTTTGGTATGTTTGGTATGGCACAGCATTCGCAAAGCCTTTCGAAAAATCACCATACTAATTGTTGTTGGAAATAAAAAATTACTAGTACATTGTTGCTCATAAAGTTGGAATATTTTTACCCCAATTTATGGAATTATTTTGACAATGAAATAGATCTAGACAGTGGCGGATCCAGGGGGGGGGGGGGGGCACAGGGGGCACGTGCCCCCCCCCCCCCCCGGCCAAAAAAAATATGTTGAAATCAGCCCCAAATTCGCCAAAAATGTACTGGCAAACAGGGACGTGCCCCCCCCCCCCCGGTCAAAAAAAATGAGCGAATGTGCGGCCGGCGCGATTTTCAAATATTCCAGAGCAAAAAAAAAAAAAATGTGCCCATGCCTTGAGCCAATAATGCATGGCCGTACAGAGGATTTGTTTATGTTGGGGACCGGGATAAAATGCAATGAACTAGTTGCATTTTCTTTTTATTTATTTTTTATTTGCGGGGACTGCCCCCTACCCTAGATATTCCAACTTTATGAGCACCGGTGTACATTAATATCCATTGACTGGATGAATAATAATGCATGTGTTGGTATGCCTGAACACTTAAATGTATTATGAAAAATGAAATTCATATAACAGTATATTTTCCTATTGGCTTCAGCTCTCCAACTGATCTAGCTAAAATATGAGGGCTTTAGTTTTGGGGGCGTACGCTGGCTACAGTCCTCCAGCGCTTAAACTGTCTGGCAATGGTCATTCATGACCAGTTCACGATGCCGAACATTTTACTGTTGTTTTCATGAGGTTATCTTTACAGCTGATCTGGCTCAATATGGGGGTCTGGGGTGGGAGCAGGCGCGTACGCAGGGGGGGGGGGGGGGTTGAACCCCCCCCCCCTTTGGTATTTTTATGTTTGTATTTTCGATGAAAACCCCCCTAAACCCCCCCCCCCTTTTTTTATTTTTTTTTATTTTTTTTATTTTTTATTAAAACACAAAAAACAAAAACACAAAATTATGCCCATGGCTGACCTAAAAAAGGTGACCTTATACCTGCCCCAACGAAGAAAAATGTCAAATTTCCAAATTTCGAGACCAAAAAAAAAAAAAAAAAAGTGTCCTCTTACCCTTTCTAGCTAGCTGATCTAGCTCATTTGTTGGGGCCCCTTTTTATAGGGCCCACATTAATTGCCACACCCACCCGCTATATAGCGGGTGGGTAGACATTCCAGACGACCCATTTATCCTAGCATTGTAATAGGTAGGGAAACATATGTAATAATCATGAAAATAAGTAACCTTTTCAGCTAGGCTGGCACTGCTAGCTGGCTGCCGTATACGAATAGATTTTTTTTTTTTTAATCACGTTTAACGAAAGGAAAACATCGAGTTCAGACCGGGGTTCAGACGGCCTTTCAGACATTAACCCACAAATCGATTAACCAATTATGAACGCAACCTGCATGTGTATCTTTGCAAAGTGGCCCAATTAAGCATAAGATCACACAAAAATACCATTATTTGATGAAATAAAACTATTAGCTAGCTAGGCTATATCCCGTATATAATGTGCACTGGTAGCTGAAGTTTGATCCATATCCATCCCGCCCTTTATGTTCGCATTCCCGCAATTTTGGCCTTTCGCATTGTGCCCGCATATAATATATGCATCAGCGCAGGTTTTTTACCTACACTGCGCAGCTTTTTTACGTTTACTGCGCAATACTCTTTCACGCACGATCCACACAAAAGGGCCATAATTTAGACGGCAAGAGGGAAATACGAAGAAATAGGGTAAGGATTTCGATTATATTACGCCCTTCCTTATTTAAGCATCATTTGTTCAGCTCAAGAATCAAATTAGAAGAGAACACGTGTCACGTGTTTGTAATTATACATTGAAGACGCCTTCTATTTGAGGGTAAGTGAGGTTTTGAAGTGTTGACTGTATGAAAATGATGTTTGGTATGCCCGCCGAAGACCAAGTTACACAATTTACAATCATCAACTCAACATTATTTGATGCCTTGTCTTTCCGTATGTCCACACATTATTATGCCATGTTGAGATGTACATATACTACCCTCAGTCATGTACTGAACTGCTTTCCAATCAAATACATTTTGTACTCGTTTCCCTGAGCATTCTTTTGAAATCGCCCACTGTTCATTGCATTCACCGTGTACACGTGCAGAGATTCGTTGCGTGCAATCTCTATGGGGAAAGCCAACCGGCATAGGTTTACACGCATGTGTATGCATGTCACATGCATGTACTGTAGCCTATGTAGGCCTACCGTATGTGCGAATACTCAAATGTCTAGACGTCGACAGTGGCTTTACGAGAAGCCCTGGCCTAGACTAGTTTCCCTGTTTATATTTTCTTCTTGCTTTGGAAACATGCTTGTTGACTATTCAAAATGTGGGTAAAATAGAACATGAGAAGTTAGAGTCTAGATAGATCTAGAATCAAAGTTTGGTGGAAATGTGAATCATGTGTTGACTGACTGTAGATCTAGTGTTGTGTAGACGAAAGTAAATAGGCGCCTGTCCGAGAATGAGGATCATCCGCATAAACAAGGATCCTCCGCATAAACAAGGATCCTCCGCATAAACAAGGATCCTCTTCGTAAACGAGACAGACGCGTCCTTAAAAAATATGGATCGTCCACATTATCACAGACTTGTTCTAAAAGTAGACCTAATTTCCGATCCGTGTGTTGGCAATGAGAAAAACGGATTCCGAATGATCAGTAGGGGCGCTGGTCCGAGACTAAGGCTAAGGATCTTCTTCGTAAAGGCGGACAGACGCGTCCGCAAAAAAATAATTTTCTGCATTTTCGCTGACATTTTCGCTGGCGCATTGGCGATGCAAAAAACGGATTCTGCAATGATTTTCTTGATGCATTTTACATTGACTTTGTACAGAGACTTTCACATTATGAGCAATAAATCCTTGGGAAGACGGACAACCCATGAAAGTAGACGGTGAACTAGGGTTATTTTCCCCCGGGGAATCCATTTTTGGCATCGCCAGCAGGCCGTTCTGTAACATGAAACCCCCAGAGCGCCGATGAAAAAAAACGTCCTCGAAAATGCAGACATCCCTTATTTTTGAGGACGCATTTTGTCTGCGTTTCTGAGGATATCCTTGTTTATGAGGACGATCCTCATTCTTGGACCAGCGCCCCTACTGACTGGGGGTATTTTATTACGCGGAATCTGTTTTTCGCATCGCCAGCGCGTGGATGAGGAACCCAAAACCTGCAAAAATGCGGACGATTCTCAGGGAATAATTTTCCCGGTATCGCATCGCAATTTGCGACGCATTTTCAGCCATTTGCTACACATCTTTTTTTATGAATCGCAATTGCTGCGATGCAAATGCAAACATACATGTTTAAGGGCGGGCTCATCACACCTCTGTACAAGTGCGAGTAAGTAGCCCGTTTCGCGATCGCCAACCCTGTAATCTGAATTACTAGGCACAAGTGCGAGTGAGTAACCCGTTTCGCGATCGCCGGCCCTGTAATCAGAATACAGGGCCGGCGATCGCGAAACTGGCTACTCACTCGCACTTGTACGGAGGTGTGATGAGCCCGCCCTTAAAGTTGATACTCTAAGACAATCCCAAATACTGAGATAATTACATAAATAGAAAGCTTTTAACCCCCATAATAACACCAAATGGTGTCCACCCGACAAAACAAGTTTAGAATAATGAATTTATTCGAGTAAACTCTACCAAAATATCTAAGTCTGAAACCCGGAAGTGCACGTAGAGTCGGGCCTCCATCCGTGACGTCACGAACGGGAGTCATGGGCTCAGTGAGAGTGAATGGCAGTGATATCCCTACGTAAATGCTATCCTGTCAGAGCTTAGATTTGTTGTTGTTAAGGAGTATATTTGATGGATTTTCTGTTTTCATTTGAATGAAGAATAACGAAGCAACATTTTCCAGTCGCTGATTTCTTTTTATATCCTCATATTCACCTATTTGGTAGAGATTTAAGACGAGTTTACTGCTTAGGAATTAAAGTTAAATCGTGCACTTATGAATAGGCGGATGCATTATATTGTCATCAGATGTACATGAGCAGTTTTGTAAAACGAATAGGTCTAGAACTATGATAGTACTTATCATAGATGTGTGTGACTGCCTCAAAAAAGGATACAGTACCAGTTAAACATTATTTTTATGTTGTAAAATATCAAACTTGAACGAGATCATGCAAGCGCGCTTCCTTTATAATATTTTGGCGAGTGATGCGGCTCTTGCATGAACGTTCGTGAAGCGAGCAGAATCGGGAGGTAAGACCAAGCCGCTGCTCTAGGCGCTGCTTGCTTGTGATGGAACGTACGTGCGCTAGTTATATCGGCAATTGCAAGAGAATGAAAGCGACGTTGCCAGCTAAGAAAAACAACTAACAAAGACTTGCTCCTGACTACCGGTGTCAGAATTGGTAGATGAAGGATGTTCAGGTCCAAGGAAGGCGAAAGACATGGGAAAAAGGAAGAAGAAACCATCGGGAGATCGCTGTATAGTGTTGTTGTTAAATCATGCCTTTATTTCATATAAAAGGAATACATGTTTACATTAAATACCAGGTCCATGTTCCCATTCCGGAACTATGGCAGGTCGCACTACATATATACAACATATACAAACAATAATGCATTAGAGTTACAAATAAATATCAATCATGCATAATAACAATTGTATATTAATCATGTATAGTATACAATTATACATTAATCATTGATCCGTATACATTACATTCATATATAAATCATGTATAATAACAATCATTAATCGTGCCTGCATTAATCATGCATAGGTTGGCAACAAAAATTAGTTAAAGAAAACAAATTAAGGGGATTATGATTTTCTGAGCATGTGGGTATAGGCTTGGAGTAGGAAACGATGTAGGAAAATGGGAAAGAGATGAGAAAGTAGAGGGTACATTATAGGTTGGAGAAAAAGTGTAAACGAGTGTAAATAAGTCATTCCACTTGGAATGGGCGGAGTGGAAGAAAAGGATAAAGTAGGGGGGCCGGGGTAAAGAGAGAAGAGGGGAGAAGAGGACGAAGAAGAAGAAAAAGACGAAATAAGGCAAAGAAGAAGAAGAAGAGGAAGAGGAAGAAGAGAGAGAAGAAGCGTTGAAGAGAATAGAGTGTTAATTAGAGGTCAAGGTATTCCACATCCTTCCACTGTGATTCTTTTCTTGCATTGAATATGACAAAGGATGACACAACTGCGTACCTACTTATGGTCTGAAAGAAACTATTCGGGCGAAGAGGGACTGAACATTTCCTGAGCACCCACTTTAGCCGATTTGTGTTGTCCCTATTTATTTGCCCCCTTGCTCCTATCTCAATAGCATGGTATGTCACATTGTAACCATTGTTTCTTACTTCGGCCACAAGTTCTTTGTACCGGTCGAGCTTTCTCGTGTGAGCAGCATTGGTGTTTGTCTCAAAGGGCACTGTTAATTCGATCATTAGCATTTGTTTCATTGATTCCCAAATAATGACGAGATCTGGGCGTTGAGAAGTTACGTAAATATGGGATGGGATGGTTCCGCCCGCCACGGTGAAACCCTGAATATCGGCATAAACTTGTTCGTGAGGGAGGGACTCTTTCACAGTTCGATAAATATACCTAAGAATATTATTGTGCCTCCATTCGTATCTATCAAGAAATGTTGAACAGTTTGATAGAATGTGGTGAAGGGTGCCAGTGGTAAGTGGGCAGAAAGGACACTTGTTTGTCAGTCTTTTCCCCCACCTGTAAAGATTTGCGTATGATGGCAAAGAGTCAATACATGAGTTGGTTACAAAGCTTAATACTCTCTTAGGTAGATTGTACATTATGGATTTCCATGTGAGGTTTTCGTCTTCCAGAGTCCGTAGTTTCACAAACTGGCCTTGGCAAAGCAAAGGTTCAACGGCCTTTTCCCAGTACGTTGATGCATCATCTTCTAACACATTTTTGACACTCTTCTTAACTACCTTCCATGAACTATTATTAACATCTACCGTATCCTCTACTCTATTAAGATTTAGTTGACATTGAACAATAGACGAGGTCTTCTGTGACCATCGTGATTCTCTTTCGAGAGTACAATCCAGTGCGTGGTTCACCAATGAGTCCCCTTTGACTCTAGATCGTGTGAGTGCTAGAGTGTGGCTCTGCCAATATATATCAGACATCTGTGGTATATTCATTCCTTGGGTCATATGTACTAAGGCAACATTTGCCCCACGGGATGGGATTCCCAGCCACTTTTTGACGAACCGTCTAGATAGAAGGTCGAGTTCGTCTAGGTTGGTCTTGTGGAGGGAATGAACTGTTAGGAGAAAGCGGACAGATGGTTGCGTATATCTAGTATATATAGCCACCTTGAATTCAGGTCTTACCAATGATCGATCTATTCTTTCTAGTTTTGTTTTAATTTCACTGTAGACGTATTGGAAAACTTCAGATGTTTTACCACTGAAGCAAATTTGGGCCCCGAGGAAACGATGAGGTTTTTCTCTGAGTGTTCTAATACTAGTTTCATTGCCAAGGTAAAATGGGATCTCTCTTGGTGAACCACTGCTGACTGACAGACTACAGCATTTAGACGGTTTTAGTATAAGGCCCATGGATGAACTATATTGGTGCAGTTTACTGATTATCTTCTGATGTTGTAACTTATTGCATGTAATGAGATTAAAATCATCAGCGTAAGGTGTCGTTATCACCTTAGTGCCATTTAGATTGTATCCATACTTATCCTTGAGTTCGGCCAAATATTCAAGTAGGGGGTTGAAACATGCGAGGAAAATAACAGGCGAGAGGGGATCCCCCTGGAATACACCTCTCTTAAACGTGAAAGGGTTTGATGACCAATTACAACCGGCAATACTACCTTGTAGTTTGCTGTATAAATTCTCAATATACAATGAAACATTTTGCGGTACGTCAAATCGTTTAAGCGAGTGTGAAATGATATCGTGGCTAACACTACCAAAGGCATCGGCTATATCAAAAAAGGTTATATGGACGGTACGTTTTCTATACCGGCTATCTGCAATAATCTCTTGAACTACTTGATTGTGTTCTATGCACCCATTTATACCGTAAATAAAAGCCTTCTGAACAGATTTATCAACAAACTTGTTCTCTACGAGGTATTCGACCAACCGGTTCGCCAAAATTTGGTGGAATACTTTGCTCACGCATGAAGTGAGTGAGATCATTCTGAAATTTTCGGGTAGGGAAGTATCTCCGTCTTTGTGTATAAGGGAAACACGAGAGACGGACCAATTATCGGGTGGATCATTACTTTCAAATAGTATACGAGAATACAAAGTAGGTAATGAACTGTGCATGGGTAGACAGCTACTGTTCACTCCGTGCCTGGGCCGATTTCAACACCAAAACAAAAATTACATGGTGAAAATATCGACTAATAGGAGGATTAAACGAGAACTTACAGTTTGAAGTTTGATCCGTATTTTATGAGTATTAGGAGGTTAGAGAATACATGAGAGCCCGCCCGCAACGCTACAATCAATCTTCAAAGCAACTGTGACTACTGATGAACAAATAAAATAAATAAAATAGGACTGATGAGAACATACTAATGATCCTGAGCAAGGGAGGGAGAGGTAGGGCATGTATTCTCTAACCTCCTAATACTCATAAAATACGGATCAAACTTCAAACTGTAAGTTCTCGTTTAATCCTCCTATTTTATTTCATATTTCTCGGTAACGAGAATACATGAGACTTCAAAGCTCAGTAGTCACATATGCGACAATAATTTGTCAACAAAATATCAGGAATAGCTAACCTGGTCCTGGTAGAAATCAGAATCAGTGATGTAGGACTGCTTGAGTGAAAGTAGAATGTCCCGTATTCACTGGTTTGTTGTAGTACTTTTCAAAAGTTTTCTCATTGGCCCAACCGGCATGCTTGAGAATCACATCCATTGGGATGTGCATCTTCTTGGCTATTGAAGTAGATGCTGCCCTTGTAGAGTGAGACTTGTACTGGTCCGTATCGATGCCAGAATTTTTCATCACAACTCTGATCCATCTCGAAATTGTTTGCGAGGATGCCCTTTTGTGTGGCTTCCGAAACGAGATGAACAGGTGTCTCTCTGACTTCCTTATTTCTTTTGTCAGTTTTATATATTGTTCAATGCAATGTACGGCACAAAGCCGTTCATCCTCTGGGAATGCTGATATCTTGACCATTATACCAACATTTCCTGGTTTACTCTGCTTAAGCAGGCTATCAACGTGGAATTCCACCGAGTCTGCCTTCAAACACATCTTGTCCAAATTAAGGTTCCACAGAGTTTGTACTCTTTGTGCTGAAGTAAGCGCAAGTAACATGCTCAATTTTTGAGTCAATTTACACAAAGGAAGCTTATCATTAGCTGGTTGAAGACGAAGGTAATCCAATACAATACTGACGTCCCAAACCTGAGCATAGCGTGGGGTTGGAGTTCTTAGCTGGAAAACACCTTTCATGTACTTGCTTATGATAGGATGTGAACCAATCGTATAGTTGCTATCATCCAAACTCATGACTGATGCCAGGGCACTCCTTGCTGTATTGATAGCACTATAGCTAGCATTATGTCTGTAAAAAAGGTCACTGAAAAACTCTAAAATATCCTTAGCTTTAGCCTGCATCCATGGAAGTTTGTGCTGTTCGCAGAAAATTTTCCACTTGGAGATGTAAATGTTGTATTGTTTCTTTGTTGATTCTCTCCATGATGCACCAATAATGTCTGTAGTTCTCTCTGTTAATCCATGTAGGTCACAGTGTGCACGCCAAGCCTGCAACAAAGGAGATCAAGATTAGTGAGAGGGTGAGGACTGCCAGACACTGGCTGAGTGAGAAGTGAAATGTTCCATGGCAAAAGCATGGGCTCTTCGAGCAACATTTCTTCAAGAATGGGAAACCAGGCTTGTGTAGGCCAGTTTGGTACCACCAATAAGCCTCGTGCATTGTCTACTTTAATCTTCTGTAGGCACCTTGGAATTATGTTGAAAGGTGGGAAAGCATAAAAATTGAGAGTACCCCAGTCTACGGTGAATGCATCCACTGCCCAAGCATTAGGGTCTGGCATCCACGAAATATACTTTGGTAGCTGAGCGTTGAGCCTAGTTGCAAACAAATCTACCTCTGGCAGACCATATCTACCCACTATTGACTTGAACATAGCCCTATCGAGCATCCATTCAATGTTGTCATTAAATTTCCTAGACATGCGGTCTGCTTCGACGTTTAGAGTACCTGGGAGATGAGCAGCCGTTAACCAAATATTTCTATCCTTACACCACTCCCAAATTTCACTGGCCATTTCATTGCAGGAGTGTGATCTAATACCTCCCATATTATTGAGGTACGCAGTTGCCGTCATATTATCAAGCCTAATCAGAACATGTGTATTTCTCATGTTAGAACAGTAAGCTTTCAACCCGAGGCCTGCTGCAAGGGTCTCAAGATAATTTATTTCATTATTGTGAGCCCTAGCCAATTCTTGGCTGTTCCATCTGCCCCCCGTTTGTGATTTTAGATCTGTAGCACCCCAGCCTTTTCCACTGGCATCGGTGCGCAATTCCATCATGAATTTCCCATGATGCATAGGGCACTTAACTGAAGTAACATTTGAAACCCACCAGTTTATTTCATCTTTAGATTTAGGTGAAAGTACCATGGGTCTGTCAAAGTGCCCTTTATTGCACCTTAATGCTGCTATTTTCTTTTTCTCTAGTGCCCTGTAATGCAGTGGCCCATACTGAGAAGCTGGAAATGTTGCTACTATTTTCCCAATTATCTTCGCAACTTCCCTTATGGAGGGGGCTTTCTTCTCTAGCAACCCAATGCATGCCTCTCTTACGTCTTTGCCTTTGTTAACAGGCAGTGTAATTTCCATTCTAATTGTATCAAGTCTGAATCCAAGAAATTCAATGTCTTGAGTCGGTTCAAGCACCGACTTTATTGGATGAATTATGAATCCCAGTCTACTCAGCAACATTGTAGTAGCTGTCACGGATTCTAGTGTTCTAGACTTGGTTTTACCAATAATTATAGTGTCATCCAAATATCCAACAACTTTGTGTTTGGATTGTCTAAGACAGGCAAACACAGGTTTGAGAAGCTTAGTAAATAGCCTGGGGGCAGAGCTAAGCCCATTTGGTAGGGTTTTAAATTGCCATAATTGTCCCTGCCACACAAAGCGAAGGTACTTTCTAGATTCTGTATGAATGGGTACCGTGTAGTATGCATCGCGAAGGTCGACTGAAGCCATGAAGTCTCCCTCAGACAAGAGGGAGACAGCAGTGAAAATGTTGTCCATTTTGAAATGGCAATAAGTAATGTATTTGTTAAGTTTGGACAAATCCAGAATTAGTCTAACTCCTCCATTCTTTTTTGGTCTTGTGAAAATGTGTGAAATGAATTCACCATTGACGTGTGAGCAACGCTCAATGACGTTTTTATTTTCTAGAGTATTCAACTCCTCATGGATCTTAGCCATCTCCATAGCATTTCGCTTGTAAGTGTGGAGGGGCTTGTCTTGTATGGGGGGGAATTTGTCTGGATCAAATTCCAGTTTGTAGCCTTGAATAGCTTGAAGTAAGAATGGATCTGAAGTAATTTTGCACCAATTTTCATAAAATGGCTTCAGTCGACCTCCGACCATATCAGACACGGCTTCATTACAAACACTAACCTCTTGAGTGCTTGTGCCTGAAGGGGAATTTCCCCCGACTACTTCTTGCGATGGTACGATTGTTTGCCCCTGTTGGCTGTTGGGGTGTAGGTGTGTGATGGCTGTTGTTTTGAATTCCCTTTCTTGAAGTTGGAATTCTGGCGCTGCCCTAAAAAAGGGCGCTCTGAGTTCCCATACATACGGGATGACGAATTGCCTTGATCTCGATTGGGGAACCAGCCAGCTCGTTTCATGGTGTGCTTGGCATAGTCTGTAACCTTGCGATAAGGATGATATGAGCGTTGCTGCCTGTCTTGAGGCTGGTTTCTCGTGTTCATAACACCTGCCGTGGCTTTTTGCTGTTCTTGCAGTTCTTTAACCTGGCGCCCCAGATCCTCGCCAAACAAGTGTTTGGTAACTGGGTAAGTTGGCCGGCACAGATGATGAAAAAGAGGGTTGAGATCCGGTTTGATCAAATCCTTCCTCATGGAATTTATGCCGTAATTGGCATTACATAGCAGCGCCAATGCATCATGCTGCTCCTCGGGTCATCGTAGCCGGGTTCAGAGATCGTGCAAAAGCACACAAGCCTTTGGTTAATGACTTCTGGATGTACTGAATTTTCAGATCTTTATTTCTAGTTGCTGAACGCAAGTTTTCCCAAATAATTGTGTTCACTCTTGGAGTGTCAAGCAATTCACAGTTTTCGGGGGAAAGATATTTCTCAGCCGCCTCATCCAGAGATTTTTCTTCCAGTTTGTTGCTCATCAAATAAGTCATAGATTGAGCTATGTCGTCATGTAAGGGGGCACCAATCCCCGAGGGCATGGCAAATTTTGCGGCGATCATGGGAATTGAATCTTGTCCCTTGCCGGCAGTAGTAGGCACACTACCAACAGCTCTGCCCATGCTTCCGACATCGTCGGTATCATAAAGAAGTTCGCTACCTGGCGATTCACTTCCATCATAAAGATCATCGACCAAAAGGCCTTCCCCCGAGGTCAATCTTCCTACCGAGAGGGGCTCCGTGTTTTTATCAACCGGAGAGGAGAATGTCTGTGGGGCCAGAGCCGGCTGTGCCGGGGCAGGGATTCTCTCCATTAACACAGAAAGCATGTCTTCCAGCTTATCAATGCGTGAATCCACAGACTTCGATTTTGAGTCCGAGCTCGGCTTAGCCTTGCTCGTGTTGTCAAACTCGCGGTTCGGCTTAGCCTTACCAACACATTTATTGTCAGAGGATTTGACTTTCGTCTTAGACGATTTAGTATTTTCTTGCACGCTCGGCTTTGCCTTGCTACTAATTTTGCATTTGGGAGTACCCACAGCAATGCCCGAGCTCGGCTTTGCCTTACTCGTCAGGGGAGAAACACCGGGTACGGTAGGCATTATGGGCCCGGCTGCCTGCGGGTTAGTACCCGTCCCCGTGATTGCAGGTTCCGATGGTGACTTGCTCGTGCCCGGCAGGCACCGAGCAGAAGATGGGATTTCAAAATTTGTTTTAGAGTCCCAAGATTTGTCCATTTTAGAACAAAGCCTGTTTCAAAAGTGTCAGAAACTTTTCTACGAGCGAATTTCGGCAAAAACTCTGCCGGAAACGAAGGATTGCAAAAATATAAACAGATTTTTGCAGCTCAAAGATTTCGTATATCATACGATGTAAGCGCGACGAACGTATTGATTGTAGCGTTGCGGGCGGGCTCTCATGTATTCTCGTTACCGAGAAATATGAAATAAAATAGCACATCGTTGGCATGTATATGTCATAATTTTTAAAAGGGGAATTGATATTAATACTATGAAGTACTAGGGGAAGGTAAAGAATTGCACATAGAATTATGATTTATTAGACTTTTCAGCCTTTGAAACAAAAATATGCAGAAAATCATATCACTCTGCACATGTTTGCTATGGAACATCCGGGTACGTGAATATACTCTCTCCCGGACGTGAGGTCATAAATAGTAGACCAGCGCCGTGACTGATTTTCTATGCAAAGAGAGGCGGATATTTTAGACATTTCAATTGAGGATTTCGAGTAGACAGAATTTTTTTGTGATATACTAAGTAATTGAAAAACTTAAAAATAACATATACTTGCCGTAGGTAACAAATTAAGGGACATTTATTTGCTTAGAGTATCAACTTTAAACATGTGTGTTTCCATTTGCATCGCAGCAATTGCGATTCATGTAAACACAGCGTAACTACTGTGCGTGAAGTATACTGCAGTCACTCTCTAACCGTGAAGCTTATACACATACACCCATTGTCGCACAAGCACATGGCGTGCTACGATCACCTTCTAACCGCGATTGTTGTTTTGAGGCATGGTTCGCGCGATCATTGCACAATGCAATGACAATGCACGTGGGATCTAATTACATCCATTGCATGTGCGCGATGCCTCGTACCTGGGAGTTGTTTGTTTACTGTCACTGCAGCAAGCGGCCATATCCATTTGAGGACTAGAAATGTGAGTACACCCACCCTGTTTAAATGTACCTTGATCTCATTGTAGTGGGCTGAAAATGTGCGCTTTGCTATATGAGAAAAAAATTGCGATACAAATTTATCCAACTGCTATGCAAAAATTATTTTGTTTAGCAGTTTTGCTATGCAATTTTTTTGCTGAAAATTATTCCCTGATTCTTATTTTTGTAGGACACATTTTGTGCGCATATACGAGGATATCCTCATTTTATGCGGGCGATCCTCATTCTCGGACCAGCACTCCGACTCTGATCAGTGATTTGCAAGCCCTTAGAAACTTTTCTCAAAATGTATCTGTAAGTGTAACAGCAAGATTAGTTTTTGAATTTATATTCAAAATTTCTAATCGAAAGACTCTGTGGTATTCTCTCTAGGAGTGAAAATTTAAAACCTCATCTCGTACACAAATTGGGTAAATATAATTCAAATTAGAAAATACAAAGGACGTGTGATTTTGCTAATTATGAATATTTTACCGCTATACCTTTAGAACAGTTTTCAATGTTGGCTCTTTTACAAGTTTTTAGATTTTCTCCGAGCGAAATCCCTGCAACATCTGTGGATCCAGGGGGAGGGGCACTCTTCAAAATACCTGATCCAACATACAATGTATGTTATGTTATGTAGGCCTAGCTACACACTAAATTGTTTGATGACATGTAGAATATATATATGTACTCATCACTTTTTTTGCTCCTTTTTTTCTCCTTCTCTTCTTTTCCTCCTTTATCATCACCTTCTTCTTCTCCTTCTCCGCTTTTTTTCATCTTCTTCTTCTCTTTTTTTTCTTCTTCTTCTCTTTTTTTCTTCTTCTCTTTTTTTCTTCTTCTTCTTCTTCTCTTTTTTTCTTCTTCTTCTTCTCTTTTTTTTTCTTCTTATCTGTAGAAATTTCCAAGCTCCCGTTTTAGCTCATCAGTTGCTATTTCAAACCTACCATAATGTCTCTAGACGACGTGACCTTCCGCTTATTGGTGAGCAGCAATAAAGCTGGAGGAGTGATCGGTAAAGGAGGTCAAAACATCAAGCGCCTCAGAAGCGACTACAATGCAACGGTCAGTATTCCGGACAGCAGTGGTCCAGACCGAGTCCTGCAGATAGTAGCCAATACTAAGGAAAATGGGCTAGAGATCATCAAGGAGCTGATTCCGCTCATTAAGGAGGAGGTGTCACCATTCTCAGACGGTGAGGCCGACCCCTACACCACGACGCTGAGCCTCTTGGTACAAACCAGCCAAGTTGGGGCCATCATCGGGAGAGCGGGCAGCAAGATCAAGGAACTCCGGGAGAGCACCCAAACCAAGGTCAAGGTATTGCAGGAATGCCTTCCTTATTCGACAGAACGTCAAGTCCAAATCAATGGCACCGAAGATGCAGTTCTCATGGCCATCGGTGAAATCTATGTGACGTGCAGTGAAACCCCAATCAAGGGTTCTGTACTTCTCTATGATCCATCGCAGCAAGAAGGCTATGGTTGGAATCAAGGTGGCTTTGGCGAATCTATGGGAGGAGGAGGAAGAGCAATGGGGTTGCCAAGAGGAGGAGCAAGAGGAATGGGGATGCGAGGCGGAGGAGGAAGAGGAATGGGGATGCGAGGAGGTAGAGGTGGGGGAGCGGGACAGCAAGGCAGCAACCCAATCTTCGGCTCCGGAGGTCAACGGTACGGCAGTGGGGGTGCCTATGGGTCAGGAGGAAACGACGGTGGTTTCGCCGGTGAAGCCACGACGACACAACAGGTCACCATCCCCAATGACCTTGTGGGTGCAGTCATCGGCAGAGGCGGTGAGCGCATCAGAAACATCCGTTCGCGAAGCCAAGCCGAGATCGAGATCGCCAATCCCCTCCCAGAGGCCGAAGACAGAGTCATCACCATCAGAGGCACTCAAGAGCAAGTCCAGCATGGCCAGTTCCTGCTGCAGAATTGTATCCAGCAGTTTAGCGGACACTCGTCCTAATTTTTTTTCTCGCATGGAACGGACAATCGCAAAAGACTTTCTCTACCTCTACGAAATAACAGGTCTGATGTAAGATCGAAAATTGCGATGTGAAGGTCACGCTAGTCAAAGGAAGTAATTGAAATTATACATGCGTTTTTGTACTGAGATGGTGTATTAGCTATTATTTTTATTCCGCTAATTATGTAACCAGGCACCACAAAACCACTAAATAGTTGCATGGTGCGCTTTTCAATTAGAGCTCAATATAAAAGGTGTATTGATTTGGTCGGGTTGATCAATTTTAGGTTTTAGCATTCCTGAAACATTTATTCTGATTTCAAAATTTTGAAGAACCGAACAATCTAGAAGTAGGTTTTTTTGCAGTGTTTTGTAAGCCTTTTTTTTGGGGGGGGGGGGGTACCCTGGCAACTGGTCATTAATTTGAGCAGAGTGAGCTTTTGCTTTGATACCTAGACCAAGTAAAGATCAGGATGCTGATAATTGATGCGCCAACTTTTAGGACAATCTGATAAGCCCTTCAAGTAAATTGCTCTAGAGGTCTAATCCCCCTTTTAACACCTTGGTGTGTGCTTTTTAGAAAATAACATTCTCTTGGACAGGTCCTTATTTCAATGGGTTAGGAAAATGATACATCCTACTGTGATGAAAGGTTGAAGGTAAAAATCTACCCCTTCAGAATCATAACTAAACTTAAAAGTCATTTCTGGTGACTTTTCAGTGGTTTTGTGTTGCTCGGTCACTTGTTGTACAACTGGAATCAATCAAGCAATTGTAATAGGCCACTTCGGAGATAGGACTCATGCAAATGACCCCCAAATATCCACAGATCCTATAAACATGGACAGGTCCCACTTTGCGCATTTTAGAATTATCACTGCCAAAGTGATGGGAGATGCTTCATGAAAACCTTTTGTTGTTTGCCCCCTTAAAAAGAATACTATCACCTGTGTCAGAAAATGAGCTGCTGGTGCATACATGTAAATGAATGATGATGACATAACTTTCATGAACACGTATCCGGCAGTCGACAATGGCTTTAACAGTTTTGTATAATTTTATGACCTTTATCTGTCCATGTTCAGATGGTTCATGTATCTTCGAAGTGGCTTATTGTTGCTGAATAGATCGGTTTACTAACATTTAAATTAATGGATGTTTCTCCCCTGGGGACCTAGTGACAAGTTATTCCATTAACATGTTAGAAATAAATGAACGGTGGCGTAATGAGCAAAAGATTTTTGGAAGACGGAGAGAAAGAAAGAAAAAAAATTACAAAAAATGAGGGGAAAAACCCGACAATCATGTCATTTCGGCAACATTTGTAAATAATTGAATAAGAGATAAACCATGTTTGAATTTTATAAGCCCCCCCCCCCTCCCAATCGGTATGTCGGTGTATTACAATGAACTACAATACTCTGAATCCAGTTTGCATATAATACCTGTTATTTTGGCAAGTCTTGGTCAAACTTTCAGGTTGTCAAGAGCAACCTTTGTTTGAAAAGTAGGCAGAAAGTGTTAATAAATCAGTAAACCGGTCTATTGTTGTTGAATACCTTGCATAAATTGATTGCATGGCTTATTAAGAAAAAAAAGTTAGACGAGGTCAAGGTGTAGGAAAGGGTTCTATATAACTGTGATGCTGGGGTAATAATAATTGCAGGGCCTGCAGTAAAAGCAGTATTGATACTGATGTGATTACCCTAGGTAAATTGTTAATTTAATATTATTATTATTACTGTAAGTGTTTATTATAAGAAAAGTACTGTACTGTACCATTTTAGTAACTGCTGAATGCGGAAGTATGACGATGTATAACTCAAGCTTATGTACATGTACATGTACATGTACTTTATTTTTTACCCCCTAAAAAAAAAAAAAAAAAAAAAAAAAAATTACACCCAATTGCTTATAATTATACCTATTCTTTCTTGAATATCAATTCCATTCTGATGTGTTTTGTAAGTTTGTGTTGAATTTTTAAATAAAAAATATAGACCCTAATTAAAGATTGCTGTAATTTCTCCGTCATTTAACCCATGAGTGTAAATTTGAAGGGATGTATCTCTCTTTTTTTTCCTCCCGTTTTCAGGCAGTTTTAGACAAGAGTCGTATACGGTACTTATTTTTAAAAGCTTTATTGCAAGTCGCTGACTGTCCAAGAGATTTGTGTAATTAATTTGGTTTGTCTTGCAACTAAAATAAAACAATCATTATCTTACATGATTAAAAATAATTCAGGATGATCTATGATGATGATGATGACTATGATGACAGAAATGGTGACGGTGGTTGCATGATGATGAACATGACAGACACAATGGTGATGATGATAATGACGGACACAATGTTGATGATGGTGACAGACATGATGAATATAATGGTGATGATGAGCATGATATGATAATGGCAAACATGATAGGGTGGTGATGATGATAATGATAGACATGATGATGACAGACACGATGATGCTGATAGACATTGGTGATGATGATGAGCATGATAAGATGGTGGCAAACATACAGTGGTGGTGAAGATTGATAAGGGATGGTAATGACGAACATGATATGATAGATGTAATAATAGAAAGTGGTGATGATGATGATAATGACAGACATAGTGATGATAATCATGATGATAAGATGAATGCAAACATGATATGGTGGTGATGAAGATAGATAAAGTGATGGGGATGATGATGAGCATGATATGATATGAAGGTGATGAAGATTGATAAGTGAAGGTGATGATAATCATGACAGACACGATGGTGATAATAATAATGGTGATGATGAGCATGATATGATGATAGCAAACATGATATGGTGGTGATGAAGATAGATAAAGTGATGGTGATGATGATAATGATGATGGACATGGTGATAATGAGCATGATATGATGATTGCAAACGTGATATACAGTGCGTCCCAGAAAAATCGAAACCGAGAAGTATCGATGTTTTATCATAACTTATTCACAACCATAATTAATGAATGATACATATTTGGAAAGCTTAGAGTCTCCTCTTTCAGTTGATACTACTCAGATGATGCATATTTCACGCATGAGTGATCAAAAGCGATTTGAAGGAAGGAAACCAAAAAGACATTTGGCGGGCGGTATCTGAATTTCGAAGAAAAATTCACATTTCTAGAAAGTTGAGTTTCTGCCCTTTCATATGACACCTCAATCAGGAAAAATGAGCGAGGAATAACAAAGTTCTGTTTGTTTAAAGTAGCCCTTACATTTTCAAAATTTTAACAAACGAATTCGTTTTCACTGGGTGCCTGCCGTAGCAAAAAGCAGATTTGAAAAAAGACTTAACTCCGTTTCGTTGACAATCAGCCATGCATGAAGACTCTCGTCTACGGCTGATTGTCAACGAAACGGAGTTAAGTCTTTTGTTAATTTCGTTTATTGATACGGCAGGCAGCCAGTGAAAACTAATTCGTTTAATAAAATTATGGAAATGCAAGCACTACTTTAAACAAACAGAACTTTGTCATTCCTCGCTCATTTTTCCTGATTGAGGTGTCATATGAAAGGGCAGAAACTCAACTTTTTAGAAATGTGAATTTTTCTTCGAAATTCAGATACCGCCCGCCAAATGTCTTTTTGGTTTCCTTCCTTCAAATTGCTTTTAATCACTCATGCGTGAAATATGCATCATCTGAGTAGCATCACATGAAAGAAGAGACTCTAAGCTTTCCAAATATGTATCATTCATTAATCATAGTTGTGATTAAGTTATGATAGAACATCGATACTTCTCGGTTTCGTTTTTTCTGGGACGCACTGTATAGTGATGAAAATTGATAAGCGGTGGTTAGTGATGATGATAAAGAATTGAAGATGATGATTATTAATATAATCGTATTGATGGAAATGATGACAGACAATGGGGATGATGGTGATAATCATGATTGTGATGATGACAACGGCTCGGATGACCATAATGATGATGGATAGTGATTATGATGTTGAGTGGATGCTGGTGATTGCATGTGGTGATCAGTCCCGTTAAAATCCCTGAGGAACCCGGCGTATGCTTTGCTACATGTAAATCCTAATTAGAGATGGAGGAAAGATCGAGATCGAGAAGGATAGATTATATATTAGAAATAAAGCGTAGAGGAGAGAAAAGATGAATAATGGAAATTAAGAAAAAGAGAGGGAGAGTGAGAGCACTATGGAGAATTCCAGAGACATGCAGAGAGAGAGAGGGGGGGGGGGGTGGGGTGGGCTATAAAGAATTATAAGAGTGTTAGTATCGAAGCTGATCAAATAAAGAGGGAGGAATAGGGAATACTAAGAAGCTCTATACTAGCAGAGAAAGGGGGGCGGTGGGGGTCATGCTGGAGAGAGATCACGCGGTTCTATAGAGGATTAAGACTACTTGGGGCTTGATTAATAGGACCCCTAAAACTTCCATCAATTGAAAGCTCCCCCCCCCCCCCCCCCCAGCTTTGGGCTTGATCAAGAGGACCCCTAAACCTTCCATCAATTGAAAGCTTCCCCCCCCCCCCCCAGCTTTGGGGCTTGATGAAGAAGACTTCTAAAACTTCCATCAATTGAAGGCTCCCCCCCCCCCCCCCCCCCCGGCTTTGGGGCTTGATCAATTAGAGGCCCCCTAAAACTTCCACCAATTGAAAGCTCCCCCCCCCCCCCAACAGCTTTGGGGATTGATCAAGAGGACCCCTAAAACTTCCATCAATTGAAAGGTCCCCCCCCCCCCCCCCCCACCAGCTTTGGGGCTTGATGAAGAGGACCCCTAAAACTTCCATCAATTGAAAGCCCCCCCCCCCCCCCAGCTTTGGGGCTTGCTCGAGAGGACCCTAAAACTTCCATCAATTGAAAGCCCCCCCCCCCCCCCCCCCCCCCCCAGCTTTGGGGCTTGATCGAGAGGACCCCTAAAACTTCCATCAATTGAAAGCTCCCCTCCCGCAGCTTAATTCTTATAATAAGTAAATTGAGACACATGTATAAAATTAGTACAAAAAACATCAACCCCCCCCCCCCCCCCCCTACAAAAAAAGACAGTATAATAAACACATATTGTACATGCTGAAATATATGGTCTATTTTGTAGTATTTTCTGCAATATAATTATTCGGGAGAATTAGCACGTTCCCACATGTGGAAATTCGTGTCATGTTCTATGTAGGCCTAGGCCTATACAGTTAGGGTTTAGATCCTAGATCTAGATTCTAGGGTCTATGCAAATTTACTTTAGATTTTATTTTAGTGAAGTCTGTTTAAATGTATATTCTGAGATAAAAGATTGCATACCAGTAACTATTTTTGGGTATTTTGCAATACAATTTGATTTCCTGTGATGGTAAAGTATTGAGAGAGGTGTGTTGACTGTTGATGTTGTTGGATTTCTCAGAATCGTCTCGTCTGATCATGACGTCAAATTATTTGACATTTACATGTACCTTATTCATCATTGAGTTTAACATGATTAATTGCCTTCACCATTGCCATCGATTCTCTAGTCTCGGCTCACACTCGCATAGGCACAGCTCATGCCTCCCCACTCCCGAGAACAGACGGACCCCCCATGCGTGTTACCAAAATGTCCTTTCGTAACATAAGAAAAAGGTTGACCCGTATTGACTTTACACACCGGACTTTTGCTGAAAGGGGGGGGGGGGGGGGGGGGGGGGGGTGTCGCTTGGAACACGCATAGATCTATGCGTACCCTAAATAACACTGAATGGGGGGGCCGGGGTTGACTGTAGGTGTTGTGTAGACTAGACGAAAGTAAATAGGCGCTGGTCCGAGAATGAGGATCATCTGCATAAACAAGGATCCTCTTCGTAAACGGGGGACAGATGCGTCCTTACAAAATATGGATCATCCACATTATCACAGACTTGTTCTAATTTCCGATCCGTGTGTTGGCGATGAGAAAAACGGATTCCGTGATGATCAGTAGGGGCGCTGGTCCGAGACTAAGGCCAAGGATCTTCTTCGTAAAGGCGGACAGACGCGTCCGCAAAAAAAACAATTTTCTGCATTTTCGCTGACGATTCTGATTTCCGATCCGCGCGTTGGTGATGCGAAAAACTGATAAAAGTAGAGAGTGTACTGCCTACTGGCAGTATGGTCCGAGAATAAGGATCGTCTTTGTAAACATGGTCCGATGCATCCTCAAAAATAAGGACCGTCTGCATTTTCGCAGACGTTTCATATTTTTGATCGGCGCATTGGCGATGCAAAAAACGGATTCTGCAATGATTTTCTTGATGCATTTTACATTGACTTTGTACAGAGACTTTCACATTATGAGCAATAAATCCTTGGGAAGACGGACAACCCATGAAAGTAGAACGGTGAACTAGGGTTATTTTCCCCGGGGAATCCATTTTTGGCATCGCCAGCTTCTGTAACATGAAACCCCCAGAGCGCCGATGAAAAAAAAACGTCCTCGAAAATGCAGACAACCCTTATTTTTGAGGACGCATTTTGTCTGCGTTTATGAGGATATCCTTGTTTATGAGGACGATCCTCATTCTTGAACCAGCGCCCCTACTGACTGGGGGTATTTTATTACGCGGAATCTGTTTTTCGCATCGCCAGCGCGTGGATGAGGAACCCAAAACCTGCAGAGCGCTGAAAAAAGATAAAATCTGCAAAAATGCGGACGATTCTTATTTTTGTAGGACACATTTTGTGCGCGTATACGAGGATATCCTCATTTTATACGGGCGATCGTCATTCTCTGACCAGTGCTCCGACTGATCAGTGATTTGCAAGCCCTTAGAAACTTTTCTCAAAATGTATCTGTAACAGCAAGATTAGTTTTTGAATTTATATTCAAAATTTCTAATCGAAAGACTCTGTGGTATTCTCTCTAGG
>JAVYIG010003273.1:0-203808 GCA_035222895.1 Strongylocentrotus droebachiensis
TGCAGTCTGGTATGTGGGGTGCTCTTCTTCTTGACTTATCTTGGTCTCCTTGTGGCTTTCTACATGTACACCATGTCTGCTATGCAGGAGATAAATCAACTTGACAACCCGGTAACATGGACCAACTCCAGCAGCTGCAGCAGTTACAGAACCAGCAGTAAACTCAGCTTGCCTAGCTTAATCAGCTTGGACAACCCGGGTATCATGGACCAACTCCAGCTGATGGACTCGTTGCAACAGTTGCAGAACCAGCAGCAAACCCAGCTTGGCTAGCTTAAACTCGGACAACACGCCCAACAGCCGGCAGGCCTTTAACCTTATACCTCTTAATTCAGTAACATAGACCAACTCGGTCACACAAAACAGACACAACAAACCCAGCTTGGCTAGCTTAATCTTAGACAACACGCCCAACAATCTTTAACCCAGGCCTTTAAAGGTACTATGTCCCTTTTGCAGCCAACCTCAAATTCTGTAGAACTTTGCAGGAAATATGAATATGTCATGTATGTCCTATCTGTGAAATTTAAACGTTAGCAATGTCCTCATATTCAAATTATGCAAGGAAACCCGTTTACTTGCTAGACTTCACTGTCAGACACTATTGAGTGACTGACTGGCTTTTTTTCTTCTTTGGTAATAACATACATGAAAAGAGTTGTAAAGGGTACATGAGCATTCGTCTACATCAATAACCCACTTCTTGTGATGGCCAAGATTAAACTGATTGAATCTGTGCGCAGCATAAAACGTATGACCATTCGGTACAATTGTCTGAAAATCAAGACTATTACTTTTGGGCTCTATAGCCCTAAAGTCGATTTGACAACTAATAGTCGTTATTTTCCCACTTGAAGACATTTTCAAGCCCCACCTTTTTTAGGGAAGTTCTAAATTAGTATTATCTTTCAAATGCAGTTGGAATTTAACTTTTTCATTTGTTGGGCCTGCAAATGGGACATAGTACCTTTAACCTTATACCTTTAATTTAGTAACATAGACCAACTCGGTCACACAAAACAGACACAACAAACCCAGCTTGGCTAGCTTAATCTGAAAAATCAAGCCCAACAACCTTAAAAACACGATTTGACTCAGTAACACGTACCATTATAGATCCTATTCCTTCCTAAAGACTTGCTCAGAAATTGTGCTGTAAAGCGTCGTAAAAGAGCTGTATGAAACAAAGGAATTGCATATATTCACTGAGCTAGCTCTTTGTTATAAGATACGCAAATGTGAAGCTTACTATACTTTACGTCATATAAGTAAAAGCCCACCAATATTTTGCGGCATGATGTCTGAACGAGCCTTTAAGCTGCCAGCCATGATAGGCATGAATATAATGAGTAGCGCCCTCATAGAAAAAAAAACTAATGAGTCGTAAAAGCGTAAACCCAGAGCCCCACAAAACATGGTCAACTTAAAACAAAAAAACACTTAAAAATTGGTTTGTACTTAGGAAAAATATATAAAAAATAACAACAAACAAAAAACGTTCACAAATGTATATATTCATGTACATAATCTCTGATATTTACAATGGAACTTGTTATTCATTTTAGAGTGTTTCTTTCATTCTCACGCAGCTTGTTATCTTGGTATTCATCATGGTCTTTCTTATGTAATATAATCTTTATAATGAGTCTTCTAGAGATGGACAAAGACTCTTGGACGACGCTAGAACAAACGATTTTGTGTTGTCAATGTATAATTAAGATGTTATGTTATGTTTATACTTGGTGTTAAAATGTAACACAATCGCAGCTACTTTTGAAAAAGCAACACAGGGTCATTTCAATAGCCTCGTGTATGTGTCGCGTAATGAAATGTGCGAACAATGAGTATTACGTAATGATTCAAACATGATTTCTATATATGGAATGTACAACCCCGACGTGGTAAGGTAAAGAAATTACCCTTGAGTTTTTTTTAAATAGTTGCGATCGTTTTATGATTTCATTTTCAAATGTGTAAATATTTGTTCATAGTTGCTAAAATAATGATTGATAATATACATGTTAAGGGTACTGAAATCACTTATTAGAGTGAAATACACGTACATGTACTTGAAATATATATTTTCTATGGAGACGGCTTTGCACATAATGTATTTTTCTATTTTTACTCAGGCGGTTCACTATAATTACTGTTTCTTCGCATATATTGTAATATTGCTACCGTACTTTCACTTAGGGCTTATTTGATAATAATCCTAGTAAGTAGGATCGATTACAATCATTCATGGCTGAAAACACAACAAAGAGCGAATAAGAGTTGAACATGACATTGTATTGAAATCGACAGAAAATAATAAAATATGTATATGCACGTATACTTTGTAATGCTTTCATTAGTTCATATCTATTTTGTACTTTAAAAGGTGCTCCTCATTTTATATTTAAAGAGACCCTGTCGTTAGTGAAAATGAAATAGATGAATTATATATCAACGGAAACCTTACAGATCATATAGATTACAATAATATCAATTTTATTATACTGTGTGTCTCGTGAATTATCGGTCTCTATTAATGCATGTAGGTCTTGTGGATTATTGTCTGTCTAATGAGATGTAGCCAACTATGAAAGAGGATCTCAATGTTTCTGATTGAAATGTCCTTATTATTTTTCCTTCTGTTCTTCCTCCTCTTCTCCTTCTCTTTCTCCTTCTTCTTCTCCTTCTCCTTCTTCTTCTCCTCCTCCTCCTCCTCCTCCTCCTCCTCCTCCTCTTCCTCCTCCTCCTTCTCCTTTTTTTCTTCTTGTTATTCCTCTTTATCTGCTTCTTTTTTTTTTCTCCCTCCGTTAGAGTAGGAGATTAGCAGTTATTTCCAACAATATCAAAGTCGCAAGTTTCAGACCTGTCATTCCATCTCACTTTATCACCTTCGACCCAAACCCTCCCCCCCCCCCCTCTCCCTCTCTCGCTCTCAATTTCTCTCTCAATCTCATGTTCCTCTTCCTTGTTGTCCTTCCCTAGTATTGAATCATTTCACTTTATCTTCATCTTACCCTCTACCTTTTCTCCTCTATAATTGTGTTGCATTATGTATGTCAACCTTGCTATAAATTGTATAATTGCAAGTTTGCAACAGAGAGAGAGAGAAGAGAGAGACAGAGAGAGAGTAGAGCAAGAGAGGGGGGGGGGGCGATTTGTTTAATTCAGAACAATGAAGAAAGATGCAGAGAAAAGGCATATTCATTATCATTATTGATTTAAAGAGTAGTAGCAGTAGTAACACTAGCAGCAGGGGCTTCATTTTTTTTAAGGAGGATCGTGCCCCCCCCCCCCCCCAAACAAAAAATAATATGAAAAAGTGAAGACAAACATGTAAAGCAAATACTGAATAAAGACTGCAACACACTTTTAGGCTCTGGAGGACCAAAGAGTGCAGCGTTTAGACTTGTAAAATAATATGCACAAATCTTCTCTCTCGGTCGCTACGCTCCCCCACATAATATCCTTAAAAATGTACAAGTACTGTTTACCGTTTTTATATCATAGTTTTGCTAAGGAATGTAACATTTTGATACAACAAGACCTTCGAAAAACCTGTGAGGGGGTATTTACTTCCGTCACCTTTGCCCCTTTCGTTGACAAGCTATGCTCTCTCGTCACTCGCAATGCGTCCCCCGGTCATAAATCGCCGACCCTGACTAGCAGAAATACTGAAATAGTATTATCTGTACTCAAGTGCGACCTAGCTCCCGAAGGGGGGGGGGGGGGGGGGGGGTGAGGAGGGGGTGGGGCACAGTGCTCCTTTTTACATAGGAAAAGTGCCCTTCACTTTTGATAAAATGCATTTATTAAAATCTGATCTCCCCGTGCCCCCCGTGGCTACGCGCCTGCACTTAGGCACTGTTTGCTATAAAGAGGGCGCAAGTAACTATAAGTAGTGCAGTGGGAAAGTGGGGAATCTCCTTTAAAATATATGAACTAGTACCAGTATGCATGTCTCTCCAATTTTGTCAGCTTTCTTTTTACGTGCACTACAATAGTTTGCTTTGTAGCTTGTATTTTCATTTTAAGGATTATATTGGATGCCTGGAAGCCGCCTGGATCTCATGCGATTACAAAGGAACCTCGAACAGACTTCCAACATATTCCATATCGATGTAAACCCCTACTAATGCAAAGAGGAAACTTAATTAAGATTTAAATGCCATTGAATATGTTAAACATTTCTCGAGAAAAATGTGTATGAATGCTATAAGACAACCATGTCTTAACTAGAGATAACGCCCTCTGGATTCGAAAAGACGCACATTAATTTGTCGAGTCGCTTAGCCATAATTAATATGCAACAAATAACTTTAGTTTAATTCTACATCGAGATACATGTAATCATGGTAAGTGTGGTGGTGGTGGTGGTGGTAGTGCTGACGATGATAGTAATAATTAAACAAATTCTTCAGATGTAGCGTCATTGCACTTCCGTAAACTAGATATTCATCAAAGTTGTACAAACAGAAAAGAAAAGAAAAGAACGACAGCAACATCAACAAAACGAATTTGTTTGGTTTGTCTAATTTTCTTCAAAGCCGGTATGACCTTCCCTCAGGGGGGACGGGCGTCTTTCAAAGTGGGGGAGGGGAGAACCAGCAAGCAATTTCGAAGTAAAAATTGACACTTTTGTGTGGGTATATACCTAAACAAATATGAGTTATTGGGTGGGGGGGGGGGGGGGGAGGGGTCGAGGGGCACCTTGCCCCATTGCTCCTCGGAGGCACCGCATATACGCCCTTGTTGTTGTTGAGTATCGATGCTGGTCATAATGTCGTCTAACGGTCGCTTTCATCTACCATTAAAACAAATACGCAACACACACAAAAAAAAAAACATTCTGAGTGAAACTAGGCTAAGCTTCCAAATCAAAACCCAAGGGGCTCACAAAATTACATAACTTCAGAATTTACTTCTATATTTTATTATGATTACAATTGTTTTAGAACATAATGTATATCCTGAAGGACGTCGGCATTATAGGCCTACATTTTCTTTGTTTCTCGATCCATATTCCCTCTTATGCGTCTAATTCAAAATGTATATGCTCCCCGCATCCGGCCCCGATAAACCACCGGCCATAATTGGGTCTGATTTGCCTGTTTCGATATGGGGGATTATTCCGCAAGACACCATAAATAGCCAGTGGAGCCTTATTGTTTGTTTTATTTCAGACTATGGAAAATGATACATCTCACATAATATATGCATTTAGTCAGGGAGTTGCCCCTTTTACGCCTTTTCTTATATGCGGTGACGCATTAATGTCAACTTTACATACGGCAGCTATTCTCTCCCTATGATTGCAGTACCAGAAGCAAAATTCTTGAACTCGTAATTGAATAAGGGTTGTCGCTAGGTGGTAGGCAGACCAGAGGCGGTCCACCGATGGGGGTTGTAGGGGGGGGGGGGGGGCCTCCACCTTTTCAAGTATTCCCCAAATGCTCCCTTTTATTTCAGATAAGTGCCATTTTTTCTTATAGGTGCCCGTTCCCCGGCATTCTTGCAAGTGCCACTTACATGTACCATTGTTGCCTCTATTAAAATCTACGAGGTGCCTCTTTTAATTGACAAGTGTTCTTTTTTCTTTATAAGTGCCCCTTTCCCTTGTAATAAGTGTCCCTTTTCGATATTTGTATTGTCATTTTTATTATGACAAGTGGCCTTTTTCTTTTCAATAAGTGGCCCTTTTACTTGGCGATAAGCATCCCCTTAGTAAAGAGCCCCTTCCTCTTATTTTCAATGCTTCTTTTTACCTCTGATAAAAGCCCCCATTAAATCTGATAGGTCCCCCTTTACCATTGCCATAAGTGCCCCCTTTTCATCTCTGGTGAGTACCCCTTTCAACTCTGACAATTGGCCTTTTTTACTTTGACACGTACTCTGTTCTTTTTTAATAAATTTGTTCGTTCTCCACAATATGTGTCTTTTTTAAATTTTTATTTATATTCCACATGGGTGGATTGCCCTTGTCAGCTATAAACTGCTTTACAAAGGGGTTCAAATTAAAGGTGTCCCTGACTGCAAAGCGACTGCGAGCATCTTTTGATTTATTTCCACCAAAGCTCGCTCGCATTTATAGTTAATATAATGTAATTATGTTACTTATTGAAGGTCTTTTTTAGTCTTATAACCCCAACAGGATCGTTTTCCTCCTTTTAAGAGGTAATTTTTGCAATGCGACCTCATAAGTATTTCTGCTAGCACGCTTCGCTCACTCGCACATGAGTTTTCAGACCGATGAGACCATAACTGGAAATTATGATGCACAGTTATATTGGACCATGTAAAAAGAGAGACAAATATTGAAATCATCCTGGTAATGTTAATCACAATTAATGTATGGGAATGCCTAAAAATTGTATATTTGAGGTTTCCCTAGCTTGTTATCGCCCCCTTTGTGCCAGACAGAGAGTGCCCTTTTCGTTGGTGCCCCTCACGATTTTGGAAGATGCTCTACCATACTGAGTCCCAGCTACTAGTGCTTGATGCCCTCTTTAAAACAAATTGTAAGCACTGTAGGCAATTTTACTGAGGCTATACCGCTCTGTGGCCGAGCGAGAAGATTTTTGCCCTCCAGAGCCTAAAAGTATGTCGCAGCCTGTAGTCAGTAGTCAAATTTTCCGGGGCGTCGGCCCCCTAAACAATTTGAGGGTGGGGGGGGGGGGGGATGTTCCCCCCGTCCCCCAGGATCGCCGCCCCTGCATGCAGTCATGATACTACTTCGAAACAGCAATAATTAGTCAAGGACAAAAACAAAAACAATCGAAAATGACACAAACACAAAATCAAATGAAGAAGAAGAAGAAGAAGAAGGAGAAGAAGGGAAGGACAAAAAAAAAACCCGAACAACTCCGGCCCTCGACCCCCCCCCCAAAAAAAAAAAAGCTCATGACGAAATGATTTCAGCTATACCAATATCAATTACCTGTAAGCGCATTATGTGGACCCAGACCACTCATTCTTTTTATTAAGCTCTGGAAAATGTTGTTATTTTAGGTTCAACTTCGAAATAGGCCAATTAACAAAATGTGGACACTGCCCCCGGAGTTTATCCAACTCAAACAATGTCAATGAGAGTATCTGCTCTATGCGCAATCTGATGTGTGAGTTCACAAGATGAATTGGGGGACCCGATATATGCGATGCGATGTCGACCACACAGTACAGAGATCGAGAGACGAATTTGTATTAGGATTTTGCATTTCTAGTATCGCCGTATTAAGGAGTGTCTCTTGCTTTTATTTTACGTGAGACAATACGGAGCACTTATCTTTATCATCTACTGGAAGTGAGTAAGATTTAGTATATTAATCGTTTGTAAAATATAGCTTTATTAACAAAATAATAGTAAATGTTGTCAAAATCTTTACCTTCAGTCCCATCAATATGTTTTCATGATGGAATGTAGACTACAGAAGAGGAGGCGGCGCGGAAGAAGAAGAAGGACTGAGGAGGAGGCCTCGGAGGAGGTGGAGGGATACCTTGATTTAGCGCTTAAGAGTAGATTCTTATTTTTTTTTAACCTGCATCCTTTATCCTGCACATGTCATGTGCACAACCAAAATAAATGGGACTTGGGAGCAAGCAAAATAAATATTATTGTCATGATTGTCATGATAGTTGGTAGACAGAAATAACCATCTGATTTGGGTCATTTCTTTAATAAAACTGACATTTGTTGACATTCCCCAATACAGATGGTAACCCAGAGATCTCGTACCGTGGGGGTAGCTATAGCCAACAATGTACATCTTTTCATTCAAAACATTTTCTCCCCGATTTTCTTTATTTAGATCTAGATAGAGTCTAGACTAGATCTAATTAAGTAATTTTCTGATTTCTAAATCAGATGTAAATTAGGTCGGTCGGTATGTCATTTGTCCTAATTACAGTTATCAAAATTTGATAACTTAATATTAAATGTATAATTTACGGACTTACTTATATGAATTATCCAATTTGTATCTAAGAACCGTGAAACAGTACGTTCATGCACTCGAACATAGGGCAATATGACCCGGCGGCCAAAATATTTCCGGGTCAACCTACCAAAACATAGCCAAATGGCCAATCAGAGCACTCGTTTCGTGGGAGTTCGTTGGTCAAGCCGGGCTGACTCGTACGTAGCTACGGTAGCTATTGGACGTTCGAAAAGAAAAAATGAATATTCATCAACTAAAACCAAGACGGATAATGTTGACGACAAGACTTTCTCAGATTAATCATTAATTTAGGATCTAAATGAGCAAGCTATCGTAAGTCGAATAAGCTATATATATGTTATTTTTAATTTTCATTATAATTGCAGCAGTTATGAGGATGTAAAGAGTGAAAATCTTGTTGCATATCTCATTCATCGCGGTCCGGTTGAACCGAACCATTTGTTCCGTACAGTCCCGTACAGTCCCGATAGGCCATACTTCAGTCTCTATAATCGGAGGTCTAGTGGAGCCAGACGTAGTCTCAGTGGAACAACCGACGATTAGAGAGACTGAAGTTTTCAGTCTAGATTGTTGGGCGCTTGTTCAGAAAGCTCGAAAGGTATCCAAAATTTGACCCGTAACTTTGGCGTGGAGATACCCTACTAAACCAAAACATACCCAAAATGAAGTAAATATTCATTACATGTCCAAAAAAAGATCATGAGTTAAAAGTTGTTATGTTTTTTACCTGTTTTGTGTCAGTTTTCTTGTTATTTTTGGAGTTTTTTTCGGATAAACGTTGATTATTAATACACTTTTTCACAGGTTTCACGGCAAACCGCGCCGCTGCACAATACAAGTAATTACCGAAAGTGGGTTGTGGGCGGGCGCGTGCGCGCCTGTGTGAAGTTATCTACCGTAATGAAAAAAATGTGTCATGAATTTGATTGCACCATAGTGACTAGTCAGTACGCACTACACAGACCTGCCAACCAGTACGATTTAGTCGTATTTAGTACGATTTTTAGAAGCAAATACGACAGTACGATTTAATTTTTTTTTTTTTAAATTAATATTTTATGTGTGCGTCCGCCATATTCAATGGCAAAATGTCCATTCTGTCCTGTAAAGTATCCTACAAGCATCTCACATCGGCAATTTGGGGATGTTCATTGGTTTATCGAACACACCAGTCATGATGAAATCATGCATATTCAACCAATGATCAATAAAAAAAATTCTTCCTGTACATGTACATGTAGGTAGAAACTGTAAGAGGCAGTGATCCGCGTAACAATCCGTGTTTATTTTCAAGAATACAACTTTTGTCAGTAAAATACAACTTTTGGGACTAAAGAATACAGTTTTTGAGCTCCAGAGGTTGGCAGGTCTGACTACATCGACCATACACACTCACACCTGTGTATTATTTGTATCATATTGAGATTGATAATGATAATTGATATATGTTTAATTCTAAATGGTATGCGTTACATTATGAATTATGTTATGGCTTAGCAAAGCTTGCTCCAAAATCATGTCATTACCGGTACTGTAAAGTATATAATAAATCAGTTCTCTAACTTTCAGCTAACTCCAGGAAGCTTCTACTTTAATGTTACATGTATCTTGAATAATGGTCATGCTTTAATAAACCTATGTAAATGCCATGCCAAGTATCAAGACAAAATAGTCTACTGCAATGCAAGGGCAATGTTCACTTATTTCATACATTGAAAAGACAGCAAGAGACTCAAAATATGATAGGGTCTGTGAATGTGTGAATGTACATTTACATACATTTGTGTACATAGTATAGTCACATGCAAAGACTTGGGAGGTTGAAACTTGAAACCTTGAGAGAAAGAAATAAGAGTGTCTTGAAAGAAATAGGTGTGTAGTGCAAACCTACATGTATTATAAGTGATAAGGGTCCAGGGTATTGTTTCACAAAACATGGTTAGGTACAAATTTGCCGCTGTCCCATTAAAACGCATATTAATTTACATGTTCCAATGGCATGTCTGTATTAACTTGGATCTGTGTGACAGTTTTGTGAAACATAGCCCAGGAATCCAAATAGGCAGCATGAAAGTCAGTTTGATATTAATGGTTTGTGATACATGCATTCAAAAAAATGTTATGCAAAAAAAACCTATTAATCATATTATCATTAACTAGATGATGATAATGATGATAATGATTATTAAAATATTATTATACACTGTAAGAAAATGTACACTGTACATGTACAGTGTACCGGTAGTACCGGTACTTACTTTTATCCTATGATTTTATAAAAACAGAGTACATGTACATGCATGTTATGTCATTTACATACATGTAGGCTTACAATGAAGATTCTATGATAATATTGGAAATAGACAAACATATCTCAATCTATTCAAATCATTGATGTATTAAAATATTATCTTCTTATGATCTTTGTTGAAAAACAAAACCCCCAAAACATTGATGACTTTTTTCTTAGTATTCTGACTTCTATGTCACTTTGATTTTTTGTTTAGAAATATTTCCTTTCCAATCCTTTTCTCCTTGACCTTACAGACAGCCATTGACTTGAGGTGCTATTATATAAGGTGCTGCTACTGCCTGGTCTTCACAATGATATCACATGTCATTACATTCACTGTGTGTTCAGCGTGAGAACTTCAGAACATAGAGCTTCAAAATGTCACTTTCTTCCCTTTCGTTGCCTGGAAATGTGTGCAGAGTTGTAGGTAAGTTTAACTGCACATGTACCATTAAAGGGTTGTTCAGATATATGACGTGGTAAAACACCACAAACAAAGCTGCTACTGTTTTTTTCTTACATGACGTGTATAAGAATGGCACAACAAAATGACACAACAACCTTCGCGTAATGCTTAAAGATAAACTTTAGTAGTGGTAATGCGATTGCACTGTGAAAGAAAAGGTGTGGAAAGGATCAGAAACAGTTGATCATGTACTATGTAGCATGTAAGTATTGGTGTGCACTGCAAGGTTCTGGAGTCATCAAAATCATCATCAATTTGGCAGAGTTTTGGTAAAGTAACAATCACTTACACAGAAAGATGTATATGGGACAACACACACGGTGTCGGGGCTAGTACTACCCTGATTTTCTTATCTTTCTATGCTCATTACTCAGCCAGTATAAATTTTCTTGCAAAATTGTTTTGCACATTACATTTATTTGTAAGTTTGAACATTCAGTGTAAGTTTTGTTAGATTCTGTGAGAATTTTTTTTTTTTTTACCAGAACTCAATCTTTAATGTAAGCTCTTTGCTATAAAAAAAGATATAGAAATGTGGAGCGATTTACGCTTACATGTATGTTATCATAAAAAAAACACAGCACCTTTGTCCCTGTCATATCTGAACAAGTCTTAACATGCACATTGAATCACCTCAAATCATTACGTTTTCTTCAATTTCTTGTACATGTAGACATTATTAATTTCTTAACATTTTTTTTGTAGTTGAATTTTTTGTTATTTTTGATAAAATGTTATAAAAATAAAATTCAATTGAACAACAATTTTAATACTGTATTAAATAGAACTATATCTTAACTGGATGAATTTATGAATGAGCCGTTTTTTAATGTAACCAAAGTTACCAAACTAAGTTACTACATACATACATGTACATGTACGTCTTTGTGAAGTGCCTCAATAGGAATGATTCATTTCACCTGTCAGAATAGTCAGTATGCAAATTGCATACATTACGTGTTGTTACTTACGGTAGGTATTAAAAGGCAAGCCATAATGTTTGTTCTACACTGTAGGCCTACCTACATTGTAGCAACAACTAATAAATACAATGTTCTGTACATGTAATTCCTGACTATTGATATACTTTATTATTCATAACATTTACATTATGAATGAAATTTTAAAAATTGTATCAAGGCACTACATGCATTACATTTGATTACATGTACATTACAAAAATGCCATATTGAATTGAATTGAACTTTATTTCATTCATCCTAAAAACATCATAACAAACATATCAAATACAAAATATAGCGTACAAGTTAGAGAGAAACATTTACAATACAATACAACAACCAACAAAATATGAATGTGGAGACAGCTAGGAAAGCCAAAGGCTTTATTGGTGCTGCCACCAAAATGTTCAGTAATAAAGTATAATGCAGTATTATATTGTTGTTTGAGAAGGTGATTTAAAAAAAAGAAAAGAAAAAGGAAGACTACCGATAGTAAAATTCATTCAACTAGTGCAGACACTGCATGTAGCACTAGAGCACAACGTCTGGCAATAGTTTAAATGCCTGCAAACTATTGCAATGGCTGGGATAGTTATTGTTTCTGTGACATATTGATGGAGTGTGTAATGGATTGAGTTTACCAGGTGATAAATGCCATGTAATGAAATAATATCTCAATAACCTTTGTGTGTCTCTGTTTGATGGTTCTAGTCTACTGAATGAAACCTTTCTTTTATGCATTATGATTATAATAACCTGTTGGTATATGTGTACAGTACTCCTGTTTCTCTTCTTAGTCCAACATTGATTGATATCAAACCAAAAGGTACATGTACATCTTGCAGATGCAAATGCAGTAAGAACTTTTAAAAAGAGATTTGGAGAAGGAAAATCTGTGAGAGCACTGTGCTTTATAGCCATGGGCAGGACATAAACATGTACAGTGTACATGTACAACATACTACATGTACAGTAGATGAGCTACATGTACAGTTTGTTTAGCAGGTTTATTACTTAAACATACAACAAATTGCATTCTAATTATTTCTGGAGTCAACAAAAGCTTTACATGTGTACTGGTACATACTGTGGTCAGGGTGCACACACATGCAGGTCTTCGAGCCACAACAATAAAAACTATACACATTTGATGAGGGTCTGTGTCTTTAAGACTATCAGACAGGGGTGTAGTGTAGTAGCGGGTTCATCACTGAATGAACCTTGTGTTTGTGTGCACTTATCACTGACTCATTCATTGTTGTGGTGCTATTGTGATGACAATTTGATAGCATGAATATTTTGGGGAATATGGGCTGATCATATACAATTTACATAGTGGCCGATTGTTCTTTATCTCTCTCTCTCTCTCTCTCTATCTCTCTGTCTCTCTCTCTCTCTGTCTGTCTGTCTCTCTCTGTCTGTCTCTCTGTCTCTCTCCCTCGCTTCTACTTTCTAGGTATACAGTGTATGTACAGTGAACAACTACCGGTATTAACATCATAAGTAGCTTTACCAGATTTTTGGTAACAATTATTTGTCCTGATTTATGTTTCTTGAGAAATGTGACATATTATTTAAAGCTTATGTACACGTACATGTAAAGTTATTCAACAATTAAAGGCCCTAATTCAACCAGTCCACCTTTCATTCTCGAGTTACAACAACAACAACAAAACATCAAATTTAGAAGGGAAATGAAATAATGAAATAATGGTATACGGCTCGCTAGAAACCCAAGTACACCTGTAGGACTTAGGTAGGTGAGTGGGTACATGAGTGTGTTTATTAGATTTAGTCTACCCATTCAGATGTTTTACTGTTCATTGAGGGTATATTTAAATTACAATATCTCCTCGTAGAAGTTATATTCAAAGCTCATAGATTTACTACAGTATACATGTACATGTACTGTAGCAACATTAAAACATTTTTAAAATACAGAAGTTGAAAAATCTATTTCATTTAATGTGAAACTCTGTGGCGTCTATGATACGTCAGGTTATGAAGAAAATGACAATTCCCATGTCTCCTGAGAAACTGGTATGTTAATTATCCTTGCTTTATACATGTACCTCTATCAAACACTTTATTAGGACACCTTATACCAGTATATTAATGGGCAAGAATACAATAAATCTCTCATAATAGATATTAAAGTTGTTTCTTGTGGTGAGTTGGTTGGTTAAACATTCCTTCTGAATGATATAATCCTGTACATGCCCAAAATGTCAATATTGCTCAAGATCAGAGGCATTTCAAGTACTGAGTGCTGACACACACATTAACATACACAGGTGTATGTTTGCTCACTCCAAATTGACATGTTTATAAAGTGTCATAATTAAAGTGTGTTAAGTGTGAATTCCAGTTGATATTGTCATGGTAGAGAACTGGAGAGAGAGAGAGAGAGGGGGAGGGGAGGGGAGGGGGTTAGGTGGTGTAGAGACTAGAGAGGGAGAGAGAGGGGGGAGAGGGGGGGGGTGATGTAGAGACTAGAGAGAGAAACACTGTATACATAGTACAGTGTAGGGTGTTGGGGGGGGGGGGGGGGGAGTAGTGTATACACTGTAACAAAGGACAAAGTGTACAGCTGTAGATTAGAATGTACAGTACATGTAGACAATTATCCTTAAAGCAAACAAAAGAGTTAATAACTTAAAACCAGTCAGGTAGCTGACGGGAAACAAGATCATACTGTAGACACTATGAACATGACTGACAATGAGAGCGGACAAAATATACAGTTCCTCAGGTAGACAAAGGAACATCCCTACACTGCTATTATGTAAAAATGTGTAGAACAGGTGTCACATGCATATTCACCTTTTTACATAATAGCTGTGAAGGGATGTTCCTTTGTCTACCTGAGGAACTGTATATTTTGTCCGCTCTCATTGTCAGTCATGTTCATAGTGAGACAACTACAATAGCACAGCAGGGAGTTCCTTTGTTTTCCTATCTTATAGTTACATGTACAGTATGTATATTGCAAAACAAGGCAAATTTATTTTCAAAAGAGAGAACCAAAACAATACAAAACCAATAAACAGAACTTACATTACATGTGTTTAAGGAAGTTTACATTTAAACAAAAACCATGACCATATTTATTGAAACATATTGATATCAGGATGTCCTTCACAACAATATCAAAATACACGATGAAGGATATTGTAAATGAAAATCAATATTTTGTCAACCAGCATCTTCAATAAATAAGGTGTTAGGTATATGGTAATGGAGTGGCACTGGGTATTATTAATATCAAATGTACATGTACTATAAACATACAGTACATAGCCGACCAAAATCCAACCTTGATAGCAAACAAATCTTAAAGAAAGGAAACAACAAACAAACAGAGTGTTCAATTCAGTTAGCGCGAATGGCAAAATGTTGACCACAAGAGAATTATGTAGACTTGAAATCTTTAAAAAAATCGTGAACCTCGACATTAAATGTTAGTTCTGTGCATTTTGAGTTTTTTATGACAATTAATTAGATTATCTCTAAGTCCCTAACACAAATTATATACCTCACTTAAAGGTATTACAAAGTTTTGGTATGGGGTCATGAATTTGGTTCAAATGAACATATTGGAAGCATATGCGTTCCTACAATATCCATTGATCGTTGTCGCGGTTGAAATCGAGTCTAAAGTTATGAAATAATAAATAATAAACTCTTTATGTTGTATAGCTCCCTCTCAAGGTCAAGATATTAATTTAGCTATGAAACGATGTTTCTTGACTAAAATCGACCGATTAGCTTTTCTCGTTTGGAAATTGTATATCACAACAACATATTCTGAGATTTTCATGGTCGCAGCTACCATTGTACGGCCATAGGCGCTATCTGATATTAATCAAAATTTACCGGGAGTACCGATAGCAGTGGATAAAGATTTCCCCTTGAGCATATAAAAAAAGCAAGTCGGTATCTCTATAATATATAACATCGTTAACAGAATACAACCCCAGGTTTGTGAATATGAAAATTCCATTTTTAACGATTTAACACTTGTATCCTTTTTGCATGTAGCCCACCAGGCCAGGGACCTTCTATACAAGGGGAAGGATGACTCCAACAACGCCTTTGTGACGTTCACTCTAAACAAGAATAAATTTGCTACCTCCGTCTTGGAGAAGACACAGAGACCAACCTGGAATGAAGAGTGTGAATTGTAAGCACATTCTGATATTTCCCTTATCTATGTTGCATCTTAAAGCACATATGCACTAGTTTGGCCTGGGGGATGAGACCTCTCTGCAAGGTCACTGACAGGTGGTTATATCATCAAATCAGGCACCGATTAGGCATTGTTTGCTGTATAGAGAGCGCAAGTACCTATAAGTAGTGCAGTGGGGCTTTAAAGTAGTTAGTAATAATAGAAATATTGGATATTTTGATAAGCCACATATCAACCAGCACAAGGTGCTCAAGGCTCTCCAATATTGCCCCCGCTCTCTGCTAGGCTACCGATATTGGTGCTCACAGCAATAAGGACTTCTTTCCTACTGGTACCCTTTTAACACAGGTTCAATGTAGGTGGAGTGTGGCAAATGTAGACTGTTGCCTTGCCAAAGGATATTGGTGCCGCGGCGGGACTCTAACCGTCAACCCTTTGATCCATAGTCAAACGATGTTTCCACTAGACCATGAAACCTCTCCAAAGTAGAGTATAGTACATGTAAAGGAGTTGTGGTCTGGTGGATACGTCACCGGACTATACAATAAGACCTACATGTACATGTAGCATGGAACTGTCTACCATTTTCTTTTAATAATAAATGATATAAATTAAATTTTCCACATACTCTGACCATTTTTATATTAAGATTTTAAGTTTGATAGGATGGAGTATGTATCAGATTAAATTTGTTATATTTTAGGCATGTTAAAATCTTTTATGAATTACACTTTCATTCCACTCTTCTATTTATATTTAGTCCATTTCCCTACTTGTCACGGTTTAAATGTATAATGTAATTTAATAGCAGAATGTTTATGGAATACTTTACAAAAAACAAAGTTTGTATGTCCAATGTATTGTAAATACAGTCAAGCTTGTCTACAGCGACCGCCCAAGAGAAACAAAAAATGTGCTTGTTGTAGACAGGTGGTCTCTGTAGACAGGTTCCTTTAGTACATGTTTCAATGATAAACCATTTTTCAAGGGAAACAAAAAATGTGCGTGTTGTAGACCGGTGGTCACTAAAGCAGGTTTGACTGTACCAGTACTAAAGTGAAATGGCCCAGTAATTGCAGTGACTCTCACACGGGACACTTATTTTTTCAATCTTTTCCTGTTGTTAAATTTTGATTTTTTTTTCTTTCTTGCAGCGTCATATCAGACCAGGGAGGAACTCTAGAACTCATAGTCTGCCATTCAGACTTTTTACGAGAACGCTTTTTAGGGAGAGTAGAGGTATCTCTGAGTGGTGTAGCAGCTTCATATGGAAAGAGCATCAAAAAGTAAGTTGATCTTCAAAGTGTAGCTAATACAATTTTTGTGACACCTTTATTTAATAATAATAATAATAATATATCTATTTACAAGGTATATATTGCAGGTACTATATTAGTATACTCTATTGCACTTAGTACCAAGTTTCACATTATTATCCTGGCTGTAGCTTAGCTGACTAAAGCATTCAAGGAATTTTTACCTGCCGCGTTCATTTCACATGGGTAGAGAGTGCCAAATGTCTTGCCATAGTAGGCAGGTAAGTTCTCTTTATTTATCATTAGGAAGGCACTATGGCTCATTTGAAAGAACAATTTGATGCACTAGTGCCTTTGTGGTAAGACGTTAATCCTCATTACCAAGTCCATCAGAGAGGACCTAATGTTGATGGTTCCCTGGTTGCTAACATGTACTTACATTATACAAGCATACACATGCTTTCATATCAGTCAGGTTATCTCATAATGTGTTATTTTATACAAGAACAGATTAGATGCTGCTTGTAAGTGTCGGCTTGCATAGTGATGTAGATATACAGTAGGCTTGCGGGTGCACCATGTGAGAGAGAGAGTGAGGATTGAGGATTATAATCATTTACTCCATTACTTTTTATCTAGATGGTACAAGTTACAGCCCAAGAAAGGCAAAGAGGCCAAGAAGCTGGGGGACAGAGGTCAGCTGGAGGTCACAGTTCAGATCATTTACAGGGAAGATGTGGCTCAGCAGCAGGCCAAAGCTCTAGAGAAGAAGCCAGCATTGCTCAATTTGCTGCCCTCACCTGGTAAGTTTAAACGGATAGTTGAATTCTGTTGCAGAGGGCGCTACATAAAAAATAATTTTTGTGTGAGATAATGAAAAACTGAGTGTCAAATGTGAAAGAACATACAATTTAAATGACAAAATCATCTTCGTTTGATCAAAATCGGTTCAGAGACAGCTGAAATATCCATAGAAATAACGATTTCTAATTTTTGTGTACCACCACAAGTATTCGATAATTTGAAAAAGCCGTTGACAAATCAAAATAGCGCCTTTCACGTTGTATTTCAGCCAATGCCGATGTTGGCTTTTTTTGTGGCTTTTTCGTGTTGGTAATGTTAAGCCCAACAAGCCGGCCGATGTACATGTATTGTAATTATCAATTAATTAATTAATTAATGGTCATATTAATCTTTTGAAAGTGGAGCTGAATTGGTATGATCGTGTTGGCTAAATTTCACACATTTTGGGGTTTAAAAATATCTTCATAGCAATGTTAGGTCCTCTAAGGGCACTAGAAATGTCATAGATAAAAATAAGAGCAATAACCATGCACTTTGAAGGCAATTGCGGTCTGAAAACAGAACTCAACTAGCCCTTTAAGTTGGTTCGTAATGTAATCATCTGTAATGCAAACATGTACACGTGCGTGTAAGTCTTTGTAAAGTACCTCATTGAAAATGTTTTTCTTTATTAATGAATTATCAAAAGAGGTAAATTCTGTAGATATGTGAGCATGATTTGTACGTCCCTTGAGAAACCAATGCCAGGAATGGTTACAGGAAGTAGTGGCATGAACGGCCTGCCATAGTTCAAGTCCATCTTAAAGGTAAAGACCAGTTTTGGAAACGCCCCAATTTCAAAAAATGAAATGGAAGCTCTTATTACCAATCATGTGAAAGAACATGTTTTGACTAATACATGATCATACAACCGCCTACTAATTCATATATTTGGTAAATTAGTTTATCTATTGGTGTGTGAGAAATAAACGCATGTGTCACGCACGTGTGCGTAGTCCCATATACATCTTTCTGTGTACAGTGCTTGTGTCTTTACCAAGACTGGGCCAAGTTTCTTATACTTTTATGCTAGATGATCAACCTTTTCCGATCGATTCCTCAACGTTTATTCCACAATGCGATCACATGACCATAACTGGTCTTTATCTTTAAGTCGATCTTAGTCATTGTGAAACACCCCCTAATCTAACTTGTGATTCTGCTTTATTTTATCTTCGTGGCTAGCATGGAGAAGAAAACAGTCCGGCTCATCTCCAGATGTTAGGAGAAAAGATTCCAGAAAAGATTCTGCGAATGATGAATACTTCAATGATATCAACCGAGAGCTGCAGTTCAATGACCCGGTAAGCACCACATTCAAAACTCTCACAGGGGCAGGTAGCATTTAACTCTTTATATGCCACACACACAATCTTCATGTCCCACATTGTATTTATCATGGGAGAGATATACCAAAGATTATTTTACTGTTTCCAGTGCACGATTAATCTAAACTTATGTTAAAAGAGTTTTCATGGAGCTAACCTATAATTCCAAAGTCAATTGTAAAACAGAGCGCTAACAAAGTGCTACAAAAGAAGTGCTCTCCCCTCCCTCATCAGGTGTGCATGTCTACATGTATGTGCCCACTGAAGACAGACTATCACATATGCGATAGTTTTTACTATCACTATTACTCATCGTGTATTGATCAAACTTAAGATCAATCATAACTCTTTATACGCGGCCCTGGATATGTAAAAGCTGAAACTCGCCTGTTTTTACCTAATTTAGCCCAATCGTGTTGCAAGATTCATGCTATGTGGTATATAATATCCTGCTTTTTCCTTTGTCCCACACATAGGCCTTCTATTCAGATGACTCTCAGTCTGTCGCTTCTTCTATGAGTGATGACTTCCGTACCACGCACCATCATCGATACTCGACACCCGACGTCGTCGACCAGGCAAGGGATCTCCGATCACAGCCCCCTACCCCGCCCATTCAGAAGCCCCCTCCCTCTAACAGATTTCGGCCAGGAGGGATGACCGGCTCAGCGAGGGGCAAGGGGGGAATCGGAAGAAATGTTAAAACAGCATTGGGTAACATCTCAAAAGCATTGGTGAGTTGAGTAGATTTCCTGTTTTATATAGATGTAATGGAATGCTTTTAAATTATTATCTTTATTAATCATGTCATAACTCTGTATTATATTGTATTATATTCTATTGTTTTGAGTACCGAATAAAATATCGCTTGAAAAAAACAAAAACAACATATTATCTATTAATGAATTTTCTAATTTCCTCAATTAAATTTTGCATTTCTTCAGAGCAAAGAGCACATTGACAAGATAGGTAAAAGCACACCAGACCTGCGCTACATGTCATCCTCCCTGCCCCCTACACCAATCCACGAACATGGGCATCATTATGACCATGGCAACTCTGCTCCGGACGAAACAGATGGTTTCCGCAACCCCGGTATTCACCTGGGCGTGTCTAGTCTAGGGAGTTCGCTGCTCGCCCCTCCGACGGCCCTCCACCGAGCCGTGTCTGAGGAGAGTCTGCTGAAGGATAAGGAGGAGAGAGAGCAAGGAGATATATCCAGTCTTGCGACACTGCCGAGAGGAAGTATGTAGTCTAGCCATCGGTTTCCATGTTAAAGCCCCACTGTATTACTTGTAGCTACTTGCTCCCTCTATATAGTAAACAATGTCTAAGTGGTACCTGTTGGTCTCCCATGATCCCACTTTTTCTTATGTTAATTGGACTTGTATTATTTTGTTATTACATTTTACATTAAAGACCATGCATGAAATCCAATAAAGACAAATAAGAAAGTAGTCAATGTACAGGAGTGCGGCCGTGAAATTGACTCCCTTGGAAAAGATATGTGTGTTGTAGAACCTCTCTATAAAGGCCATCTGTATAATAATATCTATAGTGGCCATGTAATTTGTCTCCCTTGGAAAAGATATGTGTGTTGTAGAACCTCTCTATAAAGGCCATCTGTATAATAATATCTATAGTGGCCATGTAATTTGTCTCCCTTGGAAAAGAAATGTGTGTTGTAGAACCTCTCTATAAAGGCCATCTGTATAATAATATCTATAGTGGCCATGTAATTTGTCTCCCTTGGGAAAGAAATATGTGTTGTAGAACCTGTCTAGGAAGGCCACCTTCTACAGTGGCTAGTTTTTCTGTTTCCCTTGGGTGGCCTTAATAGACAGGTTTGACTGTGTCACTCAAACCTGCTTAAAGGTTATGCAAAGTTTTGGGAAATTTAGAAGATTTGATGGATAGTAATTCTTTAAAATGTTGATGTATTTGGAGGCCCCTGTGGATGTATTATAAGTACTAGAAAATTTAGCCCCTAAAGCACTTCTGCTTTCCAGAAATTGAATAATAAAAATTTACAGGTGCTCCCAGTAAATTACAAATATTTTTAATAGCGCCTAAGTTGCGACCATGAAAATCTCAGAATATGTAGTTCTGATATATAATTTCTTAACTGGAATAGAAAATTGGTCAATTGTAGAAACATTGAATTAAAGCTAAAGTTATATCAGAGTAGAGAAGGAGCTATACAATATAAAGAGTGTATTATTTACAATTTCATCACTTTAGACTCAATTTCAACTGCGACAACAATCATTGAATATTGTAAAACCGCATATGCCGCTAATATGTTCATTTGAACCAAATTCATGACCTGATACCAAAACTTTGTATCACCTTTAAGTGACCACCTGTATAGAAAGACCTCCTGTCTGTAAAGACCACATTTTGTTGGTTTCCCTTGAATATGATGTCTCATTCAAACCTGTAGTTAGGGAACCTAGGCGTAAAGACCACCTGCCTATAAAGACAGATTTTCATGTTTTCCTTGAGCGGTCTTTATAAACAGGTTTCACTGTATTTTGTGTTTATCTTTACAGAGAATGGCAGAAGAGAGAACCGACACAAGAAAGCGTTGAGTGCTTATTCCACTGTGGAAGAGTTCAGTCAGGTCAACCATCATGGTGGCACGACCCCTGACCTTCGGAAGATGACTCAAGAGAGCAAGGAGAAACACAGGAAGCAAAGCTCGACTAGCAAGTACGATACACTATCAAAACAGGTGAGGTCCAGTCTTTATATATCCAGGGCCGCGTATAAAGAGTTCTGATTGATCTTCAAGGGAAGGTTGAGTTCTGGGAAGAGGTGAACAATAATTTGTGAGTGTTATCATTGTATTGTGCAAGTGTGGAAGAACATCAGATAACAAATCTTCCCTGAAAAGCATGGCTCTTCAAAGGCCTAATATTCTAAATAAGGCATGTAACATCATACAAATTGGGACAGATTTTTATGCCACATGTTTGTGTAGTCCCTTATACATCTTTCTGTGTATAGTGCTTGTAACTTTACCAAGACTGGGCAAAATTTCTTATCATTTTGATGATCCAGAACCTTGCAGTACACACCAATACTTATATGCTAGATGATCAACTTTTTCTGATTGATTTCACACCATTTCTCTCACAATTCAATCGCATGACCATAACTCTACCTTATCTTTAAGTTTGATCAATATACGACTTACGCTCAATAGGGACTTTTAGAATGAGTGAACGAGAACACGACGAACGCCGACTGATCATGCGTGTCAACGTACTTAACTGCCCATGTTGGCTACAATTAGAAATCTTTTAGATTGCACTCGATGATATGCATGCAGGAAGTAACACAATAAACATCACGGACAAAGAAAGAACATTCCTCATTCTACCCTCAACAAAAGAACATCCCTTCACTGCTAATATGTAAATATGTGTAGAACAGGTGCATGTGACACCTGTTCTACACATTTCAGCATGTAAAGGCGCTTTATAAATGTCAATATGTATGTATGTATTGCATGTACTAGATTTAGGAAAATCAAGGTTGACGCATTCTCGATCGCCGACTGAGACCACGTGACGCAGGCGCAGTGCCTTAAAATGACGTCACACGTTGCAGTCAAAGCTCTTGACGTGCATTTCTAAAAGTCCCTAACATTAAACTGTGTGGCAGCGATTGGAAAAGGTTGATCATGTAGCACATAAGTATTTGTGTATACTGTGAGGTTTTGGAATCATCAAAACGTATTACTGTATTTCATCAAACCAATTATCAATGTATTGCATTTTGATATATTTTCAAACTTATTTTGTAAATTAAAATAGTTTCAGCCATTGGCTGCCATTTTGAATGAATGCTTTTCAATCAATAAACCAGTTCAATAAAAATACAAACCAATAAATCTATATCTTATTTCTGTTCTCTTTCAACAGCAACTCGTACAACTAGTACAGCAGCAAGAATCTATATTATCAGATAACATTCAACAGGTTAAAGAGCTTGAGGCTTACATTGAGAAGCTGCTACTACGTGTCATGATGGAGTCTCCTGACCTTCTAGATATGAATCGTCCAATCAAGTTATAGAGCTCTCTGCATCGAGGTTTGTACGACTCAACGGTAAAGATATGAACTGTCCTATCAAGTTATAGCTCTTTGTCACAGTTTGTACGACTCAACGGTAAAGAGATAGAATCTAAGCTTATTATTGGATAACATTCAACAGGTAAAAGAGCTTGAAGCTTACATTGAGAAGCTGCTACTGCGTGTCATGATGGAATCCCCTGACCTTCTAGATATGAATCGTCCAATCAAGTTATAGAGCTTTCTTCACTGAGGTTTGTACGACTCAACGGTAAAGACATGAATCGTCCTATCAAGTTATAGAGCTCTCTTCACCAAGGTTTGTACGACTCATCGGTAAATACATGAATCAAGTTATAACTCTTCATTGACGTTTGTACGACTCAACGGTAAAGATATAGAATATGAGCTTATTATTGGATAACGTTCAACAGGTTAAAGAGCTTGAGGCATACATTGAAAGGCTGCTACTGTGTGTCATGATGGAGTCGCCAGATCTACTAGATATGAACCGTCCTATCAAGTTATAGAGCTCTCTCCATCAAGGTTTGTACGACTCAACAGTAAAGAGGTTCCCTTGAAAATTCATGGCTATGATGTCATATAAAAGTTATCTTACATTCAGTCGTAAGATCGAACTTTATCTCCAGTATTGCTATAATACATTGTATCATACCATGCACTGTATCTATCAGTAACGTCAAATTAAATGTATGTTTATCGTTTATTGTGTAGTTGTGCTTGGTTGAAGCATTAATTTGTTCGTAGAGATGAGAAATCATGAATGTTATGTTAATACAGGCCACTGAAGTGTTACTTCAACTTGTATCATGTTGGTTAGCACATTCATGTGTAATTGTGAGTTGGTCTAGCGGTACGTTCACTTGGACATCTCTCTGTCTTTGCCTACAAACTGGCTCAGGCAGACCCGGTCCGAAACTGAGTCACGGTTTGTGGACGGTGACATTAAAGGTCGATCCCCAGACGTAAATAGTCATATCTGACTGATATATGTCTGTAAAAACCCATTACACACATACACACACAACCTGCATGTGAGTAGACGATCAAAATAATATAGCTCAGGATGCCGAATACCTCAAGTTCATTCTGATATCCAAGTGTGGTCGTACAAGATCTGGTGATTCAACGTTTCCTCCATCAATTTTTTCAGAAGTTATTTTGTAAAATGTAGATCTTTGATTGTGATAATGTTTCAGTTGTCCGGGTTCAGGTTTACGGCCTGTATGTTTTACGGCCTGTATGTTTTACCAAGTTACAGCATCTACATTCAAGAATAATTTTATTTTGTTAGCCATGTACCAAGTATAATAGTGACACGACCACAACAATTTCCTGAAGTTCTATTTCTGTGTTAGAGATTTGTTTCATGTGGTTAGGAATCTCCTGTTGATTTGGGGGATATCTTTGAGATAGATGACATGTGAGTTCTGTATCTTCTCAGTTATTCATTTAAATACACATAGTCGAGTTACAAAGTAATCGCTTCTGAATACCTCCTGAACTTCTACTGCTGTTTGAGAGACTTGTTTTATTCATTTTATCCTGTTAAATTTCAAATGTTTTATTTTATTTATTTATTTTGTTTATATTTTTTTTTGGGGGGGATGCTATTAAGGTAGATGACATATAAGATCTGTATCTTTTCATTTCTTCATTCAAGTACACGTAGTTGAGTTACAAAGTACTAGCTTGTGGTACAAGCCGATTGAACAGTAGATATTTCAACTTCGTATTCATCAGATTCATACCAGATGTATCTTTACTTCTAAAACAGTACTATTTTCTGCTGACAAACTAGTTTAATTGTATAGTTAACATATAGCTCACTCTTATTTACTTGTTATTTATTATGTTATTCTTCAGTCAATATTCATGTAATTTATATATTTTGTGAAGAAGCTTCAAATGATTTAACTCTTTAAAGAGTTGAGGATAAGAAGCACGCAAAAAAAAACAGTCCATATTTCAGAACATTTAGAAAATGCAAGAATAAATCGGAGTCATTACACTTGATCTTTCGCGATAGATGCTTCTGGACAAATCAGATGGGGGTTTCCCATTGAAATTCACCTCTCATCTTTTAAAAAAGCAACCTGGATCAGGTAAGCCTGAGGTAGCTATATGTGACCCAGCACCAAAAAACCACAAAACCACAACAAAGTTTTCAGAAAATACTATTTACTATATGGTTCATAAAGTAAGTAAATCACACTGCTACAACAAAATTGAAAACAGAAAAACATTGGTCTAAGAAAAACTGCCAAAATACCACTTTTTAATTAAATGGTAGCTTAGTCTGTGTCCCAAATGAAGCATTCGGAATGCAAAGTGCATAATTATCAATGATGTTTGTTAATCAGAAGTTCTTCTTGACATATCTTAATAAAAATTTAGTTAATGATAAGCCTTGTGAAGATCGTACAGGCATTTACCAGCTACATATCCTAGTGATGTGGTTCTACGTCTATTAGATCATTAAAATTATGATTTTCAACAATTATGCATTTTGCATTCCGGATGCGGTTTTTCCTGCCATTACATTTCGCTATTAAGCCTTCGCTAACGGGAACCTGGTGGTCTCTGTGTTAAGCCTATGGAACCTATACAATTCAGTAGTCAACGGGGTAAACCTACCCAAGTATTGTTTATGATTGAGCCTTTTATTATCCTATATTCACAAGGTATGCTTCATATTTATTGCTTTTTTAATAAATATTTTCATGTTGCTTACACTTATTTCTCTTTTATTTTCCTGAAATGCCTCTATGAGCTGTAACAAAATGTTACATTATATAATGTCATGTAGGCTGTGTGTGCTTTTAGATGCTATTTTGTTTTAGAAACCAATTGTTTCTATCAACGATGGGAACAACAAATATTTTTCTTTGTTGTTGATAAAAACATGTGCCTTAGAACAGAAGAAAGCAGGTTGTGTCTCTGCATACTTGTGAGATAAACCTAAAGACACCTATTCTAGACCACAACAAAATGTACAAAACATACACATGTATACCGTAGTGTGGTTTGTCTGTTACATGTATATATATATATCCCTGATTTTAGGGATGTAGCAGAAAGTACTTGTTGAATTGTTTCAACTTTCTACTCATGTTTGATAAAAACATTTATACTAAGCAAATTGTAAAATAAGTTCTGCTTTAATCAGTCTTAAAAGGAAAAGTGTAAAATTTAATCTGTTGCCTATTTAAACCGGGTACTTCCTGTACAAAGTCTTTTTAGGATTAGAGAATTCAGTAGACAATATGTTAAAATAGTAGGGTACACTGTAGACAGCTAATTTTGTTTAGCTTCGTTTTCTTTCATTTTGTATTAATTTCCCTCTTGTTCTATATTGTGCTGGGACAATTTTGTAGACATATTCAAATGTAGTAGGTGTGTGCCCATTTAATATGCACTTACTTTAATATAGAGGGTGTTATCTGAATATACCTGTTTATTTTCTTGCCACTTATAGTTCATGTAAATGTAGTTATTCCCCATTGCTGTAAACATGGCAAAACTTCTGAGCCCTGTTACATGAAACTTGTTATCAATAAAAAAAGTTTTAATAACTGTCATACGCTACCCTTTGCTACCCTTTGCTATAAACTATGGCAATTTATTGGCTGAGAGCAAACCTCTTCTAGAAATTTATCATTTGTTATTGATACAAATTTCATGAAACAGGTCCCCAATTAAAGTTACAATTGTTGGTAAGGGGGGTGTTTCACAAAGACTAAAATTGACTTTAAGTTCGACTTAACTATGGCAGGCAGTTCATGCCACTGTTTGCTCTCACCATTATGATCTTTACATGATATTTTTCCTTCAATAATGAATTATACAAATAAAAAAATTGTGTACATTTGTGACCATTATTTGTACCTCCCTTGAGAGATTAATGCCAGTAAATGGTGAGAGTAAACAGTGGCATGAATGGCCTGCCATACCTAAGTTCAATTTAAGGTTGATCTTAGTCTTTGTGAAACACCTCCTTGGACTGAAACTTCTGGGCCTATATGTGTTGAGCCCTATGTAGAAATTCTGAAATTTCGGGTGGGATTTAGATTTTGGGCACCCATGTTTCCTTGGCACCTGTTAGTGTCGAGCCCTGGTTTTGTTTTATTTCAGATTCTACTATTTTTGCAAATTTTTCCCCTGGTTTAATTATTGTCCCTGTCTTGTGGCCATAGTCGAATGCTGCATATTGTGATTATGCTTTTAGTGAGACAATCACAATTATATATTTTAATTAATCTTTCATAACTAATAGGAAAAGTTAATGTCATGCTGCAAATGCATTTATTCTGAATGACGTTTTGTTGTTGCCTGTACATGTATGTAACTCTTATTTAAGATTTGCATTTACGAAGATAGATTTAAGTGTTCAATGTATTCAATGGTATTTAGATTGTGCTGTAATAGATGTTAACTTCTTTTTTCTTTTTCACAAATATTATTATTTTATAAACGTTAGTTACTCTAATCATTGTATTTCACTTCGATATGGTTATGTTTAAGTTTTGTGGTCTGGTAGATAAGTGTCCGAACTGTGAACCACAAGGTTCTGGGCTTGAATCCCTGCCGCAGCACTAACGTCCTTTGGCAAGACGTTAATCTACATATGCTAGAATGTAGAAATGTTGTGGTCTAGTCGATAAGTCTCTGTACTGTGAACCACAAGGTACTGGGTTTTAATCACTACTGAAGGTGAGATGGGTGGGCAACTGGGTTGGTTTCCAATTCAATACTCGTGTCAGAAATATGAGTATTTTACTAAGTTTTGCATAAATTGAAATAATGAAGTATATATCAAGTGTTCATGAGAATACTTTAGATAAATACAGTATGTTACACTTATTGTTTTACAAGCTTGTTACATGGTATTTTTGTTGTTTACATTTCAACAGTAATTGGGGAAAAAGTACTTTTGTGTATTTTGTCTTAGTCCACATGGTATAATATATTTATTATTGTCTAATGTATTTGTTCTTTATGAAAATGACACAATTACAGTCGTGAGTGTCACTTTCGCTCAAATAAATTAAACCGGATGCAGGGCTTAACGAAGGAGTTTAGTCTGATGTCTAAATTTTCCTTTTGTTAAAAGTGATCTTTGACTCAGGGTCAGGTTTAAAGAGAAGGTTGAGTTCTGGGAAGAGGTGACAAATAATTTGTGAGCGTTATCATTATTATTATGCAAGGGTGGAAGAACATCAGATAAAACATGTTCCCTGAAAAGCATGGCTCTTCAAATGCCTTCATATTCTAAATATGACATGAAACATCGTAAAAATCTGGGTAGTATTTTTTCGCCATGTGTTTGTGTAGTCCCATATACATCATTCTGTGTAAAGTGCTTGTAACTTGCCAAGATTTGGCCAAATTTCTTATCATTTTGATCTTTCCAGAACCTTGCAATACACACAAATACTTGTATACTAGATGATCAACCTTTTCTGATAGATTCCACATCGTTTCTTTCACAATGCAATCACATGACCAGAACTCAACTTTATCTTTAACTAAATAAGGGCATGTAAAATGTATTTGTGTAGTACTACCTTATTCAGATTATTATGTTATCATTGGCGGTGAGTTGTACCAAAACAAGTCCTGTCACTTGATGCCTCTTGACAAAACCAAAGATATTTTCTTGTTTCATTAGGCCTTTTTTGTAATTTAATGACATTTAATACACAAATCTTTGTTAAGTGCCTCGTTACAAATGATGTAATTCACCTTTTATGAATAATTGTATTTCAACAGTCACAATTTAAAAAAAAATGCATATATATATATATATAACTTGATGTGAGGAAAGATAAGCCATAATTGTAGTCCTCAACAGCAACAATTAGTGTATGAAATCCACATTTTGACTATTGAAATGCAACTGTTCATAACAGGTGTATGAAATAATTTGTAACTAGGCATAATACAAAGATGTGCGTTAAATTTGATTGCATTCCGAAAATGATCTGTTCAGTTCAGGCCTTTACCAACCAAACAGTATATAACATTCAAAAGCCTCACTGTTTGTCTGTACTGCATATAACAAGCACTATGAACATGACGGACAAAGAAAGCGGACAAAATATACAGTTCCTCATTCTACCCTCAACAAGTGCTATGGTAGACAAAGGAACATCCCTTCACTGCTATTATGTAAAAATCTGTAGAACAGGTGTCACATGCATATTCACCTGTTCTACACATTTTTACATAGTAGCAGTGAAGGGATGTTCCCTTGTTTACCATAGCAATTGTTGAGGGTAGAATGAGGATCTGTATATTTTGTCCGCTTTTTTTGTCCGTCATGTTCATAGTGAAGTATATTGAAATAAATGTGTTGCCAAAACATGTTTTGACCCGTTGAACCACTATATTATGTGACAGACATCTACAAGAATATCATACTGTATCGAGGCATGGCTGTCGCCTAATAGCTGGTCCATCCCAAACGATAATGATAAATTGTTTCCAAATCGTTACCCTGTTGTTCACGGGAAAATGAAATTTGAAAATGTTATTGTAGATCGGCCATTATTGATTCATGTCAATGAGCTTTTTGATTCTTGAACGATGCAATTGTCTCGTTAGAATCGCATGACAAGTAATTTAGAGATGGACCTCGAATATAATGTAGTAGGAGGACCCATAGAATCGCTCCTTTAATTTGATATTGGTTTAGAAATATAGTGGGTTGTTTCCACCATGCTTATTGCTTTATACTAGTTTACAATTTTTGTAATGTCACCAAATCTAATGCATACATCTATGATCTATGAGTAGTGCCTCGATACAAATTATTTCCTTCATCTGTAACAAATCATTGTATTTGAATAGTCGGAATGCAAGTTGAAGACATTATTTGATGTTATACAACACCTACGTGGATCCCTGTCATTTGATTGGAGGATTGTTGGTCACATGATATTCAATAGATGGTATATTGCATGGTCGTGCATTTTTGGTTATATGCGCCGTGCATTTTTGGTTATATGCAGACTGCGTACCTCTCTGCCGTGCGCGCGCGTATCCCTGCGTGTATCTGACGCGAAGGCAATCTGAATGTAATCGAGATGGCTTGAATCCAACTTTAATTTATCTTTTATAAGGAGTAAAGCATAATTTGTTGATTAACGTTCTATTAGATCTTCTTCGATGATGTATAAAACAAATAATGAATGTTATTCATTCGTTCAATGGTGCGAATATTTTCATTCGTTGAAAGATTAACATTAATTCTATTCAACTCGGCTGACGCCTCGTTGAATAGAATGTTAATCTTTCAACTCATGAAAATATTCGCACTATTGAACTCATAACCATTCATTATTTGTATACTATTTACGACTAACATTATGGCTTGTCCTAGTTAACAGCACGTGACATATGCATTTTGGATTCTGACTTTGAAATACAGTTATTCATTACCGGTACCATTTAATGAAATAACTTGTAACAAGGCACTTTACAAAGACTAACGCATTACATTTGGTTACATTACAAAAATAGTCTATTGACCGAAGCCCAAGAATTGTATTGTGTAGATGTAACCACTTTTGTCATTAGTATTATGCATGTTAACTTTGATCATTATCGTCCATGTCTGCCCAGACCTTAGGCAGATGGTCTACTTTATGACAATGTTTATCATTTGTTATCATGCATCAAAAGGGGGGTGTTTCACAAAGATCCTAAGTTGAACTTATCTCTAAGTTGGACTTAACAGTTATTGAAAGCCATTGGCATCTATGAGAATATTTTGTAACAGTTATTTTTAAAAGGCATAAAATATTGATTCAAATCATTAATATTTTCTATTAGCAACAGGGATTTCATGTTCTTGGTGTGGAATTTATAAACAATCTGCTTTTGAATATATTTGATTTTAAGGCTACAAATGGCTCTCCATAATTTTTAAGTCCAACTTAGAGTTAAGTTCGACTTAGGATCTTTGTGAAACACCCCCCTGGTATAGTACTGTATTTAATATCTGAATGTGGCATATTCTTTTAGCAAGAGACAGAATGTGCATTAACAGGGTATTATCTCCTCTATGAATTTGAATCTATGAATATCTTGTGGAAAAAATGGTTAAAGAGAAGGTTGAGTTCTGGGAAGAGGTGAAAAATAATTTGTGAGCATTACTCATTCTTATTATGCAAGTGTGGAAGAACGTCAGTTAAGACATGTTCCCTGAAAAGCATGGCTCTTCAAATGCCTTCATATTCTAAATATGCATGTAACATCGTAAAAATCGGGGGGCCGGCTTTTTACGCCACGTGTTCGTGTAGTCCCATATACATCTTTCTGTGCAAGTGTTTGTAACTTTACCAAGACTTGGCTAAATTTCTTATCATTTGGATGATTCCAGAACCTTGCAATACACACAAATTCTTATATGCTAGATGATCAACCTTTTCTGGTCGGTTCCACACCGTTTCTTTCACAATGCAATCGCATGACCAGAACTCAACTTCATCTTTAAATGAATTAAGGAAACAATTGACTTTCAATGGTGTGTAGATGATTTAAATAAGAAAAAAAGGGAAACAGAAACTTGTTTTTTTTTCTATTCAGATGTTAAAATTTACATATTGAGCAAAGGTGAGATGGGAAAGAATGGTATCACATCCTTGGGTTTTGATAAAGCACCTGCCGGACATGTCAGCACAAAGGTGTGATTGGGCACCATTCATATAATATATAATACCACCTGTGTGTTTTGTATTGTCAATGGCAATGCATAAACTATATTGAAGTATAGTCAGACTCGGAGCATGATTTGGTATTATTATTACATTTATATGGAGGGTTTAGTGACACAAAGACATAACTCCATATTTTGCCAACATGAGTATTTTATATCAAAATGTTCAGAAAAATGTGGGCTTTCCAGGAAACACAAAGACTTAACTCCACCCAAAACCCCATCGAAGTCAATGGCTAGTGGAACATAGACTTAACTTCTAAAAGCCCAAGTGCTCAGTGACACGTAGACCACTTTCTTAAAATGGAGTTACATCTTTGTGTCACTGACTCCTCAATATATACCTTTGAGTAAGGGGATGCAATAGAGTTTAACTTTGTGTAAAGGTTAAAAGTCATGAAAGGGTACATTTATTACATGCATGTGTAGAAAAATGATTGATTACATTTATGTGTAGTCAAATGAATTTAAGAGCGCTTCTCAGCTACTGGTACTGATATACATGTATTCTTAAAAAGTTTATATGAAATATTTCAATATATAATTGAATTTATAATGGAATGATGGCCTTATTGCTGTATGCTGCCTCAAACTATTTTCCCCTTGAACCTGATAGTACATAGTAGTTGTATTCACATAGTTTACACCATAGTAGGTCTATTGCTCATTTTTGTATTGAAACATGTGGTAAAATGTAATAGTTCATATACAAAATGTGTATAAGACATGTTATTTTTCAATATAAAGAGTGATTTATGCAAATGCACTATAACAAAAACACAAAATGAATTTGATATGTGATTATTTTGGCAGTTATGCAAATGACTGTTATGAGTATATAGTTCCATGACATTGATGAGTGTGTTATATATTTGTTGGGGAGGGGTGGATATGTTAAACACTGAGTTTCCCCCTTTGTATCAATGTGGACTGGGTTATCATGTATTTCTGAAGGTTTTACATTGTCGCCATCTAGTGTCCATTGGCACAGCTGTTACGTACATCGATACGAAGGAGGTATGTGCGTACTGGTGTGAGCGTGCGTGTGTGTGAGAGTGTGTTGGGGATGGAGGAGGAGGGTTGATAAATAAAGATCGATGCATTTTGCGTGGAGGGTGTGTGTTATCTGTTTGGCGAAACTTTGTTAAGAATGTTATGAACGTTTTAAAATGAAATCTCTACATCTGTGCGAATCTCTAATTGGGAACTTTGTCAGGGAATTGTGGCGTAGTCACGAAAAACACTCTCGTTTGCCATATACAAAAAACATCCTTGATTTATCTTTTTCTCCTAAGAGCCTCCGCATTGAGGTACTACTAAACATGTAATATGGATAGTATATTATTATCGGTCCTCTTAAAGAAACCTTCCTAGTCATGTTTTATTCTTGATGACACTTTTATAATTGTTTGTGTTGGAACACATGGGAAAGTTGTCCGCTACTGTAACACAATGACATTACGGATTCGGCCAATTTTGAAATTCCCTTACGTTTAATAATTAAACTTTAAACAATCCATCCCTTTTTCATCGTTTCAATTTCATTAATCTTTCACCAATCTGCTTCTGTTTACTTTCTTCCATTGGGGTTTAAGCCCCTCTAAAGTGTTGGGAGCCACAAATTATCAAAAATGTGGATGGCAAAATTTCACTTAAATTGTATCATAATGTGAAAGAGGATGTCATTGAAGACACACTTATGCAACGATTTCCCCCAGAAAAATGTGTTCGTAGACAACTATTGATAAAAGAATGCATATGATGCATTTGATTTTCTGTTGTAAACAGAAGTAAATTGTGTATTCTTTCATCAATATTCGACTTCAAAAACATTTGTTTTGAAAATCCTTGCAGAAATATGTCTAATGACATCCTTTGCCACTTTATAATACAATTTAAGTGAAATTTAGCTATCAAATCGTTGGGCCTCCCAATTCTTTAGAGGGGCTTTAAGAGTTTCCTAAACGTAAGTTGTAATCTCGTAAAACAGCGTGTAAAGTATTCAGTGCTACTTTTCATAGAATCCTGGTCCCTTTTTCTTAAAACTTGTTGTCAATGGCAAATGACAATAACTGTTATGACCTACTGAAATCATGGCATTTGATTGGCTGAGAACAAATAACAGTCATATCAATTTAGCATTCGTTATTCATAACGAGTTTTATGAAACGGGGTCCTGGTTTGATTTGATGGAACCGTCTGGATGTTGCCATCAAGTTCTTTGTACTTGAAATTAAACTTGATTGGAACACCTTTTGATCTCGCTGGATCAATTAAAGACTGCGTAACCAATTTTAAATTGTTTTTAAAGAGGAAGTCCATTTGATAATAAGGTGGTTTTAACAGAAGCAGAACAAATAGTGCAACAGGCCAGTGAATATTTGAGCAAATTATGATTAACATAAGAAAGTTATGGATCGGTGAAGTTCGACTTAATATCAGGACACCCCCTTTAACCAGCAAATCAAAATAATAACAAGATCTAAACAACTTTTTTGTTTAATCATCCAAAGGTAATTTCAATGGTCATGTACATCACCTTTACAAAATATGGGAACATTACAAAGACGTATCACATAATCAGAACGTGTGAAATACAATATGGTATTAAAATTGCCCCTGACTTGATTTTCAAAAGTAGTTCTATCGTGTTCAATGCATAACATTGCATTTTTTTTAATTATTATCAAATTTGCGGTGCAAGGCCAGAAAATAGCAATATTCTCGCTTTAATGCCCCCTACCCCTAATAATGACGACCCCACTCCGATCTAGCACCACCTCTGAAACGATTGGTATTGGTAGCCGACAGCCGCGGTGTTAGTACCATGGATGCATGCATGCTCCTCTATTTTCTGGCGCCCGTTACGCGCAGACAATAATACAATGCGAGTTGTGCATTTGCTTCGAATGGAGGTAAAAAATTGGCGCCAGTTAGCTATCCGTAAACGCGTGCATGTGTGTACGTGCGTGCGTGTGCATTCGGTATTCGCTCTTGTTGTAGTAGACGTACAAGTACTGCTGATAGAGGCATTAATACACCGTGTTGCGTGACTGGAAACAAAGTGATATTGCATCGCTATTGGAAAGGATTTTAACCAAACCCCAACCGGAAATTCAATACTCGACATTTATTCACCCTTTATTTGGAAACAAAACGACAAGCGAGCATTTAAGCCGATAACCATTTCACAATGTCGTCCACATTGGCGGCGCTGGATGCAGTCCCAAGACGGCCATCGGAACTCGGAAAGCTGCCGCGCCATAGCTCAGGGGAAGCGGGAGATGAACCGTCCAGTGTGGAATTCGTGAAAACTGGTGAGTGATTTCTCATGGCTCTTATTTTGCATTACATTGGATATTGCTTTGTCGAAGTAGCGTGATAACTCTAGAGTCAGTATTAAATATTGATGAATGTCATCGCATTAGTGTGTACATTAGGCAGTGTGCAACCAGTCCATCGGGACAATTTGAAGGCGAAGTCATGCCGTTGCTAAGGTACCAACGAACTTCACTTTATCTTCAGGTTGGGGTCTCAAATATTTATGAATTTTATACGCTTATAGATTCTGTACACGGAGTTGACATTTGGTATGACAAGAACCCCACTGATCTACATGGCCCTACTTCACACAAAGCTAAGACTATACTTTTAAAAAGGTAAGGCAGCAGCAACCATGTAGGGCCTACTTAAGAAGTAATCGTTGTCACCATGGTCTGTCTTCACACATTGATTGTTTTGAAATAGGTGAAGAAATTTAATTTGTTTTGCTATCACACAACAAATGGACCAAATGGGTTAAATAATAGAGAGAGAGAGAGAGAGAGAAAGAGAAAAAGGGAGGGCCCGGCCGCGGCCCCCCACTCAGAGGTCGGAATGACCGCATGCGTGTTGCCAAAATTTCCGGTAAAGGGGTACTTTTCGTGCGACAAAGTCCGGCCCGAGAATTGTAAAAAAAAAGGGGTGTATTTGACTTTTCACCCGGAGATTTCTTTAAAAAGGGGGTGTTTTTTCTTTTTCTCTCTCATCTTTTTGGACTCCTGAGAAATTATTCCGAATTAAGGGGGGTACATAGAGTATTTTTCCTGATCTAGGGGGGTCTCCAAGGCAGGAAGAGCCCGCGAAAAGCCCGCGAAAGGGGGGTTCGAAAATGTTGGCAGTCCTCAGATAGGGGGTGCTTTCAAAAAGAGGGAACAAGCATATGCGTACCCTAAATAACACTGGGTTAGGGGGGGGGGGAGAGCCTTTGGTTTTCTAAGTAGGAATTACAAACACTTTAATTGATCGTCTCATACCGTAAGATTTTGTCGCACTGTCACTGCACAACATTTAAACGGCTGGACAGAATACGTAATTAAAAATTATTAATTGGGTAATACTTGGATCCATGTAGGGTGCGTTTAAAACAATTACTTTTGAAGAAGCAACTAAAGTAACATTTTAAGCAATCGTGTGCGTCATCTTTTGAAACGTGTGAACGCGACAATGACGTAGGTATTACGTAATCCCGTGAAATTGCCTTTGAGATGAAGTTCCGAAGGAAGTGGCGATTTCTTTTTTTTCCCTTTTTTTTTCAATGTCTTCTGAGACACAAGCAATAAGATAGTCCCATTTTGTTTTGTTGGGCTTCTGCCTCGATACACTTGAGTAGAGCGTTGCAATAGACCAGTTTACTCTCATATTAAAAGTTTATGCATACTGTTCAAAGAAAGGATGATCTTGACAACTCGAAAAGCTTTCTCGAGGATTGTCCGACATAGGAAGAAATAATGTATGCAGACTGGATTCCAATTAGTGTTGTTCATTCATTCATTAATACCGGGTTAATGGAAGAATCGGTACTGCATGGGTCCCTAGGAAAGAAACATCCATACATTTGAAGATATTAGTAAACCGGTCTTTTGCAAATGTTCTTGTCTCTCGGAAACGTCACCAGACTGTCAATCACGTTATTCACGGTTCGAGTCCCACCACAGCACAAAATGTCAGTTGGCATGATATTGATCTATTTTGTTAATGATCCACCCAGGAGAATGTGAATGTTGATGTAGTTAGATTAACATGCGTGTGCTTGTATAATGGCGCCTGTCTAGAACACTCCCCGGGGAGTGGTGCGTGTTCACTACCGTCCGCGGGTGAGCTGAATCCAATGACATGAGTATATAATAATTGTAATCTTAAGCGCTTAGAAACGTATTATTAAGTGCTGTACAAAGGTCACTATTATTGTAAGTAGCATGAAAGAGGGAATTTGCTTTAAACCTCAAACTTCGTATCTAAATTCCTGTGATAAACAGTTACAGTGTACTTCTATTTTGAAGCTGTTATGTGTTCTATTCCAATTTGCTCACCATTTATATACCACATACTTTACTGCACAATGGTTGATTTGTCCTCGTCATTGGTCAAAACTCAGGAAATGTTTTCACCAAAAAAAGAATTCACAATGGTTTCTGATCTACAACTATCCACGAATACTTTGCGGTGCTATATGTAAGAGTTATTCATAGTCATGTCCACACGTTGAACAGACACGTTCTATATTGATTATTTTTACGATTCTAGACTATGAACTCTCTATGGAGACGCTTTCGATAGCCATTACATATCGGGTTTTCTGTCGCTCCGTCCCCAATGATCCTAGTCTAGATAGAAAAGGAAAACTACAATAAACTTGTTACGAGAAGTCTTCATCAAAATAGAAAAGAGACACAAAATATGCGCTGAATGATGACAGTAACTAAAAAGAAAGATTGCGCTGTTTCCTCAAAATCTTGACTTGTCAGATGAATACAGCGACTTAAAAGAACATAATGCTAGTCTGTGCGCATAGGGCATGGCAAGGGAAAATAAAAAATGTCAAGTATTACCTAGATTTAAAGCTTTAAATCGTGTTAATACATCGTATGTCAACGATTAGATATAATTAGTTAAAAGGGTACAGTGTTAAATAATGAATTTCAGATTGGTAATGTGCATTCAATGAATCATGGACGAAATTTAAGCCTCACTGTGAGTAAACACAACGATTAGATATAATTAGTTAAAAGGGTAAAGTGTTAAATAATGAATTTCAGATTGGTAATGTGCATTCAATGAATTATGGACGAAATTTAAGCCACACTGTGAGTAAAAACAATGGCTTGATAGAAGAGAATTAAATAGGGTGAGCAAAAGAGAGAGAGAGAGAGAGAGAGAGAGAGAGGGAGAGAGAGAGAAAGAGGGATCAGTACTGGTACAGACAGAAACAATAATAGAAAGAGACAAGGGGACAATCTATCATCGGAGTAAATTGTTTTGATACGACAAGAGGGGTGAAAGACTCGCACTTACAATTGTGTTAAATCGACTGGATAAATATCTTTGTAACAACAACATTAAATAATCCTTTCTTGTCATCACTACAATCACAATTATCCAACTTCGCAACGAAGATTATGGAAGTTATTCTCGGTATATTCTTTTTCTTCTTTTCTGTTCTTCTTCTTCCCTTTCTTCTTCTTCTCACCCTGAATATTATCACTTCCATAATTGCACATATATTCATCCCAGGAGATAGCACAAGGCACCTAAAAATTAGGACTATTGCCCTGGCTTTAGCCCAGCTGCCCTAAGGCGATCAAAGCATTTAAGGAATACATTTCAAAATGATACCTATTGAATATACCTGAGTGGAGAGTGGCAAATGTAGATTAAAGTCTAACCAAAGGTTACTAGTGCCGCGGAGCGACCCGAACCGTGAACCATTGTGATCGACATTCCGGTGACTTATTCATCAGACCACCTCTGCAGTAGAGGACGACATGTCATAAATATTGCCATCATCACCACCGTCGTCATTGTCTTCATCATCAATCATATTCCATAGAAAACCTTCGTCATCGCCGTCTAATTCATTTCGCAATGGCATGTCTGTCAACGTCAGAATATTCATGTTTTTATTTTGTGAATCAGTTTGGGAATAGTTGGCCGAGTTACGAGTGTCAAATTTCGTGACGCTATACTCTAAAGCCTTCATACTGATTTTGATGCCTTTTGATGAACCAGGGCTGCACAGTTTATAGGCCCTTTTCTATAAATAACCTATGCTGTATTTTTGTGTATTAAACAATCAATAACAGTGTCCATCTGCCATATTTTCATAATGTTTGTTTTATTTCTTCTGATGATTTATTTCATTACCATCTTCCTCCTTCATGTGTTTCGTTCACCTTATCTTTCTTCTCCTTCTATTACACCTACTCCTTCTCCGTTATAGTGTTTCATTATTGTTATTATTATTATTGATATTATTAAACTTATCATTATTATTATTATCGTTATTATTATTAGTAGTATTGTTACTATTGTAACTACTATATTTATTATTATTATTATTTTTTTATATACATTTGTTTATGTTATCGTTATTATTATCATCATCATTTTTTATTGTAATTGTTGCTTTTGTTATTGTTATCATTGTTGTTATCAAGATTATCTACAACTACAACAACAACAACAGTATTTGTTCATCTTTTCCCTCCGTCGTTCTCAGGGGGGGGGGGGGGGGGCGCCGCTTCAGCCACCTGGATCCGCCACTGATTATACTACTACGTCTTCTCCTTCTTCTTTTTCTTCTTTTTCTTCTTCTTCTTCTTCTTCTTCTTCTTCTTCTTCTTCTTCTTCTTTTTTTTTCTTCTTCTTCTTCTTCTTCTTCTTCTTCTTCTTTTTCTTCTTCTTCTTCTTCTTCTTCTTCTTCTTCTTCTTCTCCTTCTTCTTCTTCTTCTTCTTCTTCTTCTTCTTCTTCTTCTCTTTTCCTCTCTTGTCGGCTCTTACCTTCTGTTAACCTTGAAATAACACTTTTCCGTAAGTGTGTTTTAGTAGCCAATAATAACTTTTACCTATTGATCCGCTACCGGCTAGACCCATACAGGATAGCGGCGAAGAGAGACGGAGCTAAAATTGATATAAATTAAAACAATCAATATTCATACGAAGCGGATGTTCACATTCCTGGCTCTACCCGTTCTTCCATAGTAGTCTACGATACAGACTCTTTCAACCGCTAATCGTCTGTGACCTAATTCTTGCCATATTTCAACAACCATGCGTCATAAAACTCGAGTTGAATGAAGCACAATTTGCATACATAGAAATAAACGTGAATAGCTCACAAAATATATTACATGACAAGATAAAATGATAATTAAGTCTTGATCGTATTGATGTAGCGCAGCTTGTAATAACAAATCGCTCTTTCATATTAAAATTCTATACCAAGGGAGTGTTTCACAAAGGCTAAGGTCGACTTTAAGTTGGACTTAACTATGGCAGGTCATTCATGCTCCTGTTTGCTCTCACCGTGTGCTGGCATTGGTCTATCAAGGGACATGCAAATCAGGGGCGCAAATCTACGGAATTTCTATCTTTTGATAATTCATTACAGAAAGGAAAATAGTATCTAGAGATCATAATGATGAGAGCAAACAGTGGCATTAATGGCCTGTCATAGTTAAGTCCAACTTAAAGTCGATCTTATTCTTTGTGAAAAAATTCCACTGGTGCTAAATTGCATTTCATATAACCTTGGACATTCATTGAATTGCATATTGACACCGTCGCCTTGGGATTATACATGTAATGGCGTCTCATTATAACTGCAAGATGATGTAAATATTTGATTACTAAAGGGGATGGTGACCAGCTAAAGGCACACAAACATCAAACCTGTTTAATAGCCATCACAATGATTAACATAATTATACCATTCTGTAGTTTGACCGTTGAGTTCAGCTATCCGTTTGCTAATGGAACCATTTCCTAAATGCCATATTGGCTTACTTTTGATGTTATTTGATTTTATTTGATAAGGTTTTATTCGCATATTCAACAAAACAGCTGGAAGCTGATGCAAGTGAATTTACAAGGTAAAAATAGTTCCATAGACATATAAATATCATTATATGCTTTAACAGTTGTAAATGAATCCAGATATAAATAATACATAGCACATAAATGATAAATAATAAAAACAATAATGATATTGAGTTCGGTTTGCATACTTGGATATGAAATAATATTTCGCTCCTCTTTTTTAGTGAATGATATATGAACGTCCCATCGTTAGATGTATAATGTGATTAACTGTGATGTATTGACATTCATTTAGATTCAGACATTTACAAAATGAGTGTAAAAATAAATATTGAAAGTTAATGGAAAATAATGTGAGTTTTCTATCATTAAATGAGTTTTTATAACGGAAAGATTATGGTGAATGTAATATGCTTTCATTCCAATCCATTTATTCCCTAAGTATGCTTGACGGCAGATGTGAATTATGTGAGGAGCTTGTTTAATGAATAGACGAATAAACAATTCAATTAGATTCGGCGCAATTTACCAATATTATAATGGTAAGGCAGGGTACATTCACCTATCGCGGTAGAAATATTTATATGATAATAATCCTCTGTTGGAATTTAAAGCCTTCGAGCTTTGCGTTCAATGTAAGATCTCCCATTAGGAAACTAACGAATTCATAAATAGAAAATGATTGCTTCTAAACAAGCTGCTAACGCGTCGTAATATTTCAGTATGATAATCATGATAGGTCAATTTATAGTGCAGCTACTCTATGAATATACTCTTCTACGCTTAATACAAAGGTATCATAATTATTATTACTCCTGCTATAGCTGAGCTTTCATAATAAGGCGGTAAAACATTCATTCTTTCTACCAGGTGCCCATTTACTTCACCTGTTCGGAGAGTGGCAAATGTAGATTAATGTCTTGCCAAAGGATATTAGTGTCGTGGTGGGACTCGAACTGCGAACCATGTGATCCACCGTCCGGTGACGTTTCAACTAGACCATAACACCTCTATGTTCCATTGGCATTGCTATAAATTGGCGGAAGTTTGAATGTGTTCTAACAGCCGACGCACTACGATCCAACGAGAAAAGGAATCGCAATTTCAGCTTTTACCATTGATATAACGTTAAACCTAAATACACAGTTTACATGTACATTAGTCTGTTTGTTGCACTGTTACAGCATATGTATAATGGCAAAAGTATTTCGTCTGTGTGTATATACAAATGCATAACCTACACGCTGTTAAGGAAATGTATTTATTAAACAAAAACCACACACACACACACACACCTACGCACGCACATATAACATAACGTGACAGCAGGCATTGCGACAATGTGATGTAGGTGTTTTTTTTTTACGTGTCGTGTAGGGGTAATTGCTCCCTTTAATACGCACACAGCCATCCCTAATGTACAATTAGATTGATGAGTTTTGGGGCCCAACACCTATGGTTAGATATATGGATAGAAGTCAACTGAGCATACAACCAAGGTAATTACATACATAAACTATAGGTGTACGGAATACCGTGGCGTATTGGTATAGCCTGTAGGCATGTATTTACATGCATCGGAATATGTCTCCTGGTTGAGGTATATACCGGTTCTCTTCAAACTCCAACTCTTTGGCTCTAGATCTGCCATTTCACAACTTTCGTTTTTACAAAATCTTAAAGGAACTTTGAGTTCTAGGAAAATGTCGATAACATATTGATAAGCGTGGGATCATTATTATGCATTGGAATATGTCCGTTGGCTGAGGCATACACCAAATATTTCCAAACACTTTCTCTTTGGTACTGTTCTGCCAATTTACAACTCTTGTTTTTACACAAATTTAAAGTGAAAGTTGGGTTCCATATTAAATTTAAACAATATTTATTGAGTTTTTGTTATTGTGTGTCTGTTTGTTAGAATAGTGAGATGTCCCCTGAAAAAGATTGCTCTTATAAAGCTAAAATTAAATTAGAAATATGATAAGAAGCTGAATTGTTTTAACCGAATAGTCTTGTTTTTATTTCAACAGCTACTTCTATTCAGCTTACTTCGAACAATCGGGTCATCGCGTCCGGTCATGTGGTCGCGATACACAACATGTAGTGAAACAAAAACGGAATATCACGTGAAGACGCACGTTAAGGATGCGACCTTTCGTAAATTTGCCGTAGGGTTCTCATAAAGTGTCGGTTAAAATGGACCAGACAATTAGTAGATGAGCGGAATTTATTTCACAAACACTACCCTCGGCATTTCGTGAATAAAGGGCGTGATTTCTCAAAAGGTCGGGGTCGCGACCACCCGACCCGACGGGATGACACGATGGTTCGAAGTGAGCGTTTCTTTCCTTCCTGTTCTTCACTTCAGAATGAAAGCTGGAAATTTCCCCGCAGGTCCCGTTTTTCGATAAATTTCCTGAAATATAATTTTCTTGACACGAAACGTCAAGTCGAGGACGATTGCAATACCACATTTGTTATCCCATGTAAGTCATTGCAATGTTCGCACCTTTCAAAAAGGGTGGAAAAGGCTGTACAAATTGGCAAGATTATATTTTCGATGGTCTCTTACAGATTTTGTTTCTTGGACACAATGATGGTGTTGAGGTGTGTGTTTCTTTAGGGTCCTTTTTGCACAGGACCTTCACATCTCTAATATCTTATTTCCATCTTTGTTTTGTTAAGTTCTCTTTTAATCTTTCCCTTCCCTTTATTTGAATAATAATCTTTTCTCTCTAGATGTAAACAAACACGAAATGGATACCTATATGAACAATGTAATAATCTTTATTATTGTATAATTATTTGAAGCTGTATTCATTTTTCAACAATTTGTTCATGTGAAAATTTAGAGTTGTTTTTTATTTTTTATAGTCTAAAGAATACAAAATCATAATAAAAAAATACCGTCGCTGTCTGATATCAATTATCTGATACCTACCTGAGAAACATATACATCCCCTTTCGTGCTACGTAAGGTTAAAAAGCTAGATTTAATCGAGAGTCAAATTTCAGACCGAGTTTGCTCGAATTCTGGCAGACGTGAAACGATTGTTCACATCCGCCCCTATATTCTGGGTCGCTTTCAAGGTACGTATAGTGTCTCTTTCAAAATACCTCTACCGCTTTATTGATTCTCGGTGGAAAATCTAATATGATTATCGACGCATGCACCTGCTATAACTAAGGCCAATGCGATTTAATTGCTCAGCTCCATGTCATTGATATTTCCCTTCTACTATTTTGCTCTCGGTGTGATGATTCGGGGATCTTGTTTGTATTCACCTTCTTAGTTGAAGATTTCTTAGAAACTGTTTTTTTTTTTCTGTAAGGTCTCTAAAACTAAATACGGATACAATAGTATTCGACTGAAGAGACAAGTTCGGGAGTTCGCACTCTTTGTCATAAGTAGTATTTCTTGAAATCTGTTTTATTTTCTGTAAGGTTTCTCAGGATAAAATAAATACGGAGGTTTTCGACTGTACATGTAGGGACAAGTTAATTTTTGTGCACTATTTATCATAGGTAGTTATGAAAACTTGAAATTAATGTGACTAAGATAGACGCAATGTCGAACAGATTTTTTTCATTTTCACCTTCCCACTATTTCAGATAACTAACGGTTCTCATAAAGTCATGTGGAATAGTAAATTAATTGCACCTCTAATAATTATCATTATATTTATTGTGGAGATAGAGGGCATGGGGCCGAAATCTCTTAACCTAAAACACGCCAGATTTCATGCTATTCATAAAAAAGGCAATATTACTCCGACATTCTGTACCTTTTAATTTGACCAACAACAGTTCTCCAAATTCAATGCTGTCTATCGATGCTACTTTCTCCTGTCCTGTACCTGGTGTTTTTTTTCTAGATTTTGTTCTTTTGATGGCTGAGAACAGGTGACCCAGTACTGTACTATTACCAGTATGTCAAACGAGAGATATCTCTTTATGCCAACATTGTTGGCGTCATGTCGATCAGTTAAATGCGAGGCCATTTGGCTTTCCACGAAGTTGCCTTCTTCGATCAATTGCTCTCCCCCTCCTCCCTCAACCCCCTCCCCCACGCCCCCCGTCGGAGTTATTAACATTGCAGAATTTTATAATCAGCATAAATATTTATTTATTTGTGATTACTTTGTGAAAATATATTTCAACAAACAAGGATCTCAGGTGGTTATTTTTTAAATGACATCTATTCGTCTCATAATGTTGTCTGTAAACTTTGAGTCTTACATGAAAATGCTACCTAGCTACCATTGGTGCAATATTGGGGAAAAGAATGGGGATAGGGAGACAAAGGGACAAATACAGACAAACTGTGAGAGATAGAGAGAGACAGAGACAGAGAGAGAGAGAGAGAGGGAGGGAGAGAGAGAGAGAGAGAGAGACGGGGAGACAGACAGACATACATAGAAAGAAGGAGGGGCAGAAATAAATCAACCGCTCGTATAGCATGCCGGATAAGCTCACGAAAGAAATGGACTATTTTGCACAAAACAACAGGCACCAATATTGACTGAACAACTGTTTGCTGCAACACAATCGCTTTGCTAAATTACCCACTTCTGGTCATGACTTGCTCAACGATAACTCATTTAACACCGGTAAAGATTAATCTTGCTCTGAAAACAGTTTAATAATATTGACACTTTGGGTAAATCTCACGATAAATACAGTGTGGCACAGGGAATATATTCTTGTTACATTCATGTGGCAAGCGGTAAAAGAATCCGCGTACAAGATGGAAGGAAGGGGAGGGGGGGGGGGGGGCCGTCGCATTCTGCGGTAATGCAATGATGGTTCTAGCAAATATTGGGGTAAGCAGGAAGGTAATATTGAAAAGATGCTTATTAGATTGTGAGGTAAGAAGAGACACCTACCCTACCAAAGACATCTCATCTCTCATCTCATCCTCGGCTTACATCCATTCTATATCTCCTCTTTCCCTCTCCACCAAGGCCATCCGTCAGACGAATAAAGGTAGAAAAAAGTGCTTGACATGAGCATATTTATGTTCTTTTCAAAACCCTGGAAACTTTCTTTTCTAGGCTATGTCCTGCAATATACACACAAATAGAAGCGCGTGTTTCTTGTGCCTTTTGAAATGTAATGATAATAATAGTAATAATACTACAATTGTTAATTTATATTTTGTCAAATTCTATTCAAAAGTATATGCTAATTGCGTAAAATAATTTAACAAAAACAAGCAGGAATAAAAGCGAAAATGAAATTAATACAGAAATTATACAAATATCATTTAACTTACACATTTCAATGGTGTTTTATATTTTCTCTTGACTCTGGAAATAGGAACCTTTATTATGTACAAGGACCTTGCAAAAGGACGGTTTTTAGAATCCTTATAGAGCACAAAACAAGATCTTTGAGTCTTTTTCTTCTCCCAACATCCAGCAATCTCTTTCATTACCATGATTACTATGCCATCCTTCGTCCTATCTCATGTAAAAATGTATTTCTTTTAAAAATTTGGTAAACCTTTGATGTAAGTGTGTGTGCGTGTGTGTGAGTGAAGAGAAAAGGGAGAGATGGGATGATTGAAGGAGAGGAAAAGAGAGGAAATAGACAGACAGACGGACATAAATTCGAGGGGGGGGGAGGGGGTGGAAGGACAGAAGCGTTCCATAGGATTATCTACGTTCACATCTACCAAAGATGATGTATTATAGTAACTACAGGATGACAGAGTCAAAGAGAGAGAGAGAGAGAGAGAGAGAGATAAAGAGAGAGATAGAGAGGGAGAGAGAGAGAGAAGGGGGGGGGGAGAGATAAAGAGAGAAAGAAAGAAAGGGAGCCTGAATAACACGGCCTTATTCAAATACAACCAGCGTGCAAACACTCATTATAAAGGATGCGCGCTTGCTTTTGTCTTGCTCGAGATGAAGGATTCCTGATCGAGGAAAGCAAATTACATGTGTACCGGCATGTATTGGTACGGCATGGTGGCCTAGTTTCGCAAATGAAAGCAATAAATGAACTTGATTACCTTGTCATAATGAGGACTATTCAGCGGTTAGCTTTGTTTACCCATCTCATTAATCTGTAAGGAGTTGTTTGTCTCTTCTGCCGTTTCATGCAAAAGGTCGCAAGTCACAGAGTAGAGCAATTCTTCAACTGTCATCTTAAATCAACATCTCGGGTAGTACAGTTCCGTCACATTTGAAGTGTCTCATCAAACGTTAATGTCTTCAGACTTTTTGTCGAATGTCACAACATAGAACATTATTATTCTGTACTAACAAAATATATACACCATTGTAGGAGGAATAAAGAGCGAAGGGAAGATAAAAGGAGAAAATAAAGAACTACACAGAAACAAGAAGTAGAGCGATCGTTGTAGAACGGAAAGAGATGAGCTGGAATGAAAGCCAAGGTGGAAGAGGTAGACGGAGAGGGAAAAAAAGAGTATGACGCAGATAGAGGTACGGGGGAGGGTGTAGAAAGCAAAGAGAGAGAGAGAGAGAGAGAGAGAGAGGGGGGGGGGACCATAAAGCGTGCGAGGGAAACAGAAGGGCGAGGGGGGGGGGGGGAGCGAGAGAGAGAGAAGAAAATATAACATTCAATTGGAATTCTATATCACATTACTAAATGCTATTATAGAAACAACAGCATGAAAGCTGGAAGTGAATGGATGCATGAGTTTGTGTGTGTGCGTGTGAGTGTTTGTGTGCGAAAGAGGAAGGGATAGTGAGAGAGGGGGAGTGGTAGAGAGAGAGAGAGAGAGAAAGAGAGGGGAAGATAGCAAACACACAATTCATCTACTACAGATGAAGCATTATTTACAAACATTAACAAAATACTTCCAAACATAAAAGGATAGAGAGGAAGAGAGAGAGAAAAAAGAAATTATATAAATATATATAGAGAGAGAGAGAGAGGGAGGATGGCTTCAAGTGAAAACGTTCTATGGGAATTATACATTCACATCTTCTTTAGATGTCAGTATAGATTACATATCATAGAAAGGACATGGAAACATGAAGAGAGTGAGTAAGTTTGTATTCGGAATGATGTTTTCTGTTTGTGTTTGTGTGATAGAAAGAGAGAGAGAGAGAGAGAGAGAGAGAAAGAAAAAAGAGATATGGATTACTTTTTATCGAATTCGGCCTTGATTTACCTGAAATTGAAGCCCGAATAATCCCTACTGACTATTAATAGTAAACCTTATTTATTTACCCCCTACAAGTGCAATAGTGGATCATATTTCATTAGTGATAAACGTGCAAGGTTTTCAAACAGATCTTTTTTCTTAAGGCTGCTTTTACACGGGATATTAATATAATAATGCAAATGCAAATTGTTGAGTTTCTATAATTTATTCATGCTCGTAAAACCAAGGTTTGTGATCAATCGCAAAAATAAAAACACGATTCTGAATGGTTAAATTTCAGCCTCTTGGACATGCATCGGTGATCTCGATTAGTACGGGGCCCAGATACACCGCACGGACATTATTAATTTAAATATTCAATTATAATGACGTCATTTTCATTCGCGTGCCCAGCATGCAATGCGAGCGGTTGATGTATCTTCGGGTGGTCTTCAGAAGAGTGACCCTTTAAGGGCTCCTGCCAGGAGGGAAAATTCACGTACTAATGACGGGGGATTTTATGCGGGATCGTGTCCCGGGAGTGCAGTTATTATTCAAGCCTCCAGGTATATAGCGATATTTGGAGAAAACCTATAAGAAATGAAGGACAAATGCGCTATACTTGTCATAAGGAAGTAAGACACAACGTACGCACACTTGAAACTTCCTTTTTGACAAGACAAGCGTCGTAGAAACATTGGTGATTTCATTTAACATTAGTAACATTAGGAATTTTAATATCATGACAAGCCATTCATATTCCATCTTTCTGGTAAGGTTTCAACAATATTTTCTAATTTGAGACTTTTTCATTTTCGTTTTTTGGGAAATTGAGACATGTTACTCTTTTTGTCGAAGAAGGTCATAATTACACGAGCACCTGATCCAATACATTACCTTCAGTGATGACGTTACTATCGAGAAAAAAAAAGAAACGCGTGTTTCATTACTCTGCGCATACGTAGAATTCTAAAGTTGAGGGTTTTGTTGTTTCTGCTGCTGCTACTTCTGCTCTTAGTCGGTGTTCTTGTTGTTTTTGATCAGGACAAAAAACACGAACACATTATTTTTAAAAGTCCTCATAAGGTGTTGGCATTTGAATATATAGATAATAACAACAAGAATGTCAGTACTTTATTTAATTAGAAAAGTACATTGAGCAAATAATTTCTCATGCTGTTTTCATTTTCATGCACCGTAAATATTATTGCATTGTGATGAGGTTCAAATGAATAATATGAATGATTTCACTTTTATAGCATTAAGAAGACATTGTAAATATACAAATACATGGACTTACATTAACCTTTGTGAAAACACTTAGAATTCCATGCGTTGAAGTCAATCATGTTTCCACATCTGAATGAAATGACAATAAATGGTTACTAGTATGGGCGAATCACGGACACACACACACACTTTCTCTCTCTCTCTCTCTCTCTCTCTAACACACATACACACACATACCAATGTAATGGTTACCCATGATGGTCAACAAAGTTAGGCATGAACTTACTAATTTGTAGGAAAATAATGACCACTAAGTTGTCCAATATTCAAACAAATATAGTTCTATAACTTTTCAAAGAAAGTATTCTAAAAATCCCAAAACAAAACAGAAGCTGTCTAGCAGCAAATACAATCCTAAATTTTGTAATGAATACAAAAATTACACATGATATATACCTTCATTAAATGTGACGTTAGATTCAGGTGGATAATGATTAATCAATTTATGGAAATTTAGCTCTGGTACTGTAAAGAACCACCTGCCAAACCCGTATTTGATTCGTAAACCAAATGTCGCACCATATATCACAAACCATGCAGTAACAAAGTAATTAGATGTGCGATATGGCTACTTTGTATCACAATGCGAGTTTTAGTTTATCTTTACTTTATAATCAAATGCTCCTATCCTTTGGAATAAATTACCAGCGCACTTTCATAATATTCATTCTCTTGACCAATTCCTTGCTGAAAACGCATCTTTTTAATTCATGAATGATATTCTGCAGGTGTGAGTCGGTCGAAGGAGGTATACACCGTTTTATTTTCTTGTTTGTTCGATCTTATGTTTGATCCTATGTTTGACCTCATGTATGTTTGATCTCACTCTTATTTGTATTATTATATATACATGATTTATTGAATAAAGAACACAAAGATGTATAAGTTGTGTGTTTATTATGAGTTTTGGTAGATACTTTTTTAGTCAGACTATGGTGCGCTTAGAGACACCCGTATTAAGCGCCTGATAAATATTGTGTATTATTATTATTATAATCATATAATAAGTGCTTGACTTTGTGAGATAGTAACTTTTTATCTATAACTCAAGTACAAAGATACCTATCATGAAATCAATCACATATGTAGAAATATGTTTGCTCGACTTAATGATATTATGGTAAATTTATATCGTAACCCATTAATTATCAAGTAATACAACAATAGCTAAATACTGTGGCCGGGGATGGTTACTTGATATCATAACTGAAGATCAAGATTATTTTGGTTACATTTTCATTTAATAAGGAATAAGACATTTGAGCTCGTATAGTCATACTTTTTCGACATTTCAAGTTAATTACGTATTATCATAATACAAACAGTAGAGTGCTTTCAAGCTTTCAACTCCATAACCTATTATAGTCCATCTGTATACCAAACGTCGCCTTATATAATGAACCATGTCGAGATCGACTTAACTGCTGTATTTTGTGAGTTACTCTAATTTTGTATAAAAACCCGAGCGGGAGAGTACCTTTAAGTATTATTACTTCAGATAAGCCGTCACGTTGTTATCTCATCACATATGTTGCTTGGTTATTATTAGTGCTGTATGTCAACTCCATGCACATCTGTTATAAGTAAGTTGGCAGCCAGGTATGGGACCGTATTATACGCGTCCCGCACGCGGGACAGTCTCAGGAATTCAATGGTGCACAAGTGAAACAAAATGGAAGAGAAACCCAGGAAAATTACTCTTAGCAATAATTAATGAAGACAATACTTACATTTGCTGGATTAACTTAATGAGGAATTCTTCAACTGTAAACTTTGCTACAGATTTGGGCTTTCTAAAGTGAAAACGAAATTTTAATTAATTATTTTCCTCTCATGTGTGTTCTACCAAGACTATTTCCTGCAAAATCACGCAAAACCTTCTGAAGCTTATCCCTACACGTATATCTATTCACGGGTATGGGTTATTTCCTAATAACCTTGCACATCATGCATAAGTGGTTTCCAGCATGGTTTAGATTGGCACTAGCAGTGATGGAATTAGCAGGATTTTCGTGGAATCATAAAATATTACATTACCATAAAAATGCAATAACTTCACTTCGTCAGAAAACCAAGATGGCCGCCCAAAATGTTCAAGTTTTTCAGCCCATGCGATTATACTTACATGACACTCAGCTACTTAGAATTAAAACAATTAAACATATAATTAACATAAGGGAAATGAGAAACATGACACATATTGGAAAGAGAGTAGTTTTTAAAATGTTACTCATATCACGACTGATTTATTCAGGTTAATGTTAATCGCTGATGTATAACTATGACAAAGAAATCAGCACAATTATTAATTTCTTTTAATGGAATCAAAAATGAGAAAAAGCAAAACGAAAAGTTGTTAATTTTTCCATATTTGAAGGCGGTCAAGGAATGACAGATTGAAACACTATAGATTCAGGTCATTCCTGGTTGTCGAAATTGTTAGATGATATCATGATATTAAAAACAAACCTTGTAGACACTTTATCCTATTCTTGAGGAGGCGCGATAGCTCAGTCGGTAGAGCAGTGGTCTCGTAATCCGGTGACCCGGGCTCGAAACCAAGTCGATGCGCTATAGTGCCCTTTGCTAAGGCATTATCTCGAGATTGCCAAATATCCAGCTATTTGAATTATCCCGATCGCAAACTATCCAGCTTATTTGCGTCTTCATTAGACCGAAGTAGCAAATTAGCTGGATAGTTGGTCGGGATAATATCCCAAGATATCTCGGTCTAGTTTGCGGTTTTCCGTGTTTACTCGAGGTCAGTGGTTGCGAGGTCAGCGCTGAGCGGTATAGATCGCATGTGCGAACCGGAAATCGTTGTGCATGATGGGATCGGGATAATTGACTCCGTACTTCGGTCTAATGAAGACGGTCGCAAACTATCCCGCTAGTTCGGAAATAGAAGGATATTTTGCAAACTAGACCGAGATATCTTGGGATATTATCCCGACCAACTATCCAGCTAATTTGCCACTTCGGTCTAATGAAGACGCAAATAGCTGGATAGTTTCGATCGGGATAGTTCAAAATAGCTGGATATTTGGCAATCTCGAGATAGTGCAGACACGCCTATTACCAGGTCCATCGGAGAGGACCTAAGCCGTCAGCCGTCTGGTTGCTTAATACTTACAAGCATTTATGCTTTCTTGGCAGTCAGGTAAAATAACCACCATCACCATCACAAACATACATGAAAAGGATTGCCGTTGTGTTTACAGGTTAGTAATCCTTGTAATAACACCGCCATCAAAGTAATATAAGTAACTTGATAACAACGCTCATCACTTGAGAGCTGATGAGTACTTTAAACCAAACATCCATTATAGAGATTTGCAATGTCTGTGAGTAACCTTCATCTTGAAGAGGTGACATTTAGTTTGTAGATTGTTCAACTCTTGCAACCTCGTTCAGATAAAACGCGGCAAAACCCCAGCATTTGTTCCATGTTGACATAAACGCGTCACATTTCTGTATTTAAATTAACGCAGGGCTCTGTGAAAACGCGCATGACTTTTGTCTCTCTGTGCCATTTAGATTTCTCCTTGGATTACTATACTAAAGGCTTCAATGATAACGTATTCTTTTAACTTTTAGTCTATCAAAGATGGCTGAACGAAGCATTGACATGCGAAGTATATATATTTCTGCTCCATTGACTACGCAAAAGCATATGATCGTGTTAGACATGAAGAGCATTTTTATATTCTATATCATTGATGGAAAAGACATGGATATTGAGAAACTCGTACTTTGAACAATCTGCGGCTATCAGAATTGATGGAGATATCAGTCAGTTCATACCGATACAGTGAGGTGTGAGACACGAATGTGTTGTTGTCACCAGATCCCTTTAACATTTACGGTGAAACGATCACGAGATCGATCAAGGATCTCATTTGTGTGAAGGTTGAAGGTCAATATGTAACTACCTTTACAGCGCAGACGATACCGTTTTAGTATCAGAATCTAAAGAAAATCTTCAGTTAGTTTTAAATGTGGTATGGAAAGAAAGTATAATGAAGGTTTGGATTTGAAGAACATGAAATCAAAGTCTATGATAATATCTAAAACAGACTCAGATTTCCCATGCAATCTAAACAAATTGGTGAAACAATAACAGTAATGCACACGTTAAAGTATCCTGGTTACACCACATCATCAAATACGAATATTATTCATGAGATAATGAAAATAATTGAAATGGCAAATGATACATGTACCAAGATGAATTCCTTAATGAGACATAAGAGCTTTACTATGCAAATCTATACCCGTGTCTTATATTTGGTCAGTTCTTCTCTATGGGTGTGGGTGTTGAAAATAAACAAACAGCTTGAAAGAGGATTATCAGCTACACAGACCTGGTTCATGAGAAAAATTTTGAATATACCATGGACAGAAAAGATAAGTGAAAACGTGTTCGGAAAAGCGAGAGTTAAACCATCACTCATCGACACAATACAAAAGAGGCATATGCAATTTATTGGTCACATAAACAAAAAGGATGATCTGGAAAAAATTCAACAGAGATGATCGCTGGAAAGAAAAGCAGGGGAGGGTAACGCCCCGCATATTTGCAAAACCTGAACAAATGAGCAAACAAAACTTTAATTAGCAATAACAGCTTTTCAAGAAAAGCAGATACTCGGCCGAAGTGGAAGAACATGAACGCCGATGTATGTACCTTACACTTGATAAAGATGATGATTATCATTACTCTATTATCATTATTAAATAAATGATGTTTTCACCCAGACAAAACCTGAAGAACGGGCGTTTTGTGACTGAAGGGTGTCTCACCAAAGCAAAATCGTTTATTACAATGATTTTGTGAATCTGAGGGCACTGTTAGAGGGCTAATTACTTCCTCTCGTGGAAATGCAATGCAATGTACGCCCACACCAAATGCCATCCTCTTAAATCAATAATTCACTGGGAGACAGGAAGGGGGAAGTGATTAATGTGAGCTCCTCTGAATGCGGGGAGAAATTAGTTTTCTTTCAATATTTAAAAATACCCCGACAACATTTTGGAAAGAAAGACACAGTTTTGTAAAATTGATCCACCGTGGTTATGCCAAAGTGAACAAACGTTTAGGTGATACTGCTTCACAATTTACCGCATGTTCCGCAAAAGCCATTACATTAGTATCCACTGTCGTCTGCACCGCATTGAAAATACAATATTATGTTATCGTGTTTTAATTTCTGTCATGTCGATTGCATTTTTTGAAGAAGTATTGAACTAGTGTATTTGAAAGAGGGGCAAGGGGCCAAATCCCCTATTGGCAGATTTCAGACTGATGCAGTCTTTCTTGTAGTAGGAAGCAGGTTAGGAACGACTGTCAGTCAAGAAACACAGGAAATATCTCTTTCTTAGAAATAGAGCTCTGTTAATATAGTAAAATAACAACACAATCCAATATGGATGGGACTGGATAGGCCAGTAGCACTTATTTCAGAGGACTTCCCTTAACAGTGTCAGTTTTCCAAATTATAGGTGCATACTTATCCTAGATATTCACCATCATATGCTATACCTCAGTTATTCCATATTCCATGTAAAAGGCTTTCACCTTTTTACTTATCCAACCATGTCAACTATTTCATTTTGGCCATGCACACCAATGCTCTCTTTATGGATCAAAGTGAGTTAAAATGCATTGCTCCCTTCCCCTACCGATGCCAAGGTCTGGCTATTCCACCGATGCATTGCGTTAACAACCAGGAGTTGAATGGGGGTAATAACCGCAATATGTTATCACCATGGTGCTGAAAACATGGGAAGTGTGATAGCGCATTCCAAAAGCGATTCCGACCATGCCCGCATATATCAAACTCGAATGCGGTCAATTATGACGATGTATGAATTATAATGAAAGTGAAATGATATAATAACGAAATTGGCTGAGTTCGCTTTTGTCATGCCTGCCATAGTATATCAAGGCCTTGTGCTATTTTAATGAGTTTACCATAAGTACGTGCAATAACGGCTATTCATCACATACACGCTTTCGTCTAAACTGTCAAATTAGAATTATTACAAAACATAAAAATTATCATGAACATCAGAAAACGTCCAATTTATTTAATGTTGCCCCGAATTGCTAAGATATGAAGTTGGGTGTTTGTACCGTATTTTTGTCACAGCTATGTATTTGAACTAAAGCGAATGGGATACACTCATCAGTTTGATGGAAGTACTTAATGTTATAACACTTTTTTCTCTGATATTTTCAACCTGTACGAAATTGATTATACTACTGTAAGCTTGTATATGCACAGAATGTGCTCTGTTTTAGAATGACATTTCTACCCTTTGTACATGGTTTGTGATGGGTTTACATAGTATAAGCATGTTATGTGGCGCTGTGTTGCAATTTATCCATCATGTTTTTTGTAGAAATCCTGTGCATTCTTCTTTTACAAGAAGCTAAGAACCAAACTATCCATTGCTAAGCCGTGGAATGTCTCGAGTGCAATTGAAATGTTTTGATACCAAGAAAGAAGGCACAAGTTGAATGATTGGGACAGAAAATCTTATTTCTACACGCTAATGTTTATGGTAATATAGATCAAAGATCGGTTGCTTGAATTTTATGTATTCCTATTTCTCTATATAACATATTAACATACAAAGTATATCATATTACATATTTACATAACAAGTATATCAAAGATGAGGAATGGTTTTAAATTCATGAAGTAGTAAAATGTAATTCTTCTTGTCTGTGACAACCACGTCGGAAAGTCTTTCCATATAAAATGAAATCCTACATCGTGACTCATAAGGTAGATGGGGAGTTGGGGTCTGCTTTCGGTGGTTGTGGGCATGTTGATGGGAGAGAAAGTTTTGTTTGTTGCAGTTCTATGTTATTTTGTTTGTTTTCTTACATGTTACTTTCTGATTTTTTTATTTCTTTTAATCATTATGAACAGTTGTGCTGCAATGGCACATTTAAGCAGGGCAATCCTTTTTTTCTTCTGATTTTGTTCGGACATGGTATCATGTATGTTATTGGTACATGCTTTTATATCGGTAAATAAAATAAATCAATCAATTATCCACATTGTTTATTTTTTTAAGATGGCATAATATCAGTAATCATATGTAACGTGTGAAATAGGTGAACAATTCCAATGTAAACTAAAACGCGTCTTAATTATATGTCGTCAATATAATATGCGTTACCTGTAACAAATCATAATCTCATGAGAGAAAGAAGGAGAAAAAGACAGCCGCGTGAAGACTCATGTATTTTAGAAAGCAATTCTGAAGTCAGATACTACTTATTAGTGTCGGCTTGCATGGTGATGTAGATAATATACAGTATGCTTGTGGTTGCACCATGTGAGAGAGAGAGAGAGAGGGGGGGGGATGGAGAGTCATACAAAGGACTCTAGTCTTATCACTGACATCTCAAGTAAGAAAATTACTTTGAATACAAGTCCCGTTCCTTTGATATACTGAAACACAAATGCAAACCTTATCCACGTGTGTAAGACCTATTTAATTAAATAAGACACAAATTAAGCGAGGCACTGTTAAGAACAAAATTCTTTATGCAGCAGAGACCGTTTTCATGGCATGTTTGGCGGCAATAAAACGTAATTTGTTTGAATTCATTTATTTCCAGCATATACCTTGTTTAATGTATTTACAACATAAGAAGCAGGTCTCCTTCAACTTGAAACCAGGGCTCTGTAAATCGAATTACCTGCTCTCAGTATTCAAGCGCTTTAAAGATATAATACACACATGAATGGAGAGGCAAGGTTAGATTTTTACTGGATTATCGGCATGAAAAAACACACACAATTGAACCAGCGAACATGCATGTATTTCGTGACATTTTAGAATACGTTTCGGTCCAAATAGAAACTTGTACAAAATCCACGCTTCAGCGTCTATCTTAAAGTTTACATATTTTAACCTTACAATTTGTTAGTAAACTAAACAAATCCTTGTTTACCTCCAGTCTACATGAACAGGATCAGATTTGACATTTTACTACATTTCCTAAGGCCTTGAGCCTTAGTTCTGTCAGTCTCTTCATTGTCCAGGTAAAGTACATATCCTATGAAGTAGGCTATCGGCATAGTCTCACAGTGCATACATTGTTACGCACAACGAAAGTGAAGGATACATGCCTGCAGACTAGTATCCGCCCCCCCCCCCCTGCAAATGCTTCCCCGAGTTAGTGTGCGATATAAACGTATACACATAGCTTTGAAGTTTGTTATGCCGATAAATTACTACATCATTATGATAAATACAAATCCCATTTTCAAACCAAAGCTTCAGTCATCAAATATTTCAGATATAATATATTTCCGGCTATATTTGACTGGCTAAACCTATTTCATGATTACCAGAATGTGTAAACCTTGTTATCGCCCACACAGCATGCATTCACAAAAGTTTATGCATATATGAATGGAATATATAGTAGAGTTGTGGTCATGCAATTAGGTTGTTAAAGAAACAACTTGGAAGTGATTGGAAATAATTGATTTTGTAGTAGGCCTACATAAGAATCAATATGTACTGTTTGATGTTGGAATCATCGCATTGATAATAAATTGACTCAACCGAGATGAAAAGCAAAAACTCTCAACACGAAAATAGGTATATCGGCTACACACATATGGCCTGATTGATCGTCCTTCACGTTTATCCGAATTAACTTCATCACTTTAATCATCTTCAAACAATATGCATCATTACCATTAAACCATCGCACACTGCAACTCGGTGGCTTGTGTATTAAGTCTATGTGAATGAGAAAACCCAGAAGTCAACTGGTTAAGCATATTAGGGTGTTAAAATGTCCTAGAAATGCGGATACGTAGATGTGTGGTGGCATTGGTATGCTAAGTGTGTTGGTGCAGTCATAACATGCCTTGCTTAAATGAAAAGTCACGAGTGATGAAACGTCCTTGGATGTATTGGCTATCTGCACCTACTGTGACAGAGAGACAGCGAAGGGTAGGTGACAGATCATTGGCATAGCCTCTTTCCCCAGGCGTTGCTTACAGTTGACAACTAAGCAGATTAGGAAACTCTCAATCCAACACCGAGCGCCTATTCCGAGCAGTGTCGGGTTGTCTATGAACTGAGGCATTATTTAATCAGTCGTAGAGGCAAGTTTCTAAAAATAGCCACAATTTTAATGTCGCTAAGGTAGCTTATTTGCATATATTTGCATACAGTACCGTGTGCATCAGGTAGGGTTAGTGTTAGGAATAGGATTACGTCCATTGCTATTTTTTAGAAACCTGCCTCTCTGACTGATCAAAATAATGCCTGCTGTGAAAGATCTTTGGTATAGCCTTCTTTCCTCAGGTTTTACTTACAGTAAGCACTAACAGTGAGCCCTGAGGCTAGCAGCGCACCGTTCCTATTATTGTTAGGTTGCCTATGCAATAAGGCATTACTTAAGCACATATAGAGGCAGGTTTACAAAATGGCCACTAACTTAATATCTCCTTGGTAGCTAATTTGCAACATTTGCATACAATACCTTGTGCATTATGTAGGGTTAGGTTCATAGGGTCACGTTCCATGCTATTTTTTTTTAGAAACATACCTCTCTGACTGATTAAATGATGCCTGCTGTGACAGCTCATCGGTATAGCCTTCTTTCATCAAGCTTTGCGAGCATTTGAGCTCTGAGGCTTTATAGCAAACACCCTTTCCTCCATTCTCAGATTGCCTATGCAATAAGGCATTATTTAACCACATACAGAGGCAGATTGGTAAAAATAGCCACTAATGTTTGAAACTTAAGTAGCTAAGGTGTGCATACTATGTTTTGCTTACAATAACGTGAGCATCATGTAGGGTTAGTGTTTATTTTCAGAAAGATGCTTAGGTATAATTTGTTTCCCCAGGCTTTGCTTCTAGTTAAAAATTAAGGAGCTCCAAGACTAGAGGAGATTGATATCAATAACATATGATATCTGTCTATGAAATAAATTATAAAGTACGGGATCTGCTAAAGAATACTTGAAAAATGCAACAACAACAACAAAGAAAAAAAAGGAGAATGTTAAGAAATAATCTAAATGCCAGTTTATTTGTAGTAGTAGTAGTAGTAGTAGTAGAAGTACGTAGTAATAATAATAATGATGATATTAATAATAATTAAAATGATAAGAAGATGAAGAAAAAGAAGAAGACAAAAGGTGTACTATAAGAACAATAAGAAGAAGTATATGAAAGTAAAAAAAAAAAAGAACAACTATAGGGAAGAAACAAATAGAGAAGAAGGAGAAGATAAATAAAGTGTAGAAGGGACAGAATAAAACCCCAACAAATGCGTCTGTGATTAATTGCCATGAGAAAATCGAACAAATATTGACGAGTGGATTTTAAGAAAATGGAAATTCTACTTATTATCCCGGTGATGTACGTGTTTCCAGCCACAAGATAGATGTGGGCTGTGGTGGTTGGGAAAATGAGGAACAAGCATGCAACCTTGAGCTAGATTAACGTCTCGTTTTACATCTAAAGGACAAACAATTATCTCCAAGTTCTATATGGCAGTTCATTTGAAATCCCTCACATTTTAGTCTGAGTGTATGCTTATACAAAATGTTTCAAACAGGTTTGTTGTTTGGCTTTTCTTTTGTTTAGTTAGTATTTCTTAGTGTGTTTATTTGTTTTATTTTTCACTCGAAGTTGCAGAAATTCAAAAATATATAAATTACCTGCCTCAACTTGTACAATTCTAAGTTAAGGCCCGGTCCCACTGCACTTACGGATGCAAAGAGGATGTAAAACGTAAACAAATCCTGCCATCCGTTGGAAAACGCTATGCATCCGTTGTGTACTCATTGCATACGTGTTTCATACGCTCTATCCATCGAGCATCCGTCCACTGTGATTTCATCCGCGCAAACAGTTTTGAGCTGCACAAAACTTTTAGAACGGATGAACTTCCGCCGTGTACGATGTAAATCCGTGACAAATACGAGCAACAAACGTTCTATGTCCGTTATCATCCGTTAAACGTCCGCTGTATCCTCTCTGCATCCTTTGGACATCCTCGCAACTCACATCCGCTGCAGCTGAAAACGGAAACAGGGAGGAAAGATAAGGTACATGGAACGTCTATACATCGTTAGTAGCACGGAAATAGAAAGGATGTAAGCGTATGCATCTCGTATATAAAGTATTCAAAGCTGTCATCCACTTCCATCCGATTTCATCCGCTAGGCTTCCGATGAACATCCGTTTAACATCCCTGCTACATACTACCCACGTCCGTTATTTTCCGTTCTGTTTTCACAAATTCTCGCAAATTTTGTCCATTTTTGGAGCGGATGAAAACGGATGGAGCCACCCCGGAAATTTTGCTCGTCCGCTGTGTCCTTTATGAATACGTTTTGTGTCCATCGACCAGTGGGACCGGGCCATTAAGTATACCAAACAAAAAGAGGAAAACTAATTGTAAACATTTTCCGAAACTGCCAATATTTCTCTTGTAATCTGGTAGAAAAGCCAAAACAAACAATTGATGGATGGATTAAAGAAAAGTAATATTATTAATGCATGCAACACGATGTGAGCAAAGTTAATACCATTAACACATTAGTAAATCCACAGCGATTTACTACCAGTGCAGGTTTACCCAGTTTTGACAGCTCAAGGGTTAAGTGGTTTATCAACATGGATCAGATTACAAGTACTACGTTTCGTAAACCTTTTAAGTAATATGATTAAAATAATTATAGTTATGATCATAATATGTCTTGTTTATCCATTGTAGCCCCATCTATGTTTTTTTACTGTCCGCCTGAGGTCCCGTGAATCATATTGCAGATACGCCTTGTGAAAAGTAGATCGCATTCCTTTGTATTTGTAAAGGGAGGGGGGGGGGGGGGTGACAAAGACGGGATGGTCGATTTGTTTATGTTTAAACATTTACATTGTTTTCATTCATAGTGTTTTAATTGAATACAAACAAATCATTACATAGTCAAGGCACGCATATGTGAAACAATACTCAAACAACACTATTCAATTTGTACACCTTTTAAAAGTCTATCTTTCATATTCATACAATTAAAGAACGTTTCTTTGAATTAACACTTCGGTTGCTTTCTTCGCATCTCTGCATTGTTGCTCGCTTGCCACACGTGCATATTTGCAGACACAATAGGTATAAATATTATTGATAGAAGGATTGCTATTTGAAACACAACGGCTTAGCAATATAATCCATTTCCGATCTTGATTAGCTCAATGACAACCCTTTTAACACCGGTACAGATTAATCCTTTATTGGAAACAGTTAAATAATCGTGACGCCTTTAGTATATCAATCCAAATATGAATACAATGTCGCACAGTGAGAATTTTCTAGTGGCATATAGCGAATTAAACTTCTTTTTCGTACACACGGGTTACGTAAAGTATCCACGACCAAACCAAACCGGGTATGCCTATAGCGCAATAAAATAGCTTAGGGTGGAATTCGTCAATAAGCTCTTCGTGATCGCTTTAACTGTGGATAATGATTGTGGCCCTGCTTGCTTGGAGCAATTTTAATGAGTGTAGTGTTGGCGAAATATGGAAACGGCAAACTGATGAGATGAACAGAAATATAAATATATGAAATCGTCTCTAGATTTTGTTTTCTTTATTTGTATAAAGCATACTTTTTGGGGAACTGCAATTCTTTTGTAGGAAATTCGTTCAATATAGCATAATGCAATATATCGATGAGCATCTCTTCTCCATAGATGACTTTAACTATTCATTTGTCAGTGCATGTATCCGTTTTTGGGTGGAGGGGAGGGGGGGGGGGGGTGATCGCACCCTAAGTGATACAAAACATTGATAAATGCATGTCACCTTAAACGATACTCCTTGTGCATTAGACAAAGCTCAATTATATAACTATTCAATTTCATTTTCATCGTCGACGTCTTCAATTTCAATATTGAGACACATCATGAGCACTATTACTTACTTTTTATGTAACTATTTTGGGGATGAGTCCTCCATTGTTTACAGCAAAACTGTACCTCTGCACCTAACCATTTATAAATAAATTTATATATTTGGGCATTATAACTTGTATGTTGAAAATGAGTTCTACAAATACATTATCATCATTATTATTTATAATACAGCGAATTGGAGTATGTTCGCATGTTTCTTGTCTGTATTTTCCCTGCCACGTAAATCTTGTGAAAACAAAAGCTTTAACATCAAACTAACTGAATAATTTAAACGTTGTAATCCGATGAGAGTATATGATGCTACTCGCTTCTAAAATTTCCTGACGCATCCTTTCGCTCGAGAGCTGTCTTGTAAGAGAGACCCAGCTTTGAGAGACAAATCAGCGTGCTGTTACTAGGGGAAAAGGTAATACAGCTAACACGCGTGCTTTGTTTTACACAAGTCTACGTCTATGTGAAAACCTTTTCGAAAATACTCGGTCGTTGGAAAAAAAATAAAACTTGAAAAGAAATTTTCCCCGAGATATTAGGGGAGGCAAATGAAATAGATACTGACACTGACTTGTAGTACGTCAGAAACAGTGCAGTGTCTGAACTTACAAAGATATGATAATATATGATAATATTCGTATACATTATAATGTTATTATGGAACCTCTATTCATGATATGAATAAAAAAGAAGACTTGAAACTAACTGTATTGGTTTTCGAATTCATATATCTATATACTTCCTACTAGAAGAATACGTTTAGTTTTGTTGAAGAAAAAACATTGATTCGGCATGTGACTTTTAGCCACTGCTTAACTATTCATGAATTCAACAACACGCAATATTCTGATATTTTTTCTTCTTTCTTAGCCATATCATGGCAGAGCACATTCTACATTTCCTTTATACCTTTGCGCCTGGTTCCGTCGTCCCTCTCTTCTTCATGTTTCCCCTTTTCAGTTCCGATCCGTTTTCTTATTATTCAAACGCAAACAAGGGAAAGTAATCCTCCATTAGACGTATCTGTTAGCATTAGGGTATGCTTCAACGGCTACACGACACCGACCTTCATTGCTTCAATCCTTATCTCGATATACCCAGCAACCAGAACAGAGGTTTGAAATGGAATGACGGCGAATTAAGTTTGTCTTTAAATTTGTGTTTGAGAGGGAGATTATAAATGAAAAACAAAGTCCCTCCGACTGACACTTAACGAAAAAGAAAATCAGTGACGAGTGTTTTCTTTTCTTTTCTTCAACAAGACTGTCATGATGTGCCTTAACCATGGATGAACATGCTTTCCGAGGATGTCCCCAAAACCATACAAGCATAATGAGTCAATGAAAAGAATACCCAAATTCATCCCATGATATTTCCAAATCCAGTTAAGATTATTTAAGACTAATGTACCGGTGTTGCACATAAGGCTTGCTCTTTAATGTAATAGTGAGAATATCTAAAAATGATAATTTGATACGCGGCATTTATCTTTTCTCCGAAACACGTTACATTTGTTTTTCACCGAATTTATGGCTGAGTGGCCACACTCAGTGACTGTTTTCAGCTTGTTGTACTTGAATATTAAATATACACTGATCTTAAGGGGAAAGATGCTGCATGTTTTTATTATTCAACCTTTCACTCTGTGGTTACTAAAAATAAATGTCAAGTAAATTGTGAATACGACGACAAATTAGTAAACGTTACCATGCTTGAGTGAGAGTTATTACACTTGTCATGCACCACCTGCGCGCGCACATTAATGACCATATATGAATATTAATGAAATGTGTATCACTTTTCCGCAGCAGCACATATAAAGAAAATAATCTACACATATACACACATACGCAAACGCACGCACACACGCACATAAACACCCTAAACATGGATACAAATCTGTTTCGTGAATAATCGCAGAAAGAAAATATTGGAATAAAAACATAGAGGTATCAATCGACAAGTAGAAGCTTAGCTCGTGTACACATCATTATATTTGAGTCACAGCCCTTTTTTATATTTGTATTATTCTCTGGCAGTTGTCGAACCAAATTTTCGATATACATCATCATGGATTATCTTTCCATTCTAAAGATTAAATTCTTGTCCAAGGAAAGATGGATGGTTCTAGAATATCAGCATTAGTTGACATTTAAAGAAGAATGTCAAAATGATTCTCAGTGGAGACGAAGTTTGGTTGGAGTGGACGGACAGGCATCTTTTGCTATAGTGCATACAAACATACGAAAGTAAAGATCAAACAATTTTAGAGAGAAAATCGAGTTCCTTTTTGAAAAAGGCATAACATTACGAAATCATTATAGCCATCAACTCCCGTGAATATATAGGATAATACGTTGATGCCACTACATATTTATTTGTTACACTTTTCTCTTTTCAAGAATGTGACGGATTACTTCAGATAGACGCAGTGTATATCTTCTCAGAACCTTATTGATTAATATTTATTACTAAATAATAGTAACCAAATGTTCACGATTACTTCATGAAAAGAGGGAAGAACAAATTATTCCAACTTTATGGGCAAACGTATATCTAATGTCATAATATTTAAGTGACTATATATCAATTATAGCGTAATTGCATGTAAACTAATTATGGGCTTCCCGAATTTCCCGCGGTAGAAAAATTTGAATTTGGGTTTTTGGTCTATTGGCTATAGAACCAGATACTTTATTGTAATATTGTGATGTTACATTAGCCAACAAAATACATGGATCTTAAATCATAATAGATTCTTCATTTACCCCTGACTCAACACAAATTGATAACAAAACGTAGATAGAGAGAGAGAGAGAGACAGACAGACAGAGAGACAGACAGTCACTTTAATATGACAAATATAACAATTAAAACCGTGTATCTTTAGTGCCACAAGCACAACTTTTAAATCCCAGCCATATTGTCACACAATTGAAAAAGGCTAATATCAAATTAGATATGCCAAACAATATCGGCTAGTACAGCTCATTGCATTATACCCATGACCTTTCATTATCAAAGTTCATGGACTTTTTGGAAAGGCTGGAGAATTCATATCTATTGAAGCATCAACATTCACGGTTATATGAACACGTGATACCTCTAGGCATGGAACTAATTTGACTATTAGATAGGCTCATTAGGATGCGATAATAGTATTCTAATGTAAGTGGCCTAGACGTCGCCACGCTTAGAGTACATTCATGTGGTATTTGCGAACATATTGCATGTATTGAGTAATAATCCGGCAATGGCTGCACCTTAACCTACCCTAAATATGATTTTCCTGATTTAAAGATCATACATAAATGTTACCGAACATTTCCAATAAGCTTTATGCAGTAAAGAGTAACTTTTGAAAATGAAATATACTTCAAACAGGCCTGTTGCATTTAATGTTAACAAAAGACATATTCTAGAAAGTAATTAACTATAAACTGTACCTTCTGTATCAAGTTAAGGACATTTTTGGTAAAAAATAAAAATGTTCAACAGATATTTTCGGATCTCAGAATCAGACTGTATTGCACAGCATGTAATTGTTAGTGAACCCCAACACATTCAGACATGGTAATTTGTACAACGCAAGCTATTCCCTGTAGAAGTGTTGTGGTCTTGCGGAGACTTCACCGTGTTCACCGGACTGTTGATCACGTGGTTCACGATGTAAAGTCCGACCGACCGCGGCACCAATGTCCTTGGGCAAAATATTAATCTGCATTTGCCACTCTCCACCCGGGAATAGTAAATGGGTACCTGGTTGGAATATATTCTTTGAAAGCTTAAATAAGCGCCATAGGGAAGCCGGACTAAAGCTAAGGTAATAGTAATACTTTGTCTACCAATTGCCTTATCCATCCCCTGGGATGGGTATGTGCGCAATATAAACGAAGCTGTTATTATTATTGTCATCCATTATGATTCTCTTAACGGTCTGTAATACTCATGCGTATCCGACGATCTTCAATAGTTCAAGGTTTTTAATAGGATGGTCTAATATGCCATTTTCGTAATGTAACCAAATATAATTGGGTGGTGGTGATTCTTTTCAATTTTGATATATTTGGATGCTCCTGTGGATGTAATATAAGCACTAGAAAAGTTAGCACCTAAAACGCTTCTGCTTTCGAGAAAAATTGAATATAAAAATTTACCGGTGCTCCCGGTAAATTTTGATAAATATCAAAATAGCGCCTACGGCCGTACAATGGTAGCTGCGACCATGAACATTTCAGAATATGTAGTTGTGATATTCAATATGCAAATTACATATATTACATGTCGTTAGGTAGGGCAAACCTTTTGTTTGTTCTGCACAGAAACAGCCTATGTATGAAATTCGTATTCAGACTATTGAAGTACAATAATTTAGTTTAATACAAATAAAATTACATCAAGGCACTTCACAAAGACGTATGCATTAAATTTGGTTACAATATGACAAAGGGCCATTAGCACGTAGTACTTTTATTCCAAACAGCTGATGCGAGCCCATTATAATTGATCACAATATCTAGGTACCACCAACAAAGGTTTTGCGATGGCATTATATCAGCAAATTTGATAGATTAAAATTGTACTGTAATTTGTTAAGTGAAGGTGATAATTGAAACCTTGAAATTTGCGAGGCATACGTGTAAATGTGTAAAGAGCGTAATTAGATACCTTTTTTTTTATCGTGGATGTTCTCGGCGCATTTGCTTTTAAAGGTGTAGATAAACTTTCCTCCTGTGGTGTACGTAGCACTTAAAATAGGCTTACGTGAAACAACATTCAACATACCTATGCATTTGTTAGCGTATGTATTATTGGAAAAATCTTTTATTTGAATAGTAGGCCTAACCTCGTTTGAAACGTAACGAAAGGATATTTAATATAACAGTACCATTCATTTGATAAACTGTACACCTGGCCTTGTAATAACTTGTAGGGAAAATCCAAAATATGGCCCGAATATCTAGGTACATCACATAAATAGCTCCGTTGAAAAGTAAATGATGCATACCCTTTGTAATTTTGTTAAAGTATGTGACAGATTGAACTTGTATCGATTTACGTTTCTGGTGAATGTGACATAGGCCTATCGAACCTTCGATCTAAAAGTCTCCAACAAAGCCCTTAATTCAACCAGTTCACCCTTTTTTCTTGATATACTAGAAAGAAAAATCAAATTAAAAATGGGTTTGAATAATTTACTTGTTTACTGTACAAGTAAATCAAAACAAATTTTTAACGTTGACGTTCTCTCTGAAATCTGTTATGAAAATATAAAACGTTATACATGTCACAAACGAGGAATTTGTATCTTGACTTTTGTCCTGTTTAGACATTACACGCTTTACACGCGAGGAGTTACCACGTTTCTAAAATGGTAGATATACCAATGAAGTGGCAGAGGTAGAAATAGGAAAGAAAGAGAAACACAGTGATATTTCATTTGCTTTCATTACCTTTATCTAACATTGCTGCTTTAAAGAGAAGGTTGAGTTTTTGGAAGAGGTGAATAATAATTTGTGAGCATTATTATTGTATTATGCAAGTGTGGAAGAACACCGGATAAACAAATGCTCCCTGAAAAACATTGCTCTTCAAATACTTTAATATTCTTAATATGGCATATAACATCATACAAATCTGGACGGATTTGTTATGCCACATGTTCATGTAGTCCCATAAACATGTTTCTGTGTACAGTGATTGTAAATTTACCGAGACTGGGCCAACTTTCTTATCATTTGAAAACCTTGCAGTACACATCAGTACGTATATGCTTAGATGATAAATCTTTTCTGATCGATTCCACATCGTTTCTTTCACAATGCAATCACAAGACCAGAACTGGTCTTTACCTTTAACAATACGATCTTCATCTTCAAGTGAAGGCTGATCTATTTGGAAGTGGTTCGTGAATAAAAACAAACACGAACAATACAAGGGAAAGAAGGAAACTTCCGATAAAGAAAGTAAGGATGAACTTTCCCAATCAGCCATGATTGTTAATGCATGGGACCAGGCTCATCATGCTTGCAGGCAATTTACCCTATTTATAATACACCGGCGGCTGATATAGAAGACGCTGATTAGAATGATAGATTAACCATGTCATTCATTTACTCACAGTATCGTAGCCCCGGAACGATCTTCCCATCTTTCACTGCATCAATCTCTCCCATAGACTTACGTACGCAAGCTATGCGGCTACATTAGGCAACGTAATATGCATCAACAGGGAATCATCCATTTCTACTTCATTTGGTCTTTGTTTTCTCTTTATACCTGGATTTTGTAATATACGAACATTCATACACATTGTGTGTATTTTACCAGCTTAGTTCTTGTTGTCATGTATTCTTTGTCTTTGGGCAAATTTTAAGCCATGTGTTTGAAACCGTACAAGTCAATATGATTTGAATATGTATGTATATAATAAATTGATTGAGTTCTGCTCGGAATATTTAAGGAAATACAACAAAACACAAGAATCAATGATTCTCCGTACCATGATAAATTATTTTACAAATGTTTTCCTTAAGAGCTTTGTAAATTATGCATTAGCTATAGGGAAGCATTTAGTACAGTTAATAATACAATTGTGTTATATCCTGGCGATCAGTCGAACACGCGACAACCTATTATCCCTTTAGCAGCAACTATATAAACCATGCTACCAATACATTCGCACATAATGTAGCTGCGTCATGCACTGAAAAAGTAATTACGGCCAAGTTGTATGGAAAGCCTAAATAACCATGGCAACAGACTGTATAGTGTTATTCAAGGACATTGCTTTGCTTATTAAATGCATTTCCATTCGATAATATTTGAGATTTGAAGCAAAGCAACGCAGTGTTAACTACTTGATGCCCTGTCGTACATGTAATCAAATTCATGATGTTAAATATACATATGTGACAAAAACAAAAAAACAGAACAAACCAAAACAAAATCGACACAAACGAACACAATTAAGAAAGAATAACAAAATGAACAAAAGAACGTAGACACAGACACGTACACGCACACATATAACCTATGAGCTAGTAACGTCATGTGACAAGACATTAACCAACATTAACCTCACTCCGCCCACGTGTTATTGGGTACCTGCCAATTGTGTTGGTAATAATGATAGCAAGGCCCTAATGAAAAGCAGTAATTATGCTGACGAGGCTTTCCTCTGTAAGCAAGGTTAATACTATGATCATAATAATAATATTATAATTATTATTATTAAGACTACGACGGTCTGTATTATTTCAGCGTAGCCGATGAGCATTAATTGTTAAGCCTGGGGTAGGTTGGTCTAATTAGAATGCAGTGTCATCATTTCTCCCAGTTTGTGTAATGCACGGCCATTATCACTGATCGTGACGCTTAGATACAATAAATTGATTTGTTGAAGTATACTACATGTGCACATGTATTTCGAGCAGTATTATCCAAATAACTTGTAAAGCTTTTAGTATTGTCTATGCCATATTCGTCTACTCCCTTTCTTCTTTCTTTGTCTCCCCTGTCAATTCACTCCTCTCCGTCTCTTGCACTCGCCCTCTCTCTCCCTGCTGCCTTTTCAAGGCATGGAGCTTGTGCTCTTCCTTTTGTGGTCTCCATTTACATCAAACTATACTATTTTAAACCTTCACATATACACCTCAAACGTACTGCTCATTGGAATAGTAGACTTACAGTTGATCCTTGGTATTACGCTCATGAACAATTACAATTGCATATTGTTAATTTGTATTATGATTTTATATAATGTATTGCTTTATCATGTAAATAATCTCGTATTACAATATTGTACATTTTGAACCCCTGGACTGCATTGCATATTCTTGAAAACAAAAACCGTTGCTATCATCCCTATCCCATGGGCATTAGTAGTTATACCCCTAGATGGTCTCTCTAACCGGTGACATATTGGTACTGTCCATGGAGAATGGCGTGATTATCACCGCATTTAGCTGTCACTCCGCATCAGGCACATCTATCCATCTTATATACATAGGTGGGTTGGAAAGAAATGTGGAGATACATGCATATGGAAGTGGTGTGGGTGCGTTATACACGCGAATAGAAAGAAGAGATTACAAACACTGTTACAAATACAGTTGGGATAGTTTTTTCCTACCTCTTTTCTTGATTTGATTGCGAAAATATGGCTTATTATTGATATATATTGAGCTTTTATCTTCTCAAGAGTATACTTGATGCATCTCTATGACACTTAAGACTTTAGATGTAAACTATATTCATCAATAATAAATCAATATTTCCTTCATTTCAAGACGAGAGGTAAGAACAAATTATTCCAACTGTTTGGACAATAGTGTATTAGAGATGAATGCGTAGCAAACTAGAACTGTGTTTTATTTACTACTGATTAACACAAAATAAGTATGGCAGACCAGAGGGAAGGTATCTACTGGGGAGGGGGGGGGGGGTGAGGAGATAATGCCGAGAAAGAGGGAGAGAGCAACAAGATGGACATTGCCAAATATTATTGTCTGTACCTCCTGTAAGAGGAATAAATCAGAAGGAATTGAGAATTTAAGAAAAGCATTTTCAACACAATTTCCTCACCGATGTCGACTTATACAAGGTTGTAATAATACTAAATTATACTAGTGTAAAGAAAACAACGTTTCATAGCAGGCTTACGTACATGACATACGGTAATACCATACTTATTAGCACCTTACATTGCAGGAGATTTTACACATTAAGTAAAAGTAGTCCGGCAGCCAAATCCAGATTATTGGCCTAACCTTGTTTTAGGGTCTATAGTTTTTTTTTCAATGGATTATGATTGCCTAAACCTTCTATTTGAAGAATCCGATTGCTGACACTCTGTCAGCCTTGAGCAATTTAAGATATGTGACGTCATACAAAATGGCCGCCAAAGTACATGATTTTTCTCTAAAAATGTATAATAAATATATAATAGGGCTTTTTCTACAATTTTGGGCAGCCAAATGTCTGTATCTCTCTAGGACCATCACGAAAAATTGTTTCGTGCTGTTGCACGGCCATAGATGACAAGCTAATTTGCATATTTTGAAATAGCGCCCTCTATAAATATATTAATTTTGCATAAAAATAGGTGTGCCAGCCAAATGCCAATTTCTTATTTCTCAATGGATTATGACTGCCTAAACCTTCTATTTGAAGAATCAGAATGCTGACACTCTGTCAGCCTTGAGCAATTTAAGATATGTGACGTCATACAAAATGGCCGCCAAAGTACATGATTTTTCTCTAAAAATGTATAATAAATATAAAACAAGGATTTTTCTACAATTTTGGGCTGCCAAATGTCTGTATCTCTCTAGGACCATCACTAAAAATTGTTTCGTGATGTCGCACGGCCATAGATGACAAGCTAATTTGCATATTTTGAAATAGCGCTCTCTATAAATATATTAATTTTGCATAAAAATAGGTGTGCCAGCCAAATGCCAATTTCTTAGATCTACGTGACGTTAAACACATAGTATATGCCTAGTATGCGTGAAATAATTACGATTGTGCTGCATTTATCTTAGAAGTGATTTTAGAGATGTTATTTCATAACGTATTATGCGCTATACAAGAACTGGAATTATTATTATTATTATTACGGTACATTATTGTTCCATTCATAGGCTTTATTTAGACCAGCATTGATCCAGCGTCAATGATGATAAAGCATTTGGCATCGGTACCAGACAGATGCATGAGTTTTAACAGAAGTTACCTGGTGGATTCTATGACACAATTTCCAAGAAAGTCTACAACGGGTACCTGACAGAAATTGTCAGCCCAGACACCAACTGTAAACCAAAGTGTTTCTGGAGTTTCATAAACGGCAAGCGATGCGATGCTTCGGGGTTGGCTCCATTGAAATAATCTAATGGAATGACTTACTCAGATAGCCTCTCAAAGGCGAACATTCTAAGTAATCAGTTTTCATCCATCTTCAACTGCAATGAAGATATGACTAGTCTGAGAGACAAAGGACGAAGCCCCTACCCAACCATGGATCACATTACTATCTCGCCACCAGGTGTTCTAAAGATCCTGTCTGAGCTTGATGTTCATAAAGCCACTGGTCCTGACCAAATCCCAGCCAGACTTCTGACCACCAAACTGACACCTGTGTTCCCTCTATTCTTCCAAGCCTCCCTTAACCAGAGCGTGCATACCTGATAAATGGAAGATGGCTATATATATTGATCCCATCTTCAAGAAAGGTGACCGTAGCAAGCCAGAGAACCACAAAGCTGTCTCTCGGACGTCAGTAACCTGTGAAGTACTGGAGCACATCGTTCTTGGCAGCAACATGAACCACCTTGAAAGCCACAACATCTTGTCTGATGCACAACATGGCTTTCGAAAGAAGCGATCCTGCGTCTCACAGCTTGTCCTTGCTGTCCTGGACCTTGCCAAAGGCATCAATGCCAGAGACCAATTGGACATGACACTCCTTGGTTTCTCCAAATCATTTGACAAGGTTCCCCATGGAAGGCTAGCTGTTACACAAGCTCCAAGTCTATGGAATCTGGGAACCCACACATGCTTGGTTTTCTGGCTTCCTGAGTTACAGGACCCAGCAGGTGTTACTGGAAGGACCCATCTCCAACACCAGCCAAGTAACATCTGGCATCCCGCAAGGCAGCGTTATCGGCCAGATGTTGTTTCCCCTCTTCCTTAATGATCTGCCACCGTACCTCTCCCCAAACCCAACAGTCAGGCTCTTTGCTGACGATGGCATGCTATACAGCAACATCAAGACATAGAAAGACGCCTAACGTTTCCAAGAGGATCTTGACTCACTGCAACGCTGGGAGCGTGATTGGCTAATGGAATTCATCCCACATAAATGTCAGGTTCTACATGTCACCAATAAACGCAAATCCATCATCAAATTCACGGACTGACCCTAGATGACAAAAATATAGCAAAGTATCGAGGTGTTGAGTCACAGAAAAACCTCAGCTGGAACCCACATATCAACATTATCAGCAAATACTCCAACTCCACCCGTGCCTTTCTTCAAAGAAATATCCAACCATGTCCTAGAAAAGTTAAATAATTGTGCTACGATACTCGCCTTCAACCAATCATGGAGTATGCCATCATCATAATTATATGGGACCCTAACACTCAAACAATTAGCAATCATCAATAAGCTTGAAATGGGTCAACGGCGCTATGTCCGCTCCTTCTGTAATGACAACTGCAGGACAAGCAAAGTAGAAGCCATCCTAAACCAGCTCAAGTGGCCAACATTACAGGAACGCAGGGTACAGGCTCAGGTGGTGATGATCTTTCGCATCAACAACCCGCTGAAAGACTTTCCACATACTTTCCTCACTCCATCAACATCCCTGCACAGAGGGCATTCCAAGAAGATAATTGTTCATTTTGCCTGAATGCTTGTCTAAAAGAGGAGCTTCTTCCCGGATACAATAAGACTCTGGAACTCCCTCCCTTTGAACACCGTCAATTGTACCTCTTTTTTAACAGCTTCAAGCAAAAGTTTCTTGCTGTGCAGCTCCTGCTATGACTAAACAGTCAAATCCTAGAGAGGCAGGTCCTGTTGCAGTTGCTGCAGACAAATTTAATGTGTGGCTGTGCTGTTGAAGCCGTGACTAGCTGCCATCTTTGTTGCCTTTTCTCCTCCCACTGTTCTACTCTCTTCTGATCACTCCTCTGTATACATGTCTTCACAGCGCATCTCCATTTGGGGCAGTCTGAAGCATAGGCTTCCCATTTCGTAGGGTTGATTTCACTGGCCTCCATATCCCTCTTGCACACATCCATGAAGCGAAGGCCAGGTCTTCTAACAGTCCTGGTTCTGGTCGCTAACTTTCCCTACAAGATGTCTTTTGAAATGCGGCCGTCTTCCATATACGACTGACATGACCAAGCCATCTCAGCGTTCGTTGTGATAGAAGAGCGTAGATGGTCATCATCCCTCCTTTTTGAGGACATCCTTGTTTTGAATGTGGTCCTGCCATTTGATGCCTGGGATTCGCCTCAAGTAGCGGAAATGGAAAACATTCAAACGGCGCTCCTGACTTGCATACAGGGTTCACGACTCACTGCCATACAGGAGAGTGCTGAGCACATAGGCCTGGTAGATCTTCATTTTCGTGTTGGTGGTTTATAGTAAAGTGTTCTTCCAGGCCTGCTTTGAGTGTCTAGCAATATTGGTTGCTGCCTTGCCAATGTGAACGTTGAGCTCGAGATCAAGGGAGAGGTTGCTTAATACATGGAGCCGAGGTAGGTGAAGTTTTCAACCACTTGGAGGGTGTAGTTTAATTAACATTGGAGGATTCAAAAGTCTATTACACCAAGTTGATCTATTCTAGAGTAATAGGACTGCAGGCAAGTTGAAGATATGTCAATATCAAGAATATTTTGTCATGAAAGCTTTCACCAGGCCAAAGGCGAACTTGAAGAATTTGACAAAGGTTGACGTGTCACTTGAGCAACCTTGTACAGCCCGTTTGATGGTTGTGCTCTACTCTGGATTAAAATCTGATGATCTTTGGTTGGTGTGCCACCAGGGTTTCTAGAAGTCATGACGAATCGAGAGTCATCCAAAAGAGTCTTCCCACCTCACTGCTTCCCTCCCAGAAACTACTGACAACAAACTACAGTTGATCGACATCATAATACCGGTATGCGTGATTCTGCAGAATGATGAGGTGTTCAGAAATAGGCAAAAGCACAAGCTGGTCATTACCGGTCAAGATGAGGTATCTGTTGAAGTGATACCAGGCAGCGATGTCATGCCAAGGGAAGGTCTTTCCATAACACATGAAGAAGCAGACAACATCATAGTACAGCAAGCGATTCAAATTGCTGCTAATGAGAAAAGGTATGTTAGGGTCCTGGCTGTTAGGGTTAGGGTCCATCATTATCTACATGAATAACTTAGAACGCCAATGATCATGGCGTCATCAAAGAGCGAACTGTTATTGACATTCCTGCCACTGTACACAAGTTAGAAGATATCATTCCATCGATGTTGGCAGGACATGCGTTGAGGGGATGCGACACTATTTGGGCATACTTTGAAAAGGGTACATGCATTGCTGAAAGTGATGAAGCAGAAGATTTGACTCCCTTTGGACTCAGTTGGCAAGAGAGCTCATCTGCAAACATGTGTGTGGAAGCACGCCTTGCAGTCACGACACACGACCCACATCATTGGATCCTACAAAGTATGGCTATGCAAAAGAAGAGGAAACCAAATCCCTGATCCCTGTCACAGTACTTACACAATTAATGTACAACTCGCACCGGACAACATATTAAGGTTAATACGGTGCACTTGTGCGAGTGGAAGCCTATGTAAATCATCACGGTGCCAATGCAACAAAGCAAAACTAGCATGCACAATTTTCTGTGGTTTTCGCGCCTCTGTCGAGTGTTATAACGATCAAACTAAAGCAGCAAATGATAGCCATTGGAAGGTTACCATGTTTGGTCATTTTGGGTGGATATTTTGCTTTATTAAACTCATAAATTCCTTTGTAAGAGAGGAACCGTTTCATGATAAGTTCATATAAAAGAATGTATTACCTCAAAATACAAATCAAATTTCGGAATGCTGTCACTGAAAACGGGCATTTATAACCATATGGTAACTCATATCTATGGGACAGAGAGCATGAAATTCTAGCTTGTTTTCTTCAAGTATTAAAGATAAAGACCAGTTATGGTCATGCGATTGCATTGTGAAAGAAACGTTGTGGAATCGATCAGAAAAGGTTGATCATCTAGCTTATAGGTAATGGTGTGTACTGCAAGGTTCTGGAATCATCAAAACGATTAGAAATTTGGCCCAGTCTTGGTAAAGTTACAAGCACTGTACACAGAAGGATGTATATGGGACTACGCGACACGTGCGCGATATCTATCAGGTCTAAATAGATATATTAATTTACCAAATATATCAATTAGTAGGCGGTTTCTCGGCAAAATTTGTATCATCACGTATTAGTCGAAACATATTCTTTCACATGATTGGTGATAAGAGCTTCCATTTCATTTTTTGAGAGGGGGGCGTTTCCAAAACTGATCTTTACCTTTAAAGTACAAAATAACAAAAAAATCACACCAAAATGTGGTGCACAATTTTTACTTATTGTATTCAGTGCGTCTGACTTATAAAAAATGTTAATTTCATGTTAGAAATTGGCATTTGGCCATCATTTAAAATTTGCAAGTTAACGTGTCTATAGAGGGCGCCAATCTGAATTATGCAAATTTATATGCCATTTTTTATCATACAACATCGTCAATTTTTATTTAGTGATGATCCTAGAAAAAAATCAAGATATTTGACTGACATTTAATGTAGCAAAATACTGTAAACAATTTTTTTATCATTAATTTTGGTAAAAAAGGGTATTTTGGCGGCCATTTTGTGTGACGTCACATATCTCAAATTGCTCAAGGCTGACAGAGTGTCAGCAATCGGATTCTTCAAATTGATGGTCTAAGGAACTATAATCAAAAAAAAAAAAAACTATAGACCCTAAAACAAGGTATATCGTGATGGCTGCCGGACTAAAGGCTGATATCAGCAAAGAACTAATATTGAAGGGGAAAGGTGAAAAATGAGAGATGGGGAAACTAACGAAATGGAGATGGAACACAAATATAGAAAAGGGACAGAACAAATGTGAAAAAGGACAAGAGGCCAAAGAAACAAACTCGTTTTGAAGGTCTTTCAACAGACTGGTGCATGTTCCTGTTTACATAGCATCTCGTGCAGGGTGCTTAAAAGGCAGATGTAGCGATAACTCGTCACCTGTCTGTTTACCGAGTGCTCTCTCATAACCGAGTATATCGATTATCGAATCGATATCAACTGCATTCCACAATTAGTATGCAGTCTATATTTCAGACCTTCGAAAAATAATTTCAGTACGTCATCAGTAGAAAGGTGTAGACAAATGAACACACAATTTTATTGGAAAAGGTAAAAACTAGGAAACAAAGAGAAACGCATTGAGCGAAAATATAAAGAATTGAAAGGAATAATATAGGAAATATTCAAGGAAACTGAGCTAAGAGAGAATGAGATAAAACTGATATGCCTATGAAAATGATACAGATAGAAAAAGAAAGAAAGGGGGAGGGGAGCGCAAACAAAGACAAACATTAGGGAAATATGGAAATTAGAAAGTGAATATTATAAACGAAGAACATGTAAATGCATAAGAAAGAATAGAAAGAGAAATTCTAGGAATACGAATTCACAAAATGTGCCTCAGAAAACAAAGAAAAGAAGAATACAAACGAGAAGAGAGAGCGCGATAATGTCGCTCTCATGAACCGTCGATAAAGGCAGAGAAATCGAACGGAACCGACAAGTCATTGGTTGGTATCGTAGCCTTAACATTTATTATGTAAACAAGCGGACATAGTCACAGCTGGCACAACAATTAAAATCTTCTCTAAATATGTACAATTACCATCTGCCTAGCTGAGACATTTAAGCCAAGTCAAAGTTTTGTCTCATTCGTTACCAGGTCTAATTGAATTATACTTTGGAATTATGACCACAAATGTAAATAAAATCGCATTTTATTTCATTGTTCGTGTGATGCAAGCGCCAGTAGGGCTATCACCTCGATATTGTCAGATATATTGACATCTTAGGTGTCGGTAACGTATGGGACTAAAATAGCTCATAATCATCGAAACGAAGAGAAACGTCACAATCGGGAAGGTAAAATCCTCGAAGACGAGTTTTGAACTTTGGCAAGCAACAGCAAAATAATTGTTTCACCAGTGGAATAACAGTGCAATCCTTCAAGAGACGTTTGTGGATGGTAAACAAATGCCCTGTCACTGCTTATCGGGATACCCTGAGCCGCAGTGATCATCAATAACTTTTAATTACTTATACAGCTCGTTGTAACACTCGGGTTAGCCAAATGCTATTTAAAGGATGTCAGTGCTGATATACCTTGGTAAGATCTAGTTTAAAGAGTGCTCTGTCTTGACAGCATACCTCTGCCAATCGACTTGGTTTTAAGTGTGGGACACTAAGGACGAGTGAATAACTTCAGTACTAATTAATCTATCCAGGGTTGCGGTAAGAGATTTGACTATTGGAAGGACATGTGGAAGAGGGAACGGGATGTAAAAATAGAACGGGGATTCGGCTTTTATTGTGACATTTTTTCACCTCTCAAGTGGTGCTACATTCACCACTTTATGTTATAGAGAGGAACGAGGTGTCTGAATATAATGGGGTTTGGTTTATAAGGGTGCATGTGTAAAGCCTCGTAAAGCGACGTACTTTCCCCAGTTTCCTACCCTTTTCGAGATGATGTGACTTCAAACAATAATTGAAACTGTTTTAGATACTTACTCCAGTATTCTTCTAACATTTAAACACCTTTCTGGGTTTAGGTTTTGTCCAAAATCGGAACTATGTTGGGAAGCTAATCTGAGGTTTAAATTTTTGTTTTACTTGATTCCAGACCCAGGGTCGGCTTATGCATTGGTAGAATGCAGACCGTAGTCACAGTGGTGTGTCAGGTACATGTTTTAAATTGTGTTAACATAGCTATTTTTTTCATTTTCTTTTATTGTAATTTTAATTTAGTTCAGCCCTGAACCATTCCATGTAAATGTTGCGAACATTATAAACAATGGTTAAGTTAAAAGCTCATGTGGGCATTTCATAGCAAAAAAAAAAACAGTTACACAAAAATAACGAATACCCTTTTTTATTGGAGACTGTTGCTATTAATGATTAGAAAATAATCAAAATTTCAAGATTGAGCACATTTTTGGTCCCTTCTATTTTAGTCTCATTGTGTTGGTAATTTGCTATTGTCAGGAAATGAACCCCGGTCTCTTTCATCATCTATTCAGTATATGATCATATAATCCACAGCGAATGATAAATACTTTACGTGTAAGTACTATGTAAATTGAACACCAAATGCAGGTGAAATGCTCTCAATACATTTTAACATTGATAATAGACGCGCCTAGGACCATACGGTGTGTTCATATATCGCGTACGTCAGAAAGTTTAATTATGTGTGACATCCACGATTGGGTGGTAATACACCATGGCGGTGTGTCATGCAATAATCAACGATGACTTCACTATCATGGAATTAATTTTCATTTCGGTACCGGCGGAAGTTCCTGTCGATCAAGTATTACATTCGTGTTCCAGTCTGGTGCAATGCTTAAAGTCCACTGGCATTAGGCAGACTGGTGTAGATGACCCCAACTCTGTTACACTTTGAATCCTAATTATTTTAAATGTTAATGTAATTGTTTGTATTAAAACATCCCCGTCCCTTAGTTTATTCGAATCTAAGGTTAAAACGTACCTTCAAACCAATCTGTAATACCTCGGGTCATTCATATGCATCATCTGAATTGGGGTTATGCTTTAAGTTCATGACTTTATATAACTTCCCACATTGATATGAACTTGTTCGTAGTCTAATCTAAAGCCCCTTTCACACCGGATCTGCGTAGAGTTGCGTAGTGTTGCGTACCGACTACGCCGAAGTTAAGCTGCGTACTCATGAATAAATTGATGCTTCGGCGTAGTCCCTGCGTAGGTTTTGCGTAGGCTTGCGTATAGTTACGTACCCTGTGCGTAGGCACCGCGTACCTACGGCGTAGGCAATTTGCGTAGGGTTACGTACGCTTGCGTAGGCCTGGCGTAGGGTTGCCAAAAGTGGCATTTGGTACACGGTTTTGACCGTTATATGTTCAATTTTTTAGTAGGTATTAACAACTGCTGAGGCTATTTTGCAGTAATGTTAATTTGTTCAACATATTATATTCCAAAAAATGCAGACATTTTTGTGGATGTACTACATTTGTATACTCATTCACAAGGGTAATAAATGAACTTTCTGTTGATGTACATTGCAAGGTCACGTGATGTGATTCGATACCTCAAAACGCCAACAAAAGAGCGCTTATTTTGATTTGTGAATAAATGTGGACAGAAGTCTGATATTTGTTGACCATATCCCTTTTTTTCACTCATTTGTAAATATCATTCCATTACAGTTTCCTGAAAGTTTGAAGACGATAGCTGTTGTCCTTTGTCCGTAGCGTATATGTGTGTGACAATGTAATGATATAAATGTTAGTCATTTATTACTTCTGACATACACACTCACTCAGTCTCACTAACAGAGTGAGACCAAATTATTTCTTTGCTCATTTCAATTAAACAAAATTATTTTACAAGCATACAAACAGGGCCATAAACGTTCACACAAGCAAACAAACCGACACAAATACATACAGATTTCCACAAAACATAATAACATTTCGCAAGAGGCATCAGTTTGTGAGTCTTATCTCTGTTTATTATATATTATTATATCTATGTTTATTATGAAATGTCAACATCACAAATTGAATAAACCATAACAAGCAAAACATGTCAGTCTGAAAATTCTTGTAGTAGTACAAACAGAATTACAAGCAAGAATACAAAATAAAGTCAAAGAAACACTATTTCTTCATGAACAGAATAAATGTAAGAACGCACACATGTAAACAAAAATAGCATTTCCCTTCAAAATAATGATCAATACCTGCCAAGTTTACATCCAGGTATATACAACAAAAAATCTTTATACGTTTTTAATGCTTCGTCGGACTGGCGTAGGGTAGCGTATTGTTGCGTAGGCTTGGCGTACAGTTGCGTAGGCTTGGCGTACAGTTGCGTAGGATTGGCGTACAGTTGCGTAGGCTTGGCGTACAGTTGCGTAGTTTCTGCGTAAAAAGTCTACGCCGAAGGTACGCGAAAAATTAAACATGTTTAATTGTTTGCGTTCATCTCGCGTACCAATTTGCGTCCATCCGCGTACAGTTGCGTTGGGTTGCGTACGATCGGCGTAGGGTTGCGTACGATCGGCGTAGTCGCTACGCAACTCTACGCAAGGCCCGGTGTGAAAGCCCCTTTATTCTGTAATTCTGTTTAGTTCATTTTAATTGTAATGTTGTTCTCGATTGCCCGTCGCGTAGCGTGCGCAGCTGGTAAAAAGTCGAAACCGGGAAAAACGTTTTTGAAGTTTAATCGCTTTTTTTTCAAGTGCTGAAAACGACATTGTTTCTATGTTCCATGTAAGCCAAAACTATTCTTAGAGAAAGATATTTACCTGATTTATTACGTTCTCAAATCAACTTTGCTAAAAGGTCAAAGTACATCCATTTTCCATGACACCGAAACCGATGCCTTGCTTGTTTTCAAAGTATAAATGTTTGACTGGAACATCAATACGTTTGACTATCCGAACATAATCATAGCATCCTGACCAGGCAATGCTCTGACATCGCATACCATTCGTTAATTTAGATATGTCATAAGTATATCGATAGATATGACTGTTTATTGATTGTGGCATCACATGGTTAGCACGCGTCTGGCGCCTTGTCGTAATGTATAATTACATAACCCTGTCAAAGTAATTTGTACAAAGTAAGCTCTTACCATAAAGTGTCAGTAGTTTTTGTGGACTATATTCTAACATTATAGTTGCTCTCAATCAATTCTAAACAGTAGGGCGTCTAAATTAACATTGAAACGAGCGAGATAGAGAGAGAGATAGAGAGAGAGAGAGAGAGAGAGGGAGGGGAGTAGAGGAGATGGAAGGTGCATGCTATGAGACGATACAAACTAAACATAATAACAATGGAATAACAATTATAGGCCAACAATAATAATAATAATAATAATAATTAATTTGTATATAGCGCTTAATACAAATGTCTCTAAATACTGGTATGCTTTTATCTTAATCGACAGATCGATTCGCTGTGTGGCTGTGATGTTGTGATTTCGTTTAAAGCCTTAATTAATTTGTTGTAGCGATGTCAAACTTTGTTAACGACTAGCGATTTTGCTTTTTTCCATATGACACAAAATGAAATATGAATAAACAAAACGTAGATAAATAGAAAAGTACACATGAAACAAGATGAAGGAAAAATCACATCAATCTTCAAAGATGATGATTTTATTTCTTGAGTCTGATAGATGAAAGAATATGTTCCTACAATGTTCATTATTTGTGTATGGCACAATTACATTGATTCCAAAGGGCACACTAAACATTGTAACGTAAACGGACTTTTATGATCCCGCACTTCCAAAAAGAATTTAAATATCATTGAACTTGTAATGACTGTTTAAACACAAGGTCAATCATGCCTTCTGGTCAGTTGCATCGATAAGTAAAAGGTCACTGGCGTGATTGAAAATGACACGTCTGACCTTTAGCCATTAATCAAAGGTCATTTATCTGACCATTGATTTCTCATCACGCTGACCATCTTCAGGAGATGAAATCTTAAAGATCAATCCAAAATCTGAATTAAGAATGATAGCAGAAAGATGAGCGGCACAAAATAGCGAAAGTTTGAAATGAACCAGACCATTAATATGAAAATTGGCATGGTTATAAATATTTGAAATATGAAAGCACTAAGTCTATGTCAATCTTAATTTTGGCAATTTGGTTAGTGGATTGTGGCATAGTCATGGACACCTCTCCCGTTTGTTGAGTACAAAAGTATCATTTGTTTTCTTCCCCTAAACTCCTTCTCTCTTGGTATACATAATTATACATTATTTTTCATATATTTCGATATTTCTATTCATATTATCAAATATATTTATGTGTGTTTGTGTGCGCGTGTGTATGTCTGTGCAATATACTTATTAAATTATGTGAAGACATAATTATTGCAAGTATTCAATCTACATTAAAATTTAAAATGTACACATTATTTCCCGTTAGTCAATTTAACATTTATCATCGCCTTGTAGCTCTGCAGCGTTTTGATATTTCAGATTGTTTCCTTCTCTCTGTCGTTAAAACTTCTGAGATATAATAAGCACTGGCTTAACCAGTCACGCAACACACGCCAGCAATACAGTGTCATTACAGCTCTCTGACCCTCTTTCCCTATCTCCCCCCTCTCTTCCCTCTCTTTAGGCCACTTTAACCCTTTTTAATATTTTAACTTTTCTTTCTCCTCCCTGTCGTTAAAGCCTTTGGGATATAATAAGCACTGGCTTAACCAGTCACGCAACACACGACGCCGATACAGTATCAGTAGAGCTTTTTCCCTCTCTCTCTCTCTCTCACTCTCTCTCTCTCTCCATCTCTCTTTCTCTTTCTCTCTCTCTCTTTAGGCCACTTTAACCCTTTTTAATATTTTAACGTCTCCTTCTCTGCATTGTTCAGTTTACTCCAGATATCGACAATCCCGTTACCCGGCGCACAACTCCCCTTGGCGCCATCGCGACTTCTGCACGGTACTGTGTAATGAGGGCAATAGGTGCAGGTGGAGATTCTTCCCATGGCGGTGCAATTAGCACGCTAATGTGCGCTCCGTTTCCGCCATAAAACAGATCAATGGTTCCCCGGGACGCCAGGCGAGACAAATGCATGCCATAAGGCACAGTGCAAACCTGTGCACACACAACCGGTCATTTGCTCATATCATATTAAAGGGAACTTATCTAACTACATGATACAATGCTCCTCTTTCATTTTTATCATCTTGATTTGCTTTATTGTAGTGTACTATTGAAACAAATTTAGTTCGACAAGTTACGTTTCTAAAGATATGTTATGAGTGTAAATATATTGTAAATACATTTAAGATTGCGTTCGAGTTGACACTTCGGCGCACTTCACGCACACGTACATGCACGCATACACACATGGTAAAAACACTTCGGGACTTCATTCCGGTGAAATAGACAACACATATCAGTTGTAAAAGTTCCTTTAAAATGTTGAAATCTTTAATAAGCAGAAAACACTGTAATTAACACACCGACTTTCTTGTACGCACACACAAACGGACGGAAACAAATGCCACAAAATTGGCATTCGGGCCTTGCTGGTATGTAATTCGCTTTTCAGTCTTTGAGTTCAGTTTTGAATGTGGGGAAATTTCTTTTCCTCCTGACATTTGAAGAAGAGAAAAATTGTTGTAGAAGTAGAATATTCTTGATTTCGCTTTTCTATTAATTGATTTATAATTGGTAAATTTAGGTAAATCGGTACCCGGTAGGAAGAAATTCATTTAAATTTTGAGCGACAATCATGGTTCCTCGGATAAAGACAGGGTAATAATTATGATTACAGGGCCCTCAGAGAGAACAGTATATATACTGATGAGGCTATTATTCGTAATTATTATCATTATTATCATGGTAGCTATTATTAAATCATTCGTATACCTACCAAGCCTTGGCGCTTAAGTAACTAATTTACAGAAGATATTAATATAACTATTGTTATTATTATTGTTATTTTAAATTAGTCACTCATTTACTTAATCAAGTATTTATTACTGTATTTACATGTATGTACCTACTTATTCATTCATCCAATCCAAACCAATGCAGGAATTAAAACAAGCGCCAATATTTAGCTGCCTAAACAAGGGTGCTTATGAGAGTGAAAAACTACCAAAAATGTTTGTTCATGACTCTAACTGGGAAAGAAAAAGAAAATTGTAAGCAATCTGAAATAGGTATGTCTTAGTTGAGTTCTGCAAGTGGATAACTGGTGACAAGAGCGAAGAATTTGAGGTAGACCATTCCACAATCTCGATGCACAGGCAGTAAATGATCAATCACCTAGAAGAGAGCGTGTTCGAGGACTCACAAGCAGGTATTTACCTGCAGATCGCAAATTAGTTCGGCTCATCAATTCATCTACTTATTTATGTATTGATTGATTGATCTGATTGACTGGTGGTCCCCACCAGGCCTATGCAAATTACTTCGTATATTGACAGGTCTACAGGTTAAAGTTGAATAAATAAGGGCCATTAGCAATTGGCAAAGGTCAGAACTGATTTGCATGAATTTCCATTAAATTCGATAACAAATTATTCCACCCCCTCCCCCTCCCCCCCCCCAAAAAAAAATATAAAAATAAAAGAAAATAAAACAATTAACATCGTACTACGTTGTTAGGATGAAGCATTACCATTGTGTTTTTCATCCCAAATATTTATTATTTGAAGAAGAAAAAAAGGATATTGTGATGGTTTGCCGTGTAGAGATAAACGAAAAAGGAAAATGAAAAGGAGAAGAATGAAGAGGAGGTGAAGAAGAAAAAGAAGAAAAAGAAGCGGAAGAAGAAGGAGGAGAAAATGAGTAAGAAAAGGAACAAGACAAATAAGAAAAAGCAGAAGAGAAAATGAAGAAGAAGGTGGCGAGGAAAAGATTCTATAAGCATCAAAGAACCTTCACCAATAGGAAACGAAGTGCAGATTTAAAAAAAGTACCACTCTACCTAAATTGACAGTAAAATTAGTTCTATACATCACATCGAAAATGGAATTATTGTGAGCGACAGAGAGGAAGAAGATTTGTCAAAGCTGTCCGTCTTTTCATATCCCTTTGCAGAATGCCAAGCAGAGTACACGAGACGAATAAAATCAATAACAGCACTTCTGCATTTAATGACAAGGTTGTATTGATTCGTCGTCGGCGAGCGGCTAATTTTACACCAGAATAGAACCTTGTTAAAAACAAGGTCATGAATTATTTCTTCTGATTGACAAAAAAACGTCCAGTCAACGCAATTATTTTGTTCGTGTATTTATTTATTTTGTCTTTGGTGTTGTTGGTTCTTTGTTTTTCACCGTGTATGTCCTGTATTTCCTGTTTGCGGATTAAAGAAAAAAAACATGACAAATGATGTTCAGGACCTACAATAATAGTCATGAATCCAAATCTACTCATTGACGTAAATGCTTTGGTTTATATCATAGTTAGAGTTGGGTCGAGTGTTTACATTTTGGCTTCAGGGATGAATATTAAACCATTGATATGCATTTCATTTCAAACAAGACAGTAATATTGTTAACAAAAATAAGATTACAGAAATAGACTGATTTCATTCCGACTGAAGCTAATCAATATATCTAGTATACAGTGCGCAATATCACGTCTAGGCACTGGATTCAGATCCGGAATCAGAAGGATATTGTCTCGCCTGCCTGGTGACCCCGCCTCATTTCCTAAAGTTCAGCTTCAACGGACATTGACATTTGGGATGAAAGATTGAGAAGGGATCAACAACAGTCTGATAGATTATGGCGGCAAACCCATGCATGAATCTTTGCTTTTTAAAGAGCAAGTGCACGATAGAATCGGTCTTTTCCTGTTTTCGAATTACAGTGACACGGACATGAAGGATGTGTCTTCACGTTGTAGCTTCCTATGGTTCTAAATTGATAATATAATCTGATTCACGTTCGCTATAAACCAAACGTTGTACTTTATTTGCCGCAAGCAACGCAGAACCGATCAGACGAACACTCATGATATAGATATAGTGAACGTGTATCAAAATCGCTTATGGCATAGATAATGAACATCGATACAAATCGTTGATAATTTCAAACGTGTGATTGGAAACGTAATATAAATAAAGCTACGAATCCAAAATCGACACCTCAACATGTGTATTATACGAGGCATACCGAAAGCAACAAGAAAATATGATTGAGTTTTGATAAAAAATAAATATGAGAAATCGAAATGAAGTATTTTGTAGTCTGACAGTGCGTTCACATTGTTCTAATTCCTTTCACTTATCTATTTTAAAGTCTTCGTTAAATCATTGTCGCTTTACATCCGACACGATCATGAACAGTTGCATTCTGCAATGCCTTTTATCTGACTGGATGAGCCATTGTTACTTAAAGACCCTGGTCGGAAGTGAACAATGAATAGATGAATTTACACATCAACGGAAAGCTTTTAAGCCATGGATTATAAACATATCAATTACATACTACTTGCCTGTCAGTGTCTGTCGAAGGTGTAACAGCTCTATGGCATTTAGAAATCTGATGCTTTGAAAATAGGAAGCTGTCGGCTTTAAAATTGGCCTTGGACTTTGGCAAGGCATTAATCTTCATTTGCCAAACTCGACCCAGGTGAGGTGAATGGTTACCTGGCAGGAATTAATTCCTTGAAATGCTGGAGCGCTGTAATTGCAGTTAGGCTAAATCCGAAGTAATAATAAATGCGCCTCGGAGTAGAATTTCTAGATAGGCAACGCTTCATAAATGCCTATTATTATTATTTTGACGACATAATCTTATCTTGAGTACCCTAGTATACAATTACTTTGCGTTAATTTAAGCACGGCTCATCGCCGATGGTCGCCGTAACTGCGGTATATTTGACATCTGTCGACCCATAATTTTGCGGCGTGCGGACAACCAGCTTTTATCTAGCTTTTGTGCAATACTAAAAGGGAAAATATGTTATATTCCTTTATATTTGTATTCCACGTTCATTCAGCTTTCCATTGATTTAAAGCTGTACTTCCATCGGATTAGGGTCTTTAACATGCTTAATACACGGTGATCATCTGTTCGTTGGAAAAAATACGAAAATTCAGGACTCCATAAAAAAACGTTCGAAAAGACTTCCGAAAAAGATACAAAGCCAGTAATTGATCTAAGTCTTAATCTTAATATTACATATAGCATTGTCCATCACCTATTCCAATGACGTATTGCATAGACCGAACTTTATTTCGTTAGGATGTACGATAATAGGTTGTATAAATTGCCCTTTTTATACAAACAATTTGCATGCGGCTAAATTTACCCAGTCCAGAAAAGGTGGGAAAACTGACTTTATTGGCCAAATTAATGATGTGAATCATTATCATTGTCATCATCATCATCATCGACGTCGTAATCTTCGTTATACAATTTGTGGAGACACACGACGTCACAAGTCAGCGAACCAGACAGAGACTTCCGTTGAATAATGAATATAATGTCCTAATTATCTACTAGATTGAGAAGATGTGTACAGCATAGCCTTGTCATAGAATGCGTAAGCTTCATGTTTAAAAAAAAGGTTCAGGCTTCAACAAGCGTACACATTAGTACCAGCGGAACAGCGTTGGACGAAAAGAGGGGCATATATAAAGAAAAAATTAAGTCCTGGTAAAAGCGAAATAAAATTTGTTTGCTTTCTTCGCGTTATTTCGTATAAGAATATCAATGTGGCATTCAATAATAATGATGATGATGATTACTGGTGTGCTGAGGGGGAGGGGGGGGGCTTGAGGCAGTTCCCCCCCCCCACAAAAAAAATAATAATAATAATAATAATAAAAAAAAAATAAAATAAAACGTTGGTTATTTCTAATTCGATGCAAGTGATTTACGAATGTTGCCAAAATTACATGATTTTTCCGGTACTTTCCTTCTCTCCCCCCCCCCCTCCACAAAAATGTTTTGCTTATTTCGCCACTGATGATGATGATGATGATAATAATAATAATAATTATAGTGAGAATGACGATGATGACGATAATAATATGATAATAATGACAATAATAACGATACTACTAATAATAGTAGTAATAGAAGTAGATATATTAGTTTTCCTACGCTAAGAATAATAATAATCAGATGATAATATTACATGTATTAGTAATAATGATGGCGTTGATGAGGACAATAAAATTACTTATTATTGATCATAGTAGTAGGTTAACTTTCTTTGCGCTGACAGCATCAAATAATCTGAGTAGAAACTGAAAATGTGGGAAAAGGTCTTGTCATACATTATTATTCAGTATTTGATGAGGTATAGAATAAATACTATCCACGCTGGCATTTACCTGTTAACTCATATGAGTTAATTAGTATCATTATACACATTTAAATCTATTCATACAGTCAAATTCGAATAATTTGTTATTGCAGCAATATTATACAATGATAAATTTGCAACGCATGGTGATAAAGACAATTCCATGTATCTGTATTTCATGAGTCATCATTAAATGATTTTTTTATTAAAACCTTTTCCCCTATGTAACCTTTTAAAGTGACTCTATCTTGTAAACTATCTCGTGAATACATGGTGATAATAGATGAAAAGAAGTATATTTTGCCATGGCACAATATGTCTTGATAACTCTGGTGTTCATAACAAGATTTTTTTCCACCGCGTACAAGAGTGCCTGTATTCAAACAAGACTTGCGGAAAAGACGGTATTACTCTGACATTTCGAGCTTGCTGTTACCATGGAAATAAGCCATAATTCACGACCATATCCCTACTCTCTCTCTATGCATTATTGGTGTGGTGAAACTGTGGTATGTATACTGGTTATACGCTTATATTGTACAGACTATGGACTGTTGCTTACCCAACTCGAAAGTGCCATTGATATGCTGGTTTTGGTTTAAGTGGGTTTTGGTAATATGATATTTCTTTGAATGGTAATTTATTATCTTTTTCTTCAAGTGAATAGTCAATATAGTATATTAAATTGTTGAGAAAATTGTGATTTTTTTATAAAATTACTATGTTCTTACAGTTTCTAGGAGGCAGCGCAACTGATGTCCAACCACGTGGAAACTGTTATTTTACCTTCTAACAAGATGATGTTAATGATGATGATAATGATGATGTTGTTTTACATTATTTATGGTATCAAATTTCTGTTTAAAATGATCTAAAAGTACAAGTTTCTTCAATGATGTCAATATTTTAATATTTGCCACAAAAAGATAGGCGAATGGAATAATGTGTCTCATACTAGAATATCGGTCTCGCCACCAAGCAAATATCACCGGCATTGGCAAAAATTCGGTTGTAAGACAACACTTACTAGGTCTGGGGTCTTTTGTAAGATTCGCATTATATCACCATTTTCCTAACCATATTAAACGAGTTAGAATCGTTGCAGACCCCGGAATCTCAATCTACTAGTATGCATTATCCAATAATATAATTCATAAGTTCTTAATTCGACTTACGTTCTGTTATTAAGTTTAATACATTACAGTTTACACCTTGATCAGTTCGTGGTGGTTGTGTGTGTGTTTTTATTGTTATGTCGAGAGTTGTGACGGTTTCGATGCCTTGTTTGTCATTTTTTCCCAATTTGCGATATACTTGGGAAGTCGTTATGGTCACTATGACCTTCGCTTCTTAACAACGTACATCTATGCAATGTCTCTATCATTATAAACACCCAACTGTGACTTATTAGCACCTGCAGAGGTGGTAACGTGGGAGAGTAAATAATGGCAAAATACACCGTTATTATTGTTATGTTTAATATATGTACTTCTTTATATGTTCATTTATTATCTTGAGTAATCGACACAAATACAAGCCATGCTTTTTAGTGGATGTCTCCGATCTCTCAATTCATTTAAAATTCTACCTAATTTACTAAATATTATGCTTATAATATGCTTATATTTCTTGTATCTTAAAAGTTCGTTTATTACCTATTAAATTTATTTAATATTATATGATTACAAATAAGTTTCATTTTTGAAATTATATATATGATATTATGTGTCACTTGATATTTATTTCATGTATAAACCATATTTTTATGTTTTGATTGAGTTTTAGAAATCAATTATTTCAATTGAATTAACAATTGAAATATTTTGTTGGTTATTAATATTATTATCCTTGTTGATTTTCTTGTCAAAATCTTCATGCAAAATTGAAATCACTATAAATGTCACAATTGTTACCATTCTATCTATCATCGCCTTTTCCATCAAATATAAAGTAAACCAAGGAATATTTTGAATCAACCAAATTTGCTGGCTAATTATTAAAGCGGAAGAATTATCCCACGTATCAAAGTTAAAGAAAAACCAGGGGAACAGGCAACCAAACGCCTCCGATTGGTACCATTGCATTACTATAAACCTTCTAATGACAGAAAATATTTACAATTGAATCTTATCTAAAGCTTATCTTGTATTTTCATTTCATTTCACATGTGCTGTCAATTGTACACCTGTTGCTGCGTCTCGATTGCAATACCCAGGTAAGTCTCTACTGATACACAATCTTTACAGTAAATGAATTCCTGCGAAACGCGTCCACATTGGTGTCCGTCCCGGGTAGAAGAAGAAGATAATTTGTTTGGAGTGTGAATAATGTGAACGCTATGCCTCCCTTCCTCGCGGCTTCCTATTGTCATATTCTGTCCGATTTTGTTTTCCTCACACACACACACACACCACCCTCGCGCGCACACATTCCCTCCCCCTTCTACCTCTCGCCCCCTATCTCTGTCTCTATATATCGCTCTCTGTCATGTGTATGTCGCTTCCTTTTTGTCTCACTACATATTACTTCATTTTTCACTCCGTCTCTGCTCCTGTCTCTTTCCCATTCCTCATCATCTTCTCTGTCCCGGAAGATGTGTGTTTACAAAATGAAAGATAATATTTGATTCAATTGCCCCCTAAAATTATTCAATTAATCAGTTTTCCTATCTGAAGCAATTTAATCGAATGAATTGGACTGCGCTAGATTATCAAAAACGTGAAATTAAATGTTATTGAAATGTATGTGTTGCTCAACTCCTTTTTCCCGATTTTGAATCACTGATTTCGTTAAAAGGGGAAAACAACCCTAACGTAAGGTTGGTTTAAATAAATGAGAGGAACATGTTAGTGAAGTCTTTCGGAAAATCTATATGGAAGTTATTATTTTTTGAATTTTCGATCAATCAAACACAATTGGCAACTGTGTAAGATATTTCGCCAGGTCGTCTCCCATTTGCTCTTTACTTATCTATTTTCCCTAAAAAAAAAATGTGTTTTAAATCACACATGTTTCCTACATATCATTCTTGCAAATATGTTTCTCTATACATCCCCTTTACAAAACAAATATATTCAGTCATCAATAACTAACAAAATAAATGTCAATAACATTTTCTGTACAGAGCAAATTGGAGAAGAGCTGGCAAGATTCGTTATTGTGTTGCAAATTTTGTGTTTCACTGATGACAACTTCAAGAAGTAATGCATTTCCTAATTTTAATCGGAAATTGCTCAAACTTTCATCATTTTTTGTCTCGTTTTTCTGCTTTTATCAATATTAGCTAATTATTAAAGGTAGACTTCCTTTTGAATTTCACTCTTCATCATACATGAAAGAACAGAGATCAACATTACATGTGACACAAAATGGAAAAACCCCAAAAGTCAACGAAAAACTTTCTTTCCAGCCATTATATAAATTATTGCATGTCGTTGCAGTATTCAACATCAACATTCGTACAGGGCGATCCAATCCTTGTTTTAATTCATTTGTATGGAAGCAGAAGAGCAAGAACAAAACAGAATGGCGAAAGTTTGAAAAGAAAATGTCAAACGTTAACAAAACTATAATTGTTTGAATTAGGAGATCACTACATCTATGCGAATCGCAAATTGTCAACTCGGTAACTCGGTTGTGACGTATTCATGGACAACTCTCCCGTTTGACATATACACAAATATCATATATTTTCTCCTAAGCCCCTTCTCCCTTAGGGCACTGATTAGTGGGGGTAGCATATTATTGAAGTTTCTCTAAAAAGAAAAGTCCCTCCTGAGTCATACATTTTTGTGGGTGGAATAAACTTGGAAAGCTGTTCGGCACTTCAGCTTTACATTTCCAGAGCATTGGCATTTCGGGGTTTAAGATTACACGTGTTTGTACAAAAAAACTGCGACAGCTCGGAATAGACTTGCCGAACTTTCTCTGCTTTCGGGGAGTATTTTTCGATTTTGGGCTCCTTACATGTCTTGTATTTCAGCAAGATAATCCTACTTCAGAACAGGCGTATGGGATAGTCTGTTCATTTTAGACCACCGTTGAGAACAGCATGTTTGGTTATCGGGTCTTGTAATTGCATTGTAAAATATATGAAAATAATCGATAACATGGATGTCATAATTTAAAATGAATGAAACGGAATATTGCTGAACTAAAAAGAAAAGTGGTCCATGGGACTACACAAAGTTACATGTACAAAGTTATATAAGAGCATTTTACAGACCTTTCGTTTCAGGTGAAATTTGATGTGGGAATGAAAATAATGAGAGCACTCTCTGTTTTCAATTGTGTCACTGCTCACTATTTGTTTTTTTATAAATAATAAATCATAATAAAAACGTTACTTATAAAGCGCTTACCACCGAAGTCTCTAAGCAATACAGTAATTCCTAAATGTAGATAAGGAATTGATTGTATTTTGTATTTTCATTTTTGAATTTATCAGAAAATTAATTTACATGTTCCATTAATATTGTGTTTAACAATCTATAGGCATGATACTTATTACAGATATGGAAAACAAATCAAAGATCCATGGAAACAATTAAAAAACAATTGAACATTTGTTTTTATGTATTTAATCCAATACGATTTAATCTTTAGATAATATATAATATATATATATTGTTTGTTGATCATTTACCTATCTGTGTATTGCACAAATTATGACAAATCTGCTAGTATGCAAGTGGTTGAAATCTTTGATTTAACAAATCACAAGTAGACAAAGGTGTAAATTTGTGAATATATATGGAGTATTCCTTTTCTAAGTTTTAATATTGTATCTTCCATGGATTTCATCCGTATCGAGCCGCTAGATAAATACTTTGCCTTCTATGTTGGACTCATACTTTTCCCTATAGATTAATGAATTTCACTCATTACCTCTAAAACAACGCTTTATGTGTTAAGGTCTGCTTGTATGTCTGCTAAATTCGATATTATATGGCACCTGAATGTCTCGATGACACCTTTCAAATATACATACAAGCTCGTAACCTTCACTCAACAATAATAACTATAAACTAATTACTCCCAAATCCAAACTCTTATCCGCTGAAAATCTTTATACAGTGGCTGCCTCGAAAACGTGGAACAATATTTAACTTTCCATCAGAGAACTGACCCATCTTGCCTCTTTTCAAATTATCCCTTGCTATGAAACATGCTTCTTCTCTCAGTAACTGAATGGGATTTACCTATTTTGTATTGGTCCTTTTTTCTTCATGTTGAACATTTTGTAATTTGTAGAGCTCTGTGGTACTTTTCTCTGTAGCGATCCTACATGGTCGGTATTATTGTTATTATTATCATTATTAATATTATTAATATTTTTTACTATTATTATTTTCCAATTATTATTATTATTAATATGACTGAAGAACAAAGATTAATTTTGTAATGTCTGCTTGATTTTTCACGATACAATTTGTTTGTTTCTGTAGCGCTTCTATCTAAGTACAATTGTTCACATTCGGATTTAAACCAAACAAAATCTTTTGGTGTTTTCGTTAAAGTTAGAAAAATACAATGTTGTATTATCCAGTTCTGAGTAAAAAAAAAGAAAAAAAAGCAACAAATGTATCCATTTCTTTTTAGTTAACATGATACAGACATGGTGAATTGATCGTGGCTATGTCGATGGGTCTAAACGGCAAGCCTAATGAAGTTGTATATTGAGTTTGTTTGTTAGAATGCCTGGATTGATTAAAGCTAGAGGGGGTGGTAGCTTGGGCGTCAGGAGGGTTTGAGTTACCCCTTAGCAAGCCTCTTGTGAGGTTATCAAGTGTTTGCCTTGGTTTTATCTCGGAAGTCCGGCAAGGGTTCGTTTTAGCCTGCCATCTAGACGTTGAGATATATTAAGAGCTTAATTTCAAAAGGAGCTAAATCCACTTTTGATGAAATTTGATTTATTGATATCAGAACATTGTTCACTGAAGTACTCGTCTTCCGACGAAATTAATTACCTAATACAATTTTGAGAGCAATTATGAAAAAGGGCACCTTCTATTATCACTTTTCCATAAACGTCTGTACAAAATTTGGTAAACAATTTATTTCTTCTCTGAAGTTACAAAAATGGATTTAGCTCCTTTTGATATCAAACTCTTCATATATAGATATATAAGTGGACGATTTTTACGAGATGGTCTAGCGGCACGTTTACTTGGTGGGCTCTCTGTTTTTTGCCTACAAACTTGCTTGTAGCTGTGTCACGTGTTCCAGGTAGTGATGTTCAAGGTCGGTCCTGATACGTTAATAATCATATCTGATTGATACACGTATGTAAAAACCCAACAACACCCACACACATTTGTTTTCATCACATGAGTTTCCGCGGTGCCGGGCAAAGTTTCATAACACTTGAGATCCATAACAAGTTACAAGTATTGTTTTAAGCTCCTGAAAAGATAACATATATGAGTAAAACAAACTGCCTAATCTGGGAGTAATTATTGTGTGCGACCAACTTTGGGGCAATTAAATGCCCAATTGAATGTTTTTTGCCCAATCATCATTAGACAAAACAGGACCCAGCTCAATGAACATATATTTTAAAAAAGCGTGTACGAGTGGAAGCCAGGCTAACTAGAATAATTGAGTGATGTTTGATCAGGCTTGAGAAACAAACAACCGTTGGCAAAATATGAGCTTAAGTTTCTTCTCCAGCTTTATGCACTGCGTCAGGCCGATTAAATGTATTATCTCACGACTCAAAATGGTTTAAAGCTTAATAATAAATAAAGCTGAATAAATTAGATTATACAAGCAACCCATCTCAACCTTAAAGGTAATACAGCATTTTGGGAAATTTTGAAAAATTGATTGATAGAGATTCTTTACAATTTTGAAATGTTTGGATGCCCCTGTGGATATTTTATAAGCACTAGAACATTTAGCCCCTATAACACTTCTGTTTTCGAGAAAAAATTGAATATCAACATTTACCGATGTTCCCGGTAAAATTTGATAATTTTCAAATAGCGCCTACGTCCATACAATGGTAGCTGTGACCATGAAAATCCCAGAATATGTATATTGTTGTGATATATAATTTCCAAATGGTAATAGCCAATCGGTCGATTTTTGTCAAGATTCATTGTTTTATTGCTAAATTGATATCTTGACCTTGAAAGAAAGCTATACAATGAAAATAATGTATTATTTACAATTTCATCACTTTAGACTCGATTTCAACCGCAATAATATTACGATCACTTAATATCGTAGGATCGCCAAGGAAATAGTTATAAATATTTACTTGACGTCATAACATCGATATATATTATGACCTATGAACTATTAGAAGTAATGAAAAGAAAATGATAAAATGTGAATGTTAATATGTCAGGATTTATTTCCTTGTCTGTCAATCCAAAGGGTTGAGGGTCCGGACCTTAGCCCGGCACTAAAATCATTTGGCAAAACATTATTACACCTTTTCCACTCTCCATCAAGGTGTAATAGGATACTTGGCTGTTGATGGGTAATGATAATTACAAGCCCTGGAGTATAAAGAGAACAGCATTAACATTGATGTGGCTACATAGGGAAAATAAGATATATGTACTGTTCAGCATTGTAAATAGATACTAGATTACTCTAAATGCAGACGAGAAGGAGTATCATACGAGTAGCGAGATCAAGTGGATTTGTTTGTGTAAGGGTTGATTTCGTAGTGTTATCCGTAAGATCATATGAAGTATAACTCAACTTCATCTTTTTAAGACGTGCTCCCCTCCTTAAATCAGGATGTATTTCAGTCTTAAAGAGCTTTAATTTAATACCCGGCACTTGGTTAGTTCGTCCATGTTTACTTCAAACGAGTCTGATTAACATTCCGTCTCTCAGCCAAAGGATCGAAAGCTAACTCAAAGAATGAAACCGAAATGACAGCTAGCATTAGGACACATAAGACATTACAAATAAATACTGACTTGGATAAGGATCTAACATGATCTTCGAGGATGATGCACTCCAGAATATATTTATTTTCCTAAAAAATGTAGTACTCTCCAAACATACTACTGGTGTGCAGAGAAGATATTGTGAATGGGGCAGTGATACATTGCTGTCTTTTTTTCAAGTTCATGATTACGCGGCTAAAATATCTGTGAAGTATGATAAATGTTATCAAATAATATAATAATAATATAATATTATGTATTGTCCATCTAACCGTAATACAACTCGAAAGTAATGACATTAACGTTTGGTTTTATTTCCTTATTTTTTTATTTGTAAGATGATAAATTAATTGAATGACTTGCTATGATTCCGGAATAGTCCTGCTAAGTAATGTACTGTAATTGGATTACGAATTCTTTTGAAATGAAAACTTGATGAAACGAACAACTAAAGTAATAAACAAACGTTTACACAAATGTGTGATCATGAAAATTGGAACTAATTATATTGTGTTACCTAGAAGCTGATGCATTGTATTAGGATCTATTAGGATCACTTATCAATCCCTATACAAGGCTTTGAAATGACTATGGATATTACATTTTGCAGGATTTCTACTGTTTAAAATATAGAATTTCAATACAACCCAATTCAAACATAAGCAAGATGAAATTCATGATTTTACCTACTCGTCTAAAAGCGCTTCACCATGTTATTCTGATACATTTGGAATACAAAAACAATGTATAATTTCAAAAGATTAGGAAAAACTATATTTAGTTTGAGGATGGTGTTGTTTGTTTGTGGCTAGGCAGGTTCATTATCTGATAAGTTAAAAGCTTTTAATAAATCATCGCCGCAGAGTAATGTCAATAGAAATCGTATTACAGTCCCACCCATTGCTATCTATGTCCGGAATGTTTATTGAGGGTCTAGCCGTCGCATTGCATTTATGTACTTAGAAAGGTCTGGCGATTAATCTCGCCTATAAACTCCCTAGCGATGAGTGAATCTTCTATTACCTGAATGACTGAAGCAGATAGATGTATTGGTCTGTTCAGACTGAAGGAAATTGATAAGAAACATCAAACAAAGAATCATCGTTGTGTGAAAGGAGCGTACAGACTAGAAAACACACTCATATTCAGAAACGTTGTATATAAAGTAAATTTTAGGAAGTCACGTGATATTATAGCAGCCAAACATCAGCGTGCACGTACGATAAGCCCCGCCCATGCATACGATTTTCGGTAGGAATTATTTAATTAGTCATAGAGGCATTTTGTATGACATAGAAATAATGGCTATAAACCTAACCCTAGCCCTGACCCCAACCCCAAACCTGACCACAACCCTACCTGATGTGCACATTACTGTATTCAAATGTATGAAATTAGCTACCTAAGCTACGCGGCCTTGTGGCTATACGAATTATTACATAATACCTACAATGTTAATAATGATACTATTATCATATGAAAAGGTGCTCAAGCATTCAAGGACTTTCTTCCAACCGGGTATACCCGTTTATAAATTCACCTTGGTGGAGTGTGGCAAATATAGATTGATGACTTACCAAAAGACGTTAGTGCCGCGCTGGGATTCGAACCATGATTTCCATAGGAAACGACGTTCTAGCTAAAGTGGGACCCTGCATGATTCTTTCTCGAGTATTCGTTCGAAACGATGCTCCAACGTGCGTTTCAGCTATACGACGTTTCTTTTTGCGATGTTCACATTAGAGAATAGGATGATTATGCATCGTTTAATCCGGTAGTCTGAACGCGAGGTAAAATGAAAGGTTACCTTGCCGTGACATGATAATCGGTTAATCCCCCTTCCCCCTATCAAGGTATGCAAGCAAGCAAGCAACTGACCTATGATGAAGGTTAGAATGATGTTTCGATTTATAACGTGAGTGTGCGAGATGAAAATGACCTTGCAATGGTGCGTAGCTCGTAGTTCCCTGTTGTTTCCACTCATGTGGTTAGCAGTAATAATAATAGTTATTATTATAATAACACTAATAATTAGAATACTACTAATAATACGAAGAATGATAATAATTATGATAGACTTATGAAGAGAGGTGGAAATTCTATGGAATATCGAGACATGTTTAGTAAGCTTTATGCACTGCGTCAAGTACTATTAAATGTATTATCTCTCAAATTAAAATGGTCAGTGATGCATTATGAATGATCACAAACAATCTTCCTAAACAGCTGAACGAAATTGGGGTCACCACAAAGATAGTAGCTCTGTCTGGTACCGCAAGACTCTTACAAAAAGTACTATGGGTCTAAGGCAACGGATTGTAGGTTCCCTCAGTAGACCAATGAGATAACAACAAACATTGATGAAGCTGATATATTGTTGAAATAAAAGTGATAATAAAAATAGTAATTGCAACTATTACAATAACGATACTACTCCTTATACTACTACTACTACTACTACTACTACTATACCACTATTACTACTACTTCTAATACTACAACTAACACTACAACTAATACTACTACTTCTACTACTGGGTATATTACTGCTTGTACAACTAACGCAACTGAAAATTATATTAAGAAAAACGAATGCAGCCACATATATATTATTTGTGTTTTTTAATAAATTCTTATTTTGTATTTTGTATTTAAATTGTGGTGATAAACTCACCATTCCCTGCCCCCACCCCCTTCTGTCTGGCAAACGACGGTATTCTGCACAAGGCTTAAATATTTAAGTGGTAGAGAAAGAGAGAGAAAGAGAGAGAGAGAAAGAGAGGGAAATATATTGTCTATAGCCTTTTTCTGTAATGTTTTAGTATATCACGTCGCTATATAATGAAGATATTAACACATTTGACATCACCATGTACTCTCTCTCTCTCTCTCTAAGTGCCATATTGTTTGACTTTGGCGATCATGCTGTTCCACAATCTCGGCTCCTAGCCTTCTGTATTAGATCCACTCCCAGTTCTTTCACTCCTCTCTCTTCCAACAATTTCTGCAGACTGTCCATCCAAAGTATCCTTCTTCTTCCCCTACTCCTTCTACCCACAATGTACTCTGTATATTTTTAAAAGGCTGTCGTAATAGACAATCATGATCTCGATATCAGCAGTAGTAATTGCACTGATAAAAGTCATGATGTTAATGATAATGGCAAACAGGGAATTATACCAGTAATGAAATATTCATAATAATATTTGATCTTTACCTAGCAACTCTGTATATATTCATCCAGAGGATTGCAATGCATTTGAATATATTAGACATAAAATAACCATTAGAAAGCCCCCACTATAATTGCATTCGTTTGCGATGCCATTGCATATTGCCGTCCCAATTCTAATATTTTCCAAATGGATTACGATTAATATTTAACATATTATTTATCTTTTTCTAGGTTCAAGCCTTTCATTTCTTTATTTAATTCGATTTTAGCCATTGTGTTGGCTGAGCGAGGAAAAAACAAGTCCTAATTGAAATCTAGTTGAATTATTCGTATTCAATGTGCATAGAAACACTTGCTTTCAAATTGCCAACGAGATTGAGTGTGCGGGTGGGGGAAGGGGGTACATCCAACAGAGAAGATCTTTATTCGAAAGAAAGGTATCCTGCAGCTTCCTCCGATAAAGGTCAAATAGAAATTCAGAGCTAAGGGCGTCGGATATGTAAACCGATAGCAGGACAGTGTTTCCTTTGAGTGACGTTTTTGGATTATCTTTTGATCCAGGATACGAGGTATTACGCAAAAAGAGCAAGAATCACAGCAAAGTTTGGGTTTATTTTCAATGCAGTGAATTGTCCCTTTCTTGAATGAGAACAATTTTCCAGATTTGCAATACAGTGTAAAATATATAATCACTATTTTCATGTTAATTAACACTTTTTCGGTTTCATTTCATGAACATTTTTCTTTATGGAATAATTATGGAAAATACAATTATTTGTTGCCAACTTCAGGAAGACAAATTGGTAAATTAAACAAACATAAGGAAAATCTGAACTACCAACAATGTCAAAAACTATTTTAATGCACAAATTAGTATTTTTCGGTTTCATTTCATGTTCATTTTTAATAATTGAATATTTATGGAAAACAACATTCATTGTTGCCAATTCAAGGAAGAAAAACTGGTGAATTAAACAAAAGTGAGACAAATCTGAACTGCCAAGGGTTAGGAATGACCTGTTTTTTAATCCTTATGATCCCTCGGAGTCTTTTCACTTAGTACTACACGCGTAGGCTTATTTTGTTTCGTCCTGGGGATCAAGGATACTTAAGCCTCACATATCCCAAGGCGGTTTTAATTGGGAAGATGGAGAGGCTGTCGTAGTCTCTTCCCTCAACTCCTTTCAAAGAGTCTGACACAACCTCGGAAAAACCGCTAACCATGCTACTTTGAAAACAGTGAAAATGTGTGGGGGGGGGGGGAGGGGGCACTTCAGTGTGTGCAAAGGCATAGGGGGAATCAGCCTGTCGTCGATATATTATATAATGATATGGCTATATTTCTTCACCATTTATAAGATATTAATATGAAAATCCATACAAGGATGTTGAATACAATTTAGGCCGATAATATTGTTTTAATCAAAAATGTGTATGATCAACAGCAGTTTTCTGAAGTTGTCTCAGACACGCACAATTATATTCAATACAAACAAAAATGGTATATATACAAATTTAAAAAAATGCTTCGCAAACATAGTATGATGAATAGAGTACAGGGCAGACTTTAGAGTGGGTGCACTACAGTTTGAGACACAGTCTATTTGAAACAGAATGGGATACGCACTTTGGAGCAGAATATGGAAGTAAAACCAATTCATAATCCACTCATTTGTCAGTGTTTGGTATTGCCATCATAGTCTGAAAGCTAAAAAGTGTAGTATTCTATAATATATTATTTAGACGTGTAAACATATTAATATATTACAGGATCCCAATCAAAATGAAAAGTCTATATGAAATACCGATTCTCATGAGAATGCACGTTAAATGATCTGGTTACTTTTTTTTTTTCTCATATTTTTTTTTCAATTGTTCATATGTATAATTTTGTTGCTTCCCTAATTGCTATAGATTAAATGTTGTCTGTATATAATAACAAGAAACTCAAAAGAATCTGACGAGGAAAAAAAACGTCTCGGTTGAACTTTTCATCTCCTGTACCACGGGAAGCGGCATTATCTTTCGGAGGATATCGATATGGATTACCACAAACAGAGAATATGCCTTCTTTCTGCCTTATTTGTATTTAATATCCCGTACAGTTTTAAGATAAAAGTCTTTTCGACCCCTATATAAATTTCCAATAAATATCTGTTTTTAACTACATTTTGATGAGGTCATACATTTTCTTTTCAACATGTTTGAGAAAACCATTTCCCCAGAAAGTACTCGTCTTCCTTCCCTCTTAGTATTGAAAATCACAATACAGCCCATTCAATGATATGAGGTTTTAGGATTATACCTCCTATTTCTAATTACATTCATTTTGTGTTTTTTTAACCACGTTTTGGTAATGTCATAAATCTTCTATTTGACATGCTTGAGCAAAACAAATTATTATATCTTTTGGTATACATTCGAATATTAGATGATTCGTTCTTTCTAGAAAATCCATTAAAAATTGATGATGACGGGTTCTGTCTTTCACTGAGCATCTTTTCAAACATTATTTGCCTGAAATCTGATACCAAATTGTTGTAAAGGGTCTTCACATCTACTCACATGGACAATGTTTTAACACGTAACCCTACACTCCGAAAGGAGGATCTTTAAAAGAGTGGATCGTCAGTTTCCATGTGCAGAAGGCCATCAGTCGCTGACACCAGACTTGGTGGAAATACCATAAATGGATGTACAGGTTTGAATACACCAAACCCATAGTTCTATCAGGAATACCCCTAGTCTCTCGGAAAGTTTTCGGTTGGTAAAAGATTGGCTGAACCATATACGGGAATAGGTGGAAAATACAAAGCATGTAATAAGGCCTGTTGGTCATAAAACTGAAGTCTACTCCTGGTGATTGACAACAACTCTTATTGAGTAGACTTGAGTAGACACTCAAATGGTTTCGAATTCCCCTTGAGAACCAACCACTATGCGTCTTTAGAAGATGGTCAAGCTCTTCAAACTTACAGCTCCCTTGATGGATGACTTTAAAAAAAACAGCTTGTAAGAAACTGGGTCCTATTTCACAAAACCTTTTTTCAATGACAAATGACAAAAAACTGTGACAAATCTGCTGATTACCAATCAGAAGTAAGGATTACACTAGCTTATAACAAAAACTGTCATTTGTCACTGATGAAAGGTTTTGTGAAATGGGGCCCTGTTCTTTCAAACGGTACAAAAGAAGAAGAAAAAACAACACAAAATACAACAAACCATAATACCCCGACAAACAAAACAAAGGAACACACACACACACACACACACACAACAAAAACACAGAGAAAAACACCTTAAATTCGCTTCTGTTGTGACAAACGTGAGAAATGGTGAGTGCTTCATGATACAAACAAAACTAACAACAAACTAACAAAACTAACAATAGAGGAGCAAACAGAAACCTGTTATGAGGAAGATGCCTGATAATTACCATTCGAAGAACATCACTACGGAACTTGCAAAGATCTTTACTTGATGTCGTACAGTGGTAAAATAAAAAGGTGTATTCGTGTAAATTGGCTTGAAATGACACACGGGGTTCATCAAATAGACCATTACAATGTTTTTGGGGAAACTACGTCATAGCTGACATTTTGTATGTGAATGAGAAACAACTAGGCCATGCAATCATACCTTAGGGATGAGGTTAGTAATGAGCGCTAATTTCAGTTCACTGTATATCATAAATAGCAATGCAGAGACACGCGGTGATATTAACTGAACTAATCGCCTTTGGTGCTCTTTGGACGAGTCCCTGCTGAAGGGTACGTGTTTGCCAGTTCTTGGTTATTCCAGTACGTACATAAAGAGTATTTTCACAACATTCAGTGGCGAATCCAGGATTTTTAATCAAGAGATCGTGTGTGGGGTGGATTGGGGGTAGGGGCACAAGTCTGAACATGTTGTGACAAGCAACATAATATTACCAATCCAACCAAAGATGACACGAATAAAAGCGGATAGTGGTTCTTCAGCACTCTTCTTCATTTCTTCCCTTTTTTAGGGGAATTGGGGTTAGAGGTACAAATCTGAAAATTTGATAGCAGGCAAGAACAAAATCATTAATATCACGAGCAAAAATGAATGTTATACATAAGCTCTCTTCGTCCCCCAAAAAAAATCGTTGTTATGTGTTGTGTTTGGTGGGGGAGGGAAAAGCACGTTACCCTTCCATCTTTATTAGCCACTGACAGTGAAAGGTGTACATGAATTTGTCGAGAGAAGATAAGTCAACAACCTTTCCTCTGGCTATGCATGACGGGATTCTACAGCGAAGACGAAGGTGGTGAATCTATCCAGGAAGTCGACGCCATCTTGACATTAGAGCATATAACAGTCATGATATACGCAGGTTGCGAGCTGGATATAAAACGGGTCCAATGGTAATGGGGACGTGGGATTGAGGATACATATGGAATTGTCACATAAGTGAGAAGAAAATCCATTCAACGAGAACAAAACGAAGGCAAATTCTTCAGTATGTGAGAGACAAAGAAAGGAAAATAAATGGAAGGAACATCAACTTTATAGGAACACGATGATAAGAGAGGGAGAGTGGGGAAAACAGACATAAATTAATGAATTATTGTGAAAAATAACAGCGGTCGTGAGAGAGAAGAAATATGTAATACAACTAGAAAGGTAAGATATATGCCAGAAAATTAGAAGATACTCGAAAAAAGGCGCAGTATGGGTAATGTTTAATCTCAAGAGAGTGGGAGACAGTAAAGGCTAATGGAGATGGATGGTCACGGAAAATAAGGAAGAGAGACAAGAACAGGAAAATAGAGACAGATGGCGAGAGGAACAGAGAAAAGAGAATAATGGAGTAGATAGATCATGTAGATAGAGTAGTGCATCTATCACTTTTCCATTGTTTGATTTATTGCCACTGATCAATAAACAACTGGACAAACTAAGTATACGAGAAACTATTTTGTTTTTATTGACAACATTTTAAGTACATTATTTGATGACAATGTCCATCAAGGTACTTAAACACTGCCACTGTTTGGTGGCATGTTTTTTAAAACCATTTAGTCTTCATAACATATTTACTTCCGGGCCCTGTCTTACAAAGAGTTGTGATTGATCCAAATCAATCGCAAGATCTCTAATCAATCGCAAGTTTGCAGTCTCCTATCTCTTATCTACATAGTTGCGATTGGTATCAACTCTTTGTAAGACAGAACCCTGATGTGTATGCTACAAATATGGAGTATGGATATGTACCTCAGCCCCCTTCGCTCACTTTGTCACTCGCTATGATCCGGTCTTCGCACAGCAACAGACAGATCCCTTCTCCCCATACCTAGGACATCGACAGTGACAGATGAAAATGCCTTTTCAATCATTAGCCCCCCGCCTCTGCGATCAACCGCCCGGAACATCCCCACAGCACCCACACTAGACACCTTTAAGAAGCACTTGAATACATATTTATCTAACTGACTTCCCCACCTTCATGCCCTGTAAAGCGCTGTGAAACCAATCATGTGAGAGCGGGTTATAAATGAACGTATTATTATCATTATCCCTTGATTTAGCCTTTGCAGTGAACAAATCGTAACTTAAGAAGTTCTTTGAGATACTATGCCTTAAGCTATGGTCACAAATCAGAGCAGCGACCGACCGATCAGTAGCCTGCTCGGTCGCTACTGGACTTTAGGCATCGCCCAGCGATTAGGTCGGTGCCGGGCGGCGACCGCCCAGGCACCGAGCGTATTTTGGGCGGCGAGTGAAAAGTGAGCAGGCGCCGCCCAAATTTTAACTCCGCGCTAAAACTTCAGCGGCGACCGAGCGATGCCCTAAAACCGAGCGGTGCCTGGGCGGCCGCCGCTCGGTGGCCGGGCAGCCGCCGGGCAGAATTGGTTAAAAACTCGCCGCTCGGCCGCCGAGCAGGCTACTTTTGGGTAATGTGACCATAGCATAAGACAAATTCAGAGAGACTAGCGTATATCCTACAGCTCAGACGGATGAAGATCCATGTCGCTATCTGTAGTTTTCCTCAAACTTCATTCTCCAAAGGAGTTCAACTCCACATTTCCAGACCTACTAGGGTTCATGCAAATCATGTTTTGAAATCAACATTACGTTCTATGAATCTGGAAGGGGTGATGTCCTTTCGCAATACATTGTTTTGTACTAGAGATATTCATTCGTTTTGTACTAGAGATATTCATTTTTTGTATAACCTTATGACTTTTACGAAAGGGGTGCATCCAATTAATTGATGGAAAACGACTAACATTGTTATTTTGAACAGATTTTCCTAGAACTGTTACAGATCTGCCATTTTTACCTTTATTCAAATGAAGCTGATCTGAAGGTGGAGTTCCCATTTAAACTTTTACATGTGCATTATTCATACTTTTGTTTTGTTTTATACGTTTTAAATACAGAAGATAACACGATTCCTTTTCTTGAATAGTATATGGAATATACTTTGGGACCTCTTGTTGCTCAGTTGTATTCCATCTCCTTTCGATCGCCGAATCCCCCTGCGGGATACATCACCGCCACCAAGGAACGTCAATATGAGAGCCTCTTACGCCTGAGGGCTGGGAATTATTAGACAGGTCATTAGGCTACTTGTGGTGGATGCAGTGAAGGCACCATGTGCGCATGCCTGTCAAAAGATGATTCAGATTGAAACCAGTTGTGAAGGAGAAACTCTATGTGTAGTTTGCTTTCACCATGTCGGTCCATGCAGGAATATGAGAGTTTAAACTCTCATCTCTCTGGTCCATGCTTTCATCGACGTCTAGCTGTTCTCACGGTCAAGCCGAGTGTCACAAATGAACACTGTGTCGTTCGTCATCCTAGTACGGATTTAAAAGGGCTTATATATAAATTATGTTAGGGTAGATTCTCTTTTTTTAAAACATACATCCAAGCATCACTTTTGTGACTCTGCCCCTTCCAAAATCATCTCTTCCATTCTCTTCCTGTCTCCCAATCGCCAGTCTCCTTCTTCCCTTCCCTCTTTCTCACACTTACATCTCTCCTTCCCGTAATATTCCTCTTACCATCGAAAATGTAGCTTCTGTGTCAGGTTGCGCTAGCACGTACTCTTCTGCCTCAATAGATCGATACAATTCTTCCAGCGCTGTCATCCGATTCCACGTGGACTCTATGGATAAAAAAACACCGTGTCTGACGTGACATTGTGTCAATTCATTAACACGCATATACATGTAGATCGAGGTGATGTGGTTTAATCCCTTCATATGCTAACCAAATTAACTCCCATTATCACATTGCTTTCATCATTGAATAGATATACCAAGGACTTCGCGATTATTTTACTGTTCCGGTGCAAGGTTAATCTGTACCGGTGTTAAAATGGCTTCCAGGAAGCTGAACAGGATCGGAAATGAATAATTAATTTGGAAAACACATTGCGTTGCAGGAAGCAATCATTCCGTCAGTTGGGCCAATCATTTTGAGCAAAGTTGCATGTATGGTAAACGAACGATCATGCAGGGAGGCGAGGAAAGCAACCGAAGTGTTGCTCACTTGACCGTAAGTGCTGTGGATATGGGTTGAAGCATCCACGTGGTTCGTGTCTCCTTCCAAGAAATGCAATTCTTTGTAATTGCTTCTTTCTACCCGGGTGGTAAATTGATATCCAATGTGACGCAAATTTCCCCTCAGATTCGTTGTAATAGCACTGGTGCCCCTGTAAAACGTCGATTGGATGATGGAATGCTTCCTCTGGAGTGGAGAGTATATAGCGTAGGTGTAGAAACTTAATTTAATCCCAATTATCTCACGGCGGAGTAGATGTTACACCGTAAAGTTATGTAATTGATTATTTGTATCTAGGAAGACAGTAGATAATTTTCTTTCTTCTAATTAAAAATCAATGGTAATTTCCTAGGACTCAATATGACGCTTCACACCGACAGTGAGTAAAGTGTTACAGTAATAAACTTGTATTTATATACATCTACCTGCAATTGTATTTTGTCTTACGTCATATTTGTATACATATATAAATAGTTAAAACATAAAAAAAGACAATGTTCTGCGACGGGATAAATACTTGACATATATATATTATATAGTATATCACCGTTTATATAATGACCTACTGATTAATGATTTATTTCGTAAAACAACGAGACAAATGAATTTGTGGAGCTCGACTCTAACCAAGGCCGCCTGTAATAACTACATGAGTTTTTTAAGCATATGTTATGAATGCACGCTATAAACTCATTAACATTAATTATTTGCTTCAGTGACGATTGATAACCGAGGTAATATGCTTCATCAAGGTCATAAAGCTAGCGTAGAGACCGGTGTCAAAGTACTACGTCCATTGTTATATTGTGATGTAAGTATCAGATGGCTGAACATAATAATATACAGATACGTATTAAACAATATTGTTTACTTCCATGATGGCAAAATTTAATACATTGCGTTGAATTATAAATTGATGTAGAGATATTGACGATAGTCTGGTTACCCTACCTAATATATCAGGATTGTCCTTTTTATGATTAATTCATTAAACCTGGATAAAATTAAGGTGAGAAGACATTTTCGGTTGAGACAGAGCAAACGACATAGCTGGAAAAATTATACCGTCTCCAAGTCGCTCTGTATGATTTTTGCGTTAGGTTATTCTTTAACTTCCATTAAGTTTATTTAAAATGACAAATGCATCGTTACGTCAAGATAAAGCATTTCTTTATTATGTTATTCCATTTAACATTACGGACGAACTAAAGCTTATGCTTTTATACGAACCTCTTTCTCCTTTTTTCCCATTAAGATTCCTTGCGAACGTTGGGTTGTCACATTTATCTTCTTGTAATTATTTCGTGTTCAGTCTTCATGTTCCTAATGCGAGATTAGTTTGCAACCAAGAGACCCAGCAAAAATAAACATATACAATTACTTTTGATATTTCTCGATTATCTGTCAGTTTAAAGTTGTCTACGATACCACAATTCAAAACGTTTTAATTTGCTTGTCAACACATTATCTGTGCAACTAAACAGAACCTTCAATCTCTCATTTTCACGCCATATATGGAAAACCAATTACAACCGCCATTATACCCTAAGCACCCAGTAACCTTTCCAAAATACCATGTTATGCATATATTATACTCCTCATGACGTCACGTTATGCCCATTCAAAACCTGACTGCCCTCATGCAGTATTTATAATGTATTCACGGCACCATTTTTCCAAGAACCCTAAGGACTTGTACCCCCATCTATCCTGAAATTGTGTCCTAATAGCCTTATCAGTCACGATCACGTGACTCTTGCCCACGTGTCTGTGGTATTCTATGTTAGATCAGATCACACAGCTAACTAAATTCATTATAGTAATGAAATGATAAAATTGATTCGAGGAAGGTTGAGAATAGATATCTTGACATCAAAGGGATACCTGCAAAACCGTTAAAAGACAGGGAGGTAACGGAGAGATGAGCAGTTATTACTACAAGGATACATTAAGGCTATCGAGAGGCATCTAATATCCCTCCCCCCCCCCCCCCCCCCGAGTTATGACACCAGATTCACCTATTTCCCGCTGTTCCGTATTATGAAAAAGTCAGAGTTTTAACTGTTTTAACTAGATTATGATCTCTGGGCAAGCTTATGAATAACTCACTATAGTAAACCATGTACTCTCATAACAGTACATGTGATATGATGTGAGATGATGTGATGACGTAGTTTAAAATGAAGGTTTGTGGCGATCATGTTAATGGTATGATGTGATATAATGTGATATACTGCCTGTATAACCCATGTCACATTAGAGAGTCACACATTGTTAGACTGTATGATATATATAATGTGACTTAGGGATTTTAATGTAGTTATAGTTAAAACTTACTTTTTCATAATACGGTACGGTATACTACGATGAAACCGATGGTGAATCAGGTAGTTATGAAGCAATCCCGAACCATGCCATGTATGAAGGAAAAAAGATATAATCCATCTCCTCCTGGAATAGCTTACATCCCTTTCATTCCTTTAAAAATTCCTACATGAATATTAAATTGAATTCAATATTGGTTACACGCTCTGTTATGGTATTATTATTAAAGTAGAGCGTATTATTCTCATATTAGTATTTGTATTATTTGTTTATAAATATTAATATATTAATTATTATTGTTACTATCATAATTAATATAATGAAAATAGTTGTAAATATTACTGCTGCTGCTATTGGTGGTATTATTATCATTATGAAAAAAGAGTAGTTGTAGTAGTACTACTACTACTACTTCTTCTTCTGATATTGTTTTAGTAGGAGTAGCAGTACTACTAGCAGTAGAAGAAGTACTACCACCAGTAGTAGACGATTAGTAACATTAGTATTAGTAGTACTTGTGATAGTACTACTACTTCTAATAGTAGTATCTGCAATACTACTACGAGTAAAATTAGAGGTAGTAGTACTATTACCTATATCAGTATCATGATTATGATGAGGAGAGGTGGTGATGATAGAAACTTCCTCCATAGACATGAATATGTTGCCTCCTATGTATGTCCTTCATGACGCTTACGCAAAGATGCCTCCAATATCACATGACATATCCTTTCTAGCACACCACTGGCATGTGTGACGTTTATGATTTCCTTACAAATGTACACAACATCACATAGCGGAGGCGGATTGATGAGAAGTACACACAAAGAAATGTGATTATTGCACGTCCTTTATTCCGAAAGAGTATCATTCTCAACTCCCATTGGACAATAAACATGCCTTGCTGGAAAGAGCAATTAGCACCGGTATCCGAGTCAAGAAAAACGTTGGCGTATGCATTAAAGGTCGTATTTGGGGTGCAAAATACTTTCCTGGAAAAGTAGAAATTATGAAAGTACGCCGTTTTTCAACATTTTCTGTCCATACTCTTTATCAATACACTTTTAAATGTTGTGTTGTACGCATAGGGCAGAATATCGTTTGAAACGTACACTGTAAAAACTAAAATGGTGAATTACCATTTCAAACATCACAGAACTGACTACTTTTTTTCTTCAAAATTTCAAATTAACTTTGTTTACATGCAATGGTGAACACTTGCAATTTTAGATCGAGTATATTCGAAAGTGTTAATCTTACATTTAACAAATGCTGCAACTCCTTGGCCCTTTTTAAGAGGTGATTAAACATTTAGGTTTTTAGAGTGTGGCAACATTTTTTGACTAGCCCGCACCCCCCTTAGAAAAAAGGGAATGAAGGGAGGGGTGGTACCACACCTGTCGCAACTCTTCCCCTTTCGAATGCTCCGTACTTTATGGCTTACAAATGAAATTGAATTCATGAGCAGTAGAAAAAATTACACATTGTAAATATTCAATAAATGGAGAGTTGAGTGGGTTTGAATAGGCTAAAAAATAGCTCATGTTTTCACCAATGCTTTAATAATGTTACCTCAAACGATCGAAGATAATGTGTCTACATACACCTATACTCATACACACCTACAAACCTATATATATCCTTCGATGCGCATTCAATATATTGGAGACTGTAGCAGCCATGAATCTTTGACGGGTAAGTGATGATAAGGTGCTATTCGAAGCGAGGTTAGGGTGAGATAAATTGATAGCATGGTGTGAAAAGAGTGGCCTTATGCTCTCGGGAACCAGAAATATATCACCCTGCCCTGATCTCAATATACTCTCTTGTCTGAATCCCTTTCCAAAACATGGTCTTTTCATTTAGATGACATACTCTTTTGACGCGGTTTTCTCTTCATTAAACTTGACATTGTAAACATAGGCGACTGAAATATAGTCTAGGGACTCATAGAATGCGTCATGAATAAACTGTTTGTGTACCTAGAGACTTCAAATAGTGAGAGTGAAATACATTTAAATACATTTTTCGCCAGGACGAGTGACTACTATCCGCCCGTTAAAACGACAAGTATCGTTTGGATTGATTATCTCAATTGATTGAACAAGTTGCAGGTTTCGGTCCACGGTATACGCGTTTAAATACGCACACGCGCACCCACGCACCCACTAATATAGTCACATACACACCACTACCCTTGCGCACACTATTTATGGAATGTATTCGTTTGCTAGTAGGTGATCAAAAGTGTAGGAAATTTTAACATTCCTAAAAACAAGTGTGGAGTTCTGGGCATCATGTACATGATTTAGTTTAAACAAAAATATTTTTGTTAACTCTGATGAGTATTCATTTAATCATATTCGTTCAGATTATCATTGTCTTTTTGAAAGCATATGAGCACGATTAAAATTTATTTGTATGATATATATATAGAAATTCAGAGCAAAGTCTTAAAACAATTTTCAATTATAACACGTGTACTTAAAACATTGAGGAGTAATACAGAGTAAAACATTAAGAGCGTACCTCCCGTAGACATTCATAGATTTGCCGATTACGGGCAGAGACTTTAACGAGTTGTAACATCAATTACATAAACTCTGATCAGATTGTCTTAACGTTCTCTCTCACTGTCTCTCTCTCTACATCTCGTTATATATATATCTATACATTCCTCTGAACACATTGTAAGGATGGTCTACATGCATAACGCAATCCTATGAAATAATGCAGAACATATACGTAACGTGTCTGGTACGCAAGTATGTCCATGGTGCATGAGGGGATTCCACGTTCGAAACGATGGGTAGTTAATCTGTTTGTTTTTACGCCTTGATACCGTAGGGAAATCTGCTTCATTTGCCATCCATTTGTGACATGCCAATTATAGCAGTCCAAATATATTCTCTTGATTTGGAATCACAGGTGGGATGAACACGGTCTGCATGATTTCACTCAGATTTTGGATCAAGCTTATATGAAATATCAACGTGAACAGAAAAATACGTTGTATAATTGCATTATGTTGGGTGAAAAATTATTATTCATCTATCAATTCATTATTATTGTTAGAAGTAGTAGTAGTAGTAGTAGTTGTAGCAGTAGTAATCATATCATTATTATTGGTATCATCATTGCTATAATTGCCATCAACATTTTTTTTTTTTTTTTTTTAATTGTTATCATTATCATTATTAGTATTATTATTATTATAAAAATAATAATAATTATAATAATAATAATAATAATAATAATGGGTTCTTGTATAGCGCTCATGTCTTTTAGACTTGACACTCCTGGCTATTGTTATTATCATTACTACTACTTCTACTAAAAATACTATCTCTACTACTGCTACCTATACTCAGGGAGGTGTTTTACCTGCTATACTACTACTACGACTTTTAATATTAAAAACAGTAGTAGTATTGGTAGTAGTAGTAGTAGTAATAGTGATAATACAAGTATCATTATCATTGCTATCATCATCGTTACTGCTTTAGTTCCTGGGGATTTTTCTGATTATGTTTATCATGACTTTGCAAATGTACCGTAATGGTCAGTTGTCTTCTGATTCAGCTTTTCCTAATCTTCATCTTTAAATTTCTGAATTGCGGAATTTTCTACCCGTGGCATATGACATTCAGTATGGCGCATGCTATATGTCATGTTACATTTATCAAGAAGAAATATGATGTTATGTTAAAAGATGGCAAAATTAATATGTCACATGCAATGACTGATATTGCTTTCGAAGAACATTCGCAAGTTAGTAGCCTTACATTTGTTAGTACATGTTACGTCTTCAATTACTAGTACAATGTAATTATCTCGACTGTATTTGCCTTTCCTCGAATAAGTGCAATCATGCTCCTTTAAAGCGCTTTTACCTCTCTAAATGAAAATGTCATGAGATATTAGTACAACAGTTCTTTTTAGGGGTTCATTTCTAACTTTATAACCTATTATCTTATCTAACATATCATTTCAATCATACTTATACATTAAGTCAAACAAACGCTAACAGAAAAACATTTGTGTATAAACAATAAATATTAGTTTTTATTAAATTATATATTTGTATAGGCCTATCTTATTTTAATTATTACATTAACTCATGTATTTATTTTTCTGGTATAATTTCTTATTATTTGACACCTAGGAAGGTGTAGTGTGGTTTCCAATACAGTCACAGAGAAAAACATGTTATGCACGATACTTGATACTTTAGTTGATCGCTCTAAAAAGCGTTCGATTTCTTCTAATTTCTGTTGACGTACATTCGAAACTCTTCTAAGAAACAATGTGATGTGCTTTCGACATACGTTCGAACTGTAGGGATGTTGATATTCCCCACTTTTCCAACCTTTCAATTCAACAGGTTCGGAGACTATTTGAACAATTACCTATGAGGAATAAAAACAAGAGCCTACAGGTTTCGTTTTGTTATAGAAGCTGTACAAACATCTAGTCCTCTGCGGCTGATTTGGTATGATGCACGTGGAGCGTCAAATCCTGGATTGACAAGCATGTCGAGATGACGACTCGTTCTGTCATGATGCCGTTAACCACCCTAAATAAGTCTGCCGCGGCAAAATGAAATTCAATCAAGTCCAGTTCGCCTCTCATTATTTCACTTAATTGCACCTAAATATGTATAAAAGTTAGTTTTTGCGTCAGCTAATTTTGTTTACATACCGTGCATCTGGCACTCACGTAAACCTTTTTCTTCGAAGGAGGGGGGAGGGGGGGGGGGGGGGGGGGAGTAGAGAGTATTGTTTGTGTGTGCAGCAACATGTTGATGCCATTTGCACACGATTTTTCATTGCATTATTAAAGGCGCTACTGCGGTCTTCTGAGGCCATATGTTTTCAATCAGACGAAATGTTTGTTAGAAATTCATTTTGCATTTATTTGTGTATTTGAATATCATGGCGCCCAAAAGACGCACCAATCACTGACGCATCCATGTGTCAGGCAAATACTACATCGTGTGATTTGGGGCTGGTTTCCTGCGCCATGTAGCGACCGAAGCTTTCAGTTGTATAGAGAACGTTCGGCCAATGGATGCAATCTTGTCAGAACGTGACAAAAGCGTCTATTCTCTTGGTATCTCTGTGTGGTCAAGCACAGATGGCATTTACAGTTAGGGACAAAACGAGTAGGATGATGTTAGGTTATACTATCACTCGATACAAAAACATCAGCTGCACATATTCATTACCTAACATGTCAGTAAAACTCTATCAATATACATAAAGATGATTTTCTTATTTCCCCATTCACATCTTTATCAAACGTTGTAATATTAAATAAAAACTTCCAATATGTTAAAGGACTGAGGAATCTTTATCATCGGCAAAATAAGATGATAGGTGAAGGGAATAGAATGGTTATTTATTACATTATGTATTCTGCCACTTGAAGACCACGTTGATACCCATATAGGCTTGAATACTATCCGGCTTGATATTGTTTTTAAATGGTATATTTAATCGTGTTTTGAACAGGATTATCTTGCAACCTTTAATAGGCTGACTATCGTTTGTGCATGTTTTTCATATTGTTCTAACGATCTGTGTGTGGGTTTTTTTTCTTGTGGAGAGCACTCTTGGACATTAATAACATAAATTAAATCGAAATTTGGATGTTGTTATCTTCTTCAAATAAAGAAATAAACAGAATAGTGTAAACCATAGACTGCGATGGATTTCACGTTAACAAACGATTAGAAAATATAAGCTAATTCTTTTATGTCATTGAACAAATGATCCCATTGTGTGTCTCTATTAAATGTATAGGTGATATTTCTATCTCCATTGACACTCTGCAGGGTTAATTCGTAGCGTGATTGAATGTGTGGCCGTCATAATTCACACAATAGACCATTTCCGTAATGTAATCAAATTTAATGCATAAATCTGTGTTAAGTGCCATGCTCAAGTTTGTTTCATTCATATTTTACATATGATTGTATTTCAGCAGACAGAATGCGAGTTGCATACATTAATTGTTGCTAGGCAGAACAAACATTATGGTTCGTCCTACCTAACAACACGGAATGTATGCAATTCGCATTCTAACTATTACAATACAATTATTCGTAACAGGTAAATCAAATAATTTGTAAAGAGGCATTATACAAAGATGTATGCATTGAATTTGATCACATAACAAAATGACTTATTCCTACGTGATGATATATAATTGATGTTAAAATATGCAGCCTATTAAATGACTTATACTGTTAGTAATTTATTGGAATACGATTGTCTATTCTAGCCGTCGCTTTCTTTTAATTTAATTGATCTTGTGCTAATTTGTTTTATCTTTACAGAAATGTGGATATCATTTATATATATGTACCAGTTGTATGTTATGTATTTAGTTAAAATTTCAAAGTCATTATCAAAAAGAATGGGCTGGGATTTAAATAAACTGTATTGTGCAATAATTGTTGTGCAGTAAGAGAGATGTGGCGATACACAGAAAGTGTTAAAGGTGAAATTCAAAGAAAATCACAAATTTGTCAACTAATGTATCACTAGAAACTGGTAAGCTAACAGATGGCCATCGTACAAGTTTTAGGTCAACTACTTACCGGGTGATTTATAAAAATACAAATACAACCACCTCCATAGCAGCTGGTATATACGAGAGATTCGCCGAAAAAATAACGATGTTTTAATGACGTCACTATATGGACCAATACTGCCCAAGCAGACGACATCCCATAAAGAATGAACATAATTGCAAAGCTATTATTTGTCAAATTATAATGAGTTTAGTGTTTATAAATGTAATGGCATGTCAAACCATTCAAAAGGGGATATGACCCGATTCTGATAACTAAAATCTTTTGCTTGTAAATACACAGGGTAGGGGTTAATTAACAATCAAAGAAACCAGACTTTCAAATTGAAAACCCCCCGGATTGATATTACAGACGGCATTTGTTCCCTCTTGAAACGCCGAACATACCGCGGTTGTGTGCAGCTGAATATACAGTGGCGTCTTATTTTGTTTACAAACGACAGATTCCTTTATTTTTGTATCGCTGCATTTGTCATCAAAATAAAACAATGCACGGGGTTTAGAGTGAGGCAATAGATTATACATTTAGCCTGACGGTAGTGAAGTAAGAGATATAACTCAAGAGAAGATGAAAACACAGGCACTGAAAATGTGTGTGATGTCAGGGGACATCGTCTGCTTGTGCAAATCATGTCCATACTGTGATCTCACACATCTCAGCAGCGTTCGGAGAGCTCTTCAGGTGCTATGCCGGGGCTGTATTTAAGCGTTTTGTAATTTATAATAATCATTACTTCGGATGTTTCCAAGCATTGAATTTTGATAACCTTGTCTAATCAAAGTTTCAACTTTGCAATAATGAACATAAAGTTAGTTTTTAAAATCAATGAATATCTACTTTAAAAGGGTATAGAGCATACATCGCAACAACTATTATTTAAATGTTACGGTGTTTGTGAAGGAGGCAATCAAAACCGGAAATGGGCGGTTTTGCCCAGCCATTGTGCTGCACAAAGAAATCACTCCGTCCTTTGGTTCCTACTGTATTGCGCGTAATATCACGTATAGCTAACTTACGACCGTGCAGAGAGGCAAAGAAAGCAATCGAAATGTTAACTCTTATCATGCCACAGGGCTAATCCCCATTGTGCCAAGCCCCAAATCTCTCCGTGCCAAGTTTATTTTGAGATAATCTGATTAACGCGATGGTTCTATGAATAGCGAGTGCAAAACACACAGCAGAGTGCAATGAGCATGAACTATAACTGCTATTACGAATGCGTGCTTGCACGCACAAGGCACTCAAGCAATGGCTCTCTCGCGTGTACAAAGCACTATAACGGTAGCGTGCATGCAGCCTCATGGCATGCTACGAGTTAACTGGCAGAGTTAACGTGTTAATGCGATAGCTGACGTTGCGTGAATGTTTCGAGTCAACATATGTCATTAGAAAGACTTTCTCTCCTACCGATCCCTCGCTTTGAATGTTAACGACGTGATTTTATTCCCAAAGTGAGGCTTTTGCTGAGCGTGGCTGGCGACCTATAACAAATGTCATGTGCCTAGAGACTTTTAAATGTTTTCTAGAAAAACTGTCCGCGAGCAAATTGTAGTAGTGGGGTAGGAAGACCCTCCTTTCTCGAGACTGAAGTGTCAAATGAAAAATTTCCGTTATTTAATCACATTTATGGCATAGATCTTTGTTTAATAACTTGCATTTTAGAATTAAACTATTTTATTTACCTATTACAAATAATCATATTGCAAAAGTCAAAATGCGAATTCAATACATTTATTTTTACTATGTAGGATAACAATTATGCCTTGTCCTACCTATTACAACAACCGAATTCGAACTGTGACTATACAAATACAGTTATGTGTATTAAACAGGTGGATGAAATACACATAGCACTTAACAACGAGTTGTGCATTACATTTGATAACACTACGAAACTGGCTTACTAGAGTCTGCGCCTGGAGACTAGCACATGCTCGACAGGAAAGGGTAGCCTGCAATGCAAATAACGACTTGTTTGAGACTAGATACTCTCGAAGCCAATGTGTGAATGGTGCGTGACGTGACATTTCTCACCGAAATGCTATCTGACCGATCTATACATGTTAGATTGACTCGCCAAACCTAGTTCGGCAGCCATTAGGAGGCTGCTCCAAAGTAGCTCTTTTTAAAGAAAAGACCGGAAATGACGTTTGATGTGAACTTTGCGCAGCGATACGCACAAAGTCTACCGGGGTTACCTTGAATATAGATGCTAAAGTTGTTTCGTTCTCCCACTCTGAAGTAAACTGTCATAATGTCACTATCAAAGGTTGCTTACGTAGGATCTAGGATGAGGCGGGAATATTGACGTTCTGAATTCAGTAAGTTTTACTGAATGGCACCAAGTTTATTGAAGTGCTTTAAGCAGGGAATGAACATATGAAATCTTTTAACCAATCTTTGAAACAATTGAAACATTTTGTTATTCCTAATTCAATTGTGCAATTTCGAATGTACACATATTTAAATACAATTAATAATAATTGCAATCGTTTTTTTTCCTGTCAGTCTTCCAGGAACGTCGAAATGTTCATTTAGGCAAAAGTAACACATACAAGATCGATTACATTAAGTTCCTCAAATGTTCACGGTTCCACCTGCAAAAAACAGATCACGTGACGTTGTATTGGTTTGTAATTGGCAGAAGGGAATCTTCACAATTATTTCATACGTTCAACATAGACAGACGGCAATCGCATAAAGATAGACAAATGTATGTTTATTAGATCATATTCTAAATTGTTTTCGCTTTAACTTTGTCAAGGTTTACTTAAAACAAGAATGTCCCCTATTCATTAAACCAATATACTAACTTATTGACTGTATGCAAATTCAAGAATGATATTCAAATATTATGTTACTTTTTCAACTGCTACATGTTATTGTTCATGCTCTCATTTTAGATGGGTTTTGTTTCTTCGATTATGTTTCCCTGTATGATTTATTACAAGTATTACTCTATGTGTTACTGTATATGTAATTATATTTATGACCCTGCCTCTTGTCAATTGATTGGTTACAATTTATATTTTGCTGGCAGAGGACCTGGGTAATTTCAATGTAACTTTTTTGTATTACCATCTACTTAAAACAAATGAATTTGAAGCAACGGATTTGATTTGTACGACAAGCCCCTTTTTGCTAGAACAATTCAAACTCTACATATATTAAAGCTACATCTGAAAATTAAATCATTGATGTTAAAACAAATTCAAATGCACTAAACCGATATGGATATTGATGAGTTTAATCCACATATCATAAGAAACCTAATACATTACAATGTTTCACCATTACGTTTTATTTTTGACTTATCAACTTATACCGGAGTCGTTCCATTCCAATTGAAAATTACCTGTCCATAAATGCAAACATGTTTACTTCCAAGTTTTTCAATAATCTATGAAAGACTTATCTAACAAGACTAGCTGTGCACAAAAAAAAAGAGCTAACTGAGAAGCTCTTATCCTGAGTGTGTGACATTTACCATCATTGCGAACCAACGCGAAGCATCCATCGCTTGTCTTTCCCCTAGGAGTCAATACACCGATAGTCTTCGTTTAGACTGCTAGAATTCATGGTCCAGCTATACGAAAATCGTCTATCCATACTATAGTTCATAACTCTCCTTATTTGAATTTCGTATTAAAGTCGTAACGTTGCAAGTTTGAGCTGCGTTTCTAACATAAAATCCATAAAGAAACAGGATCCTGTTGTAATATCATCGTCAGATGGGACGGAAATCGTATAACTGGACAAAGCCTATTTTCATCGCGCACTGAAGAATGGCCGATTTCATGTCAAATAACCTTTTCATTTTGGTTGACTTATATGGGGTTTCCTAGTACTTTGTTGTGAACCAATCTATTCGCGCCTTTCGCTACACGCTAATAAAAATGCACTGTTACCCATAGTCGGAATAATTTTTTCTTCCCTCTTTTCATCAAATGATTTTGCCGATATGATTTATTCTCACTACAACTAAGAATTAATTTTTGAATCTTCTCTATAAATCTTAAGATTTCTCAATTGCGTTCTGAGAAGTTATAAACTTTTTTTATTAAAAATAAATCATATTGTCATCACTTCATGAAAAGAGTTAAACAAAACATTAATCCATTTTTTAGACAACGGTGTACACGACGTATCTTTTCACCAGTTTCATATAAATGTTGTCTAGTCTGAACGAGCATTAGTCGTGGCATTTAGCTATCCCATTGGATTCACGGTAAGGTTTTCTGACGTAGAGAACGTTCTAGAACTAAGATATAGTTTTATTGCTGTTGATGCCTATGAATAATAGATCATTGCATCTTTAGATCAATCATTCAGTTTGCTAGGGGTTCGCAAGTTGAATAAAAACATTTTGCCCTCTGTCCCGGCTACATGCAACGGGGTGTAATGTCTTACTGTCAGTAAGTAAAGTCCTGAAATGTCTGACAAGTACTATTGATCTGCATAGGATTATATTTAAATTAGGTAGCTCATAACTTGTTAAAAAGAACGTTCCTAAATGATGGAAGTTCTGGATATATTTTAATTTGAGTTTGATCTCTAGTATGGTATAAGAAATGACATTGGGATGAATTGATTTCACTGGGCATGGTATTTTATAGAGATGATAGCAATGAAGCGTTCTGAATTATCTAAAATGAGATAACCTTACCGATCAATCCATGCTTCGGGAATCATTACATTGGACCTAAATCCGGCATTTGAAATCGGCTTTCAGTGAATTGTTAGTATAAACTTCTTTTCAGGACTCAGATGTCATATAACTGATCCTATTTATCATAAATATAGTTTTTTGTTAATGACTAACAATTTACCACAAGCCAAAATGTACAATATTAAATAAATAGAACACATTTTTGTTTTTACAAACAGAGTTTTGTGCAAACAAATGAGAATTGTTTTTTTCTTAATTCCTTCTAATAATCTATCCCCATTTAGATTATGCTGATATTATATATGATTCAGTAAGCCAAATATACACTGACCATATACAAAAACATAAAAACAGACCCGGTTGCATTATTTTTAAATGTAATCTTTTCAGTCGTATTGATAATAAAGATATTCATCTTCAATTATGATGGAAATCCTTAAGTTCAGACGTTATATGCAATTGAATATGATGGTCTGCAAGTTTGGCTACGTCTTATTTAACGAAAACCTTAAAATATTGCGATTAATCATTCTTTATAAGATCTCAATGAAAGGTATTACTACCAAAAAAAAAGATTGAATGTTGCCGAATAATGTTTCCATACCAAGGGTCACGTCAATACAATGAATAACGTATGGTTATTAAATTGTCAGATAACTTAAATATTTGTACGCACTTTTTTACCAATGTAGTTGGAAAGGGGTGGGACAGGTTTATTACAGTCTTAGATGTATTTTACTCTTTTTGGATGTCTTCAATTTTAAGACTTTGAGTATTGCTGTATTTCGCTTTTATTGTAAGTTCACTTTCATTTATTTTGTTCCGGTCATATTAACACAGCTGAGTGGGTTTTATATGTACTTTTTCTGTTGTTGTAATGCTTTTCACATTATGATTTTGAAAATAAATACCAAACCATTAATACCATGCCCAGGGACTTTTAATATAATAAATGAGTAAATGAAATTGCTCGATGGTAGAACAGTGCTATCGTAACCGGTAGAAGAAGAAACCAAGTTGATGCGCTTGTATCTTTATCCCCATTACAAAGTCCCTCGTAGAGAACTTGTAGAGGTCGGTCCCCTTTACATAATACAATCATACACATGCCATCTAAGCAGTCCGGTAAGAAAGGCCCTTAACAGCCTCTAAGACGAACATAACCACTAAATTAATAGAACTAGGAACGGAAATTAAATTATTGTTATTATTTGTTTATGTTCATTTGTATGTATATAATTTTTTTATACGGGAATTGAAACCAAGGCAAACCCCAAAAATACAAAATGCAAAGATATGAAGTGGTTGGAGACCCCAACCCCTAATATATAGACTGAAAACTAATTGAATTAACCACTGCGCATTAGTAGAGGTCGGTCTTCATGTCTGTGCTTTCAGCCCAGTGGCGGATTTAACGGATCATCAACGGCTCATGTTCACCATTTTAAAACAAAAGTGACATAGTTTTAGTACACAAATTCAAATGTTTGTTTCCCCCTTTTGAGGTGTCAACGTCTCTCTCTCTCTCTCTCTCTCTCATTTTATTCTCGTCACGGATTATAAAACGAAATAAAGGCTTAAAGGTATAGACCAGTTTTGGAAACGCCCCCCTCTCAACAAAAGAAATGGAAGCTCTTATTACCAATCATGTAAAAGAATATGTTTTGACTTATACGTGATGATACAAATGTTGCCCGGAAACCGCCTACTAATTGATGTATTTGGTAAATTATTATATCTATCCGGACTGGATAACTATCGCGCAGTCCATTATACATCTTTCTTTGTACAGTGCTTGTTACTTTGCAAAGACTGGGCCAAAATTGTTATCATTTTGATGATTCTAGAACCTTGCAGTACACACCAAAACTTGTATGCTAGATAATCAACTTTTCTGATCGATTCCATAACGTTTCATTCATAATGCAATCGCATGACCAGAACTGGTCTATACCTTTAACAAATCTTGTATATTTTTTTTCTCAAGCAAACTCCGCGACATTGTGGCCCCATTTTTACAGAGTCATGGATTCGACCCCGTTTTCGCCTCAGGGGTTTAGTCCTTGACGCTTGATTAATAACCCTCTCCTCCAGGGGATTTACGATGATATATGATGAATGAAAGTCCTATTCCGATGACTATGATCTACGTGAATTCCCATGGTGCGTTCCGGTCTATCATGAGCCCATTTCCTGAAGCTTAGCCTCCAAATTATTCATTGTAGTACGGCTCTTGTGGCGCTATGCATCTCGGTGCATGGCTGTACGCACATAAACGACATCCTTTAGACACTGCTGTATCAATCGCTATCTTTAGTAGATAGTGTTTTAAACAAACAACCAAATGAACGAAAAAGGGTTCTTAAACAATACACACCCCCTAGACAAATTCAATTTAAAGAATTAATCAACATTCCACAACCAGTAACCATTCACTCAATCGATAACCCAAACGTGCCAATGGTAAAGAAGGCGGACAGGAAGAATATTTAATATTTAGTTTAATTGACTTTCTTGGGATGAAGCTCCCATCTCCCAGGGATTTCCGATGTACTCCAATCTTACATATCCATCTTTATCTGTCCGATATGGGCCATAATATTGACTCAACAACACTATGAGCTCCCCATGCCTACTGGTATGGTAGCAACGGTTAGCGTAGGAATGCCGAACACAGTCAATACGGATGGTTTCACTTGAGATTGAAGCGGCTTACTTCAATTAAAGAGACACTACCCAGATAGCAAAGTATCTGGGGCCCATATGGGATTTATCTGGGCGTATCTGGGATGCAATATGGGCCCCATCTGTGATGCACATATGGGGCCCATTTGGATCCCATATAGCCCATATGGGGCCCATATACCGTTTGCACCCGGGTCCCCAAATGGGTACCATATGGGCCATGTTGGTTTTTACATCTGGGTCCTATGTGGGTCCCACGTGGTTTCAAGATCTTGTTTTTATCTGGGTCCTATATGGGCCCCACATGGTACCAATGTCCTCTTTCCATCTGGGTCCAATATGGGCCCCACGTGGTATCAAGATCAGATATTCATCTGGGCCCCTTATGGGCCCCACATGGTATCAATGTCCTCTTTTCATATGGGTCCAATATGGGCCCCACGTGGTATCAAGATCAGGTATTCATTTGGGCCCCTTATGGGCCACACATGGTATCAATATTGCTTTTTCATCTGGGTCCAATATGGGCCCCACATGGTATCAAGATCATGTTTTTATCTGGCTCCTATATGGGCCCCACATGGTACCAATGTCCTCTTTTCATCTGTGTCCTATATGGGCCCAACATAGTATATCAATGTCGCTTTTTCATCTGGGTCAAATATGGGCCATTCGGGTTTAGGGTAAAATCTAGGCATTCCCATGCACATAAAAACCCCTTATGGCCCATCTGAGAACCAATAATTGTGTTTTTATATGGGTCCCATATGGGCCACGTGGGTTTTGTATGGGTAAAAGCTGGTCAATCTGAACTGAAACCCTTGTAATTCTCACATGGCACGCATCTGGACATAATCTTCATAATTGGGCGTATCTCGTATCAAGTGAGGTTTCTGGTATCATTTGGGGTCCACATTATAAATGTAGATCGTAGAACACAGAAAAATAAAATCAACATACGAAATCAAGATATATTTTCTTTTCTTTTTAATAGATGGTAAAAGGAAAACGTTATTTCTTCCATAATAAAACTCAACACATGAACTATAAATGTTACTACATTTACATGTACAGTGTATTACATACAGGGTACATCTTCTACTGTTAGTCCCAAAACATGGTATGTACTTCAAACTTCCACTAAGATATGATTACATAAATGTCAGGATTCCCACAGAAATTTTAGGACTAAATTCCATGACCCATCTTCACCCTAGCTTTTCCATGACCAGATAAATACCATTCTGGTATGGGTTATGGTAAATTTGAATGCTGCAATAGCCATGTACTACCCATATCCGCGATCCATTTCCGAGACTTTCTATGACTGTGGGAACCCTGCATGTACTCTAATACTACGTACACATCGTTATCTCGGGGGGGGGGGGGGGGGGAGTAGAAAACAGATATCAATATGCATATAAATAAGGCATACAAGACATTTAAGCATAAAGTAATTATTAGTTTGGCAAGAATATAATGTATCTTTCAGCTCCAGAAAATAACGTAAAAATAATTTCCATTTATACCTTAATATTTGCAGCAAATTAAGTTTGGCAAGTCATGCATAAAGTGGTTATTATAATTTCCATAAACCTCAATTGGCAGCAAGTTTGCTATTTGCTTATACCATCATATATACTATATATACATGTAGTACTTGCATTTCAAATATAAACTAGAAACTTATCATCCAAATTCGATGAAGATTTTCAAAGTTATCGAATGAAAACCAATTTAGGGATGAACGGACAGGGGCATCACTGCGGTAAAAAATATATATTCAAGATTGAATTGGTATACCACGCTTTTGGCATGTAATTAGAAGAGAATGTAACATTATATCTTCTGATTTGGTGCATCATCTGGTTTATCAAAATTTCAATTACATATATGTCTTCAAATACGATATGTCACACTTAAAAACACCTACCGTTTGTGCTACATACTTAGACATGAAATCGTTTGAGACATCGTATAGCACATCATGATAGCACATAATATAATCAGCCAGACAACAAATATCTAGTTGAACTCATTTCAAGAACATAATAAACTTTTTAAACTTAGTTGCATAATAATACAAATTTAAAAAAAGAACCCGAGGCTTGCCACAATGAATCATGCATAAACACTTTATAAAAAACCTGAGAACATCCCAATCCTGTCAAAATTTAGGACCAGCAATGTGGATAAAATGCAGACATAAGCACTGGAAGTGGTACGTAGCAACAAATTTTGCAGTTAATGATCTACTTTTGCAATCTGAATAAAAAAAAACTCATTGGAAACTAATAATATTCTTTAAATCAAACTAGTATATTCATTTCTATCTCAAAATGACATCCTATCTTCTCAATGTAGCTAGGATATTTTTGGCGGCTGCCGGGCAATAGAAATGTCACTCCTGACGACGGATAGTCAACCTGTTCGAAACGTCGAGCCACTCATCCTCTCTAAGCGCTATAGTTCTTCTTAGAACTATATGCTAAAAAAGATAACAAACAGTCCTTTTCAGGACTACCACACCCCCAAGAAAGATTACTGAGTCAGAGTCCTTTTCAGGACTCCTCAACACACTCTCTCTCTCTCTCTCTCTCTCTCTCTCACATGGTGCACTCGCAAATCTACTGTATATCTACATCACCATGCAAGCCGACACTTACAAGCAGCATCTAAGTATTGGTGTGTACTGCAAGGTTCTGGAATCATCGAAATGATAAGAAATTTGGCCCAGTCTTGGTAAAGTTACAAGCACTGTACACAGAAAGATGCGAATATGGGACTACATGAACATGTGGCGTAAAATTCGAACCTCAATTTATAATGTTACATGCCATGTTTAGAATATTAAGGCATTTGAAGATCCATGCTTTTCAGGGAACATTTTTATCTGATGTTTTTCCACACTAACACTTGCATAATACAATGATAAAGCTTACAATTTTTTTTCTCACCTCTTCCCAGAACTCAACCTTCTCTCTAAACATGAATACCTAAATAGATGGAAAGTCTCAAACGCTGGCAAATTTTGGGGTATATGTATACATACATGTACATATCAGTTGTGTAAACCAAATTATTATAATGTAAATCTAATCTGAATGAAAGATATTCCTAACACGAAAACAAGCATTTTTATATTTTTGCTGATAAAATACTGGTAAAACTGGCAGATAAATGTGAACCATTATTTAACAGCTTAAAGATGACCTAAGTGCTGCGTCATACCAGTAGCAAGGCTATCTGGCAAGTTTTAATGAGATGTCATGACAAAAATAAATATTCTAAAAAAGAATTATTTAAAATTTTGTATTGATGAATTATACGTGTGAAGGCAAAGGTATAATTTCACTATACATAAAGAAGTTCACATCAACATCAAAAAAGAACAAAATATAAAAAAAATTCAACCCCAAAAAACATGGCATCCGAGTATTCGACTGTAAGCCTGGAAGTGTACTCGGGTACCTCATTACACGGGTATGCACAGCCTTACTTTAATAAGTGTTAAAGTACAAGTTCACTCCACTGAAAAGTTGAGTCGATTAGATAGACAAAGATCCATACAGCCCCAATATAACTTGGTTTTGGAAAATGGCCCTCAGACTTATTTTTAATAATTTTATTTAAAGGCCATCTGTACTAGTTTGGCTAGAAGGGATAAGACCACACGGCAAGATCACTGACAGGTGGCTATCTCATCAACTCGGCTCTCAAATAACATAAGAAATAGAGGATCATGGGGAACCAACAGGCACCGATTGGGGAAGTTTTCTATATAGAGGGAGCAAGTAGCTACAAGTAGTGCAGTAAGGCTTTAATGAGCAAAAATCAAGTGAATGATCGAGCCGGTTCCCCTCACAATGCATTGCGCGACATGTTTTGTGACCTAGGGTCCTCACAACACAGACAGAGGCGTATATGTCACATCTGTGCGGCAAATTTAAAAGTTTTGCTTGAAAAAAGCTGTGTATTGAAGATTACTTTCTCAGATTCCTTCCGACCGAACAAAGGTGACAGGGTCGATTGTACTGGATGTACTTGCTGAATGTTTGCTGGTCGGCATAACTGGCATAATTTTGAAAAGCTTTCCTCTATATATAGGGATCCCATACAGATGAATTCTCAAACTCTCACCCATGTCTTGCATAATTTCCTTGAAGTGTGTTGAACAGTTTAGTCTTACAAATCAAGACTACATGTTCACTGGAACAGTCCACGTTGATGACTTTCCCGCAGCCGAAGATACCTGAAAAATAAATCAAAGATTAGCACATTGTAGAATTGTATTATGCTCTCAAATCAAATAAAGCAAAAATTATGAGTTGATATTAGCATACATGTACAATGTACACTCTACAAATGTACCATACCTGCCAACCCTTCCGAATTACCCGGAATATTCTGTTTTTTTGGATTTTTAGGACCTCAATTTTTTTGGTTTTTTTGGTTGTTGTTGTTGCTTAAAGGTAATACAAAGTTTTGGTATGGGGTCATGAAATTGGTTCAAATGCACATTATTGGAAGCATATGCGATCCTACAATATTCAGTGATCCTTGTCGCGGTTGAATTCGAGCCTAAAGTTATGAAATTATAAATAATAAACTCTTTATGATGTATAGCTCCCTCTCAAGGTCAAGATATTAATTAAGCTATAAAACAATGTTTCTTGACTAAAATCGACTGATTAGCTATTCCCATTAGGAAATTATATATCACAACTACATATTCTGAGATTTTCATGGTCGCAGCTACTATTGTACGGCCGTAGGCGCTATTTCAAAATTTACCGGGAGCACCGGTAAATTTTTATATTCAATTTTTCTCGAATGCAGCAGTATTATGGGGGCAAATTTTTCTAGTGGTTATAATACATCTACAGGGGCATCCAAATATATCAAAATTGTAAAGAATCACTATCTACCCAATTTTCAAAATTTCCCAAAACTTTGTATTACCTTTAAGCCAAATTAAGCTTGTTTTATCATATGCCGCGATGTGAGAGTTCACGTATTGCGTGCATTGAAGGGCTGCATGATTGAGCAGCGAATATGTATTCGCTTTTTTGCACAGATTTTAATACCGCGTATTGCCAGTTACACTGCGGCTGCACATGCGAACGTCTGTTAAGGGTACAGATTTTTATTTTCGAAGACACACCGTGTTAAAAATTCTTAATTCTCATTTTCAAATGTTGGCAGGTATGATGTACTTGCATCATTTGCAAATTCATGACATGAGATGCCCCAATGGCTATATACATGTACATGCATTAATTATGACTGATGAGCCGCCCCCCCCCCCCACTCAGTGTTATTTAGGGTAAGCGACTAAGCGTATGCATGTTCCCCCCCAACCCCTTTGAAAGCACCCCCTATCTCCTGTGTGTAATTTTAATATGGGCCAGATTTTTTAAAGCACCCTATAAGTCAATATGGGCCAGACTTTGTTGCGTTAAAAGTACCCCTTTACCAGAGATTTTGGGTACACGAACATGGTCCCTCCAACCCGGCGTGATAGGGGGCCGGGCTTATTAGCTACTTTCCAACTATGATCACTGGACCAATCACTACATGAATTATTCATGCACTTACATGTACATGTGCATGTGCAGAGCTCAGAGCCCGTTTATGAAAACGATTCAAACAGTGCTGTTTACTCAAACTTGCTGAATAGACTCTATGCATGAATCGAAGAAACAAAGCCCTTCTCAACCTCTTATATATAAACAGCAATTTAGAGCGAACGGCGCCTAGAGTAAACGAGGGGGTAATCGACCATCACCAGTTTTCGGCCGTTCCTTTGGATGCATGGTAAAATTCCTTTAAAATACATCGCATAATAACATCACATATCCCACACATGCCATACCATGCCAGAGTCACTGAAGAACCACATTTGTAATGGAACATATATCCTAAAATATCACATTTTAGCGATGTAATCAGCGGTCCCGCTACCCGAATCTGAAAAATCGAGTATCTTACGCATGTCTGTAAGAAATATGGGTACCATAAAATGAGCTTTATTTCAAGTATTTTTCATATTTAGAGCCCAATTTTGTGTGAGTCGCAAGCTCAAAAGTATCTCATCGCATGTATTAAATAAACGCAGCCGGACACCGCAACGTACACACGATATCTCTGTCTAATTCAGATTCCAATTTCCGATCACCGCAGAACTAGTTTTCGGCATGGCGAGCTCCGGCTCGGGATACCTGCTCGATGCTCCGCCCGCTAGTGCTATAGATCAGCGGGGAAACGCACGACGCGGGCGCGCTTCCTATTGACTTTGTACATACGACCGAAAACTGTCTCGCTAGGTCGATAACTGTCTCCGATACAGTGAAAATTGAAATGGATATTGTCATGGCAAATCATGATTTTTTTTTCTGGGATTCTTTGTTTGTTTGAATAATAATATTTGCTTCATGATTTGAACAAGAAATGATAATAATAGGAAGTAAAGAGTCTTAAAAATAGGATTTTGTCTTAAGTGGCCGAAAACCCCCCTCCTATCATGAATACTAATATTTGCTCCGCCGTGACCGCGCATGCGTTGTTATTTTTTTTTGTTTTTTTTGTTGTTGTAATGACTATCAGTCAAGACCTGACTATTATCACCAACGCCTTTCCAATATTAATTTCTTTCTTTCTCTTTTGTTTTTAAACAAGAGTATCAAAAATATACTTTAAATATAGGCTTCTCTCTTTTTTTCTTTTTCTTTTTTTTCCCCTTAAAATGAAATGAAAGAGAAAATAGATGAAGAAAAAAAAAAAAAAATACGACAAAATGTAGATTTTTGTATCCTGTAGGTTTCCGCGTAGTCCTGTCCGTTTCTCTTCGCCATGTTAAATCAACGAACATGGATGAATCGTCGGGTTAGCACAAAGAATCACCCTTTTTCCCCAACGAGACTTCTTTGTATTATGATTTCAAGTGGTTGGAAAGATGCCCAAAAGAGTAAACAAAAAAAATGTTAAGTCTAGTCAAAGTTGTAATCAATTAGACTACCTCTTTTTCAGTATTTGCTTTGCGAAAACATGTATACCAAACCCGCTCAGCCGCTGTTTGAATCGTTTTCATAAACGGGCCACATCTGCATGAGCTTCAACGCCTTAGCATTGGCGTCGGAGCTCCATGGAGTACGTTACTTTCATAGATGCAGTATTGTACAGTAGGGAATATAATCTAGTAAATCTACTATCATCATCAATTGCGATCCGTTTGGATTTTTTCATGAACAAAATTTACAAAAAATCAAAAGGAATAATGAGATTTATAACCAAATTTCCTAATTTTTACAGAAAGCATACCCAATTCTGTATCAAGCCTTAAATTATGTTTAATCTTATTACTCACCTCCTGGAGAAAATGTTGATCTTTAAAGTATAGCTCCAGCAGCAAAGCAAAGTTGGCCGTTGGTCGTTTTCTGCAGACCGATATTTTCCCACACATGAGTGGCTGTGTGGGACTGTACTGTAGACCAGTGACAGTGTGACTGTATGAGAGCTTGGTAAATTGAAATTCTATTTCGAGTTCGATCTTTTCTCATGTTGTTCAATACTTGCTCTGGAATAGTCTCTTGCAATTCTTTTTCCTGGTGTAAATCTAGCCCTTATCCCCTATATTCTGGGTTTTAAAGGAAGACAAATCTGGCGAAACGGCAAAGTAGTGGCTGGAGTGAAGAGTTAATTCAAAATTGAAAATACTGTGCATCCACCACTAGATGGCAGCAAACACACTAATAATTGTATTTATTTTGGGGCAAATTGTTACATTACAATTCCATATTATCGGATTAGTTCAAGGTCATCAAAACAATGGAGTAATCAGCAAATTCTTCTGCTAATAAGATAAACAATTTTGTTAAATACTTGATTCAGATTTAAAAAGACAGATAGATCATTTTAGTCAAAGATAAAATAAAAAAATTCTTAATTAATTAAATGATCATTCAATAAAATTATACTCCCATATTTTAAAGGGCCGGGAGAGTCTAGTTCTGAGGAGGGCCAGTAATTTGTTTGAATCATCTTTGAACTAATTTGTATTTACACAAAAAGACATACTTTCAATATTAATTTGTTGAATTTCTTTTAATACTACTGAATGTTTAAAAACAAACATAATTTGATGGTGGGCAACCATCGAAACATTATTTCCTGGCTAATTTCCTGGGTTTTGAACAGTTTAGGTAGATTGTTTTGAAGGGGTCTCTAAAAGAGTGTAATTTATGACCACCCCCCTCCCCGCAAAAAAACATCTATCAATATCATGTAGAAGTATTAAAGAAATTGAAAGAAATTACACAAATATAAAATGGTAAGAGCTAGAAAAAATTAAATATTAGAGATGCCAGAAATATAGCTACAAAATGACGGAAGTAAGGAATAAATAACTAATTACAGAAGAATGATGGTACATCAATAAAGGAAATGGAAAGGAGCCAACAAAATGACAAACAAAGTTAAAAATAAATGTTACATGCTGTTGTTTTGGGGTACTATAGGCGCGTGTTTCATTCTTTTTGATAATATTTATGCCTTTCATTTTTTTTTCTTTCTTTTTCGTTTATGGTTTGTAAATTTGCACTCTTCATAAATCTCTAGTTTTAGTTTGACCCAATGACGATGCGGATACTGTGTGTGTCTGGAAACAAGATGCCATTTTTCTATGCACATCACATTAGGGGGGGCACTGCCGCAACGCACGCCTGAGTATCCCTACAGTAGGCCTACTATCCGAAAATCAAAGATGGAAAGGGGTTGCACAACTAATGGTATATACGTGCCCCCATCCACTGCATGTTTGAAAAAGTTGTTCAGCAGCCAATAAAAAACCTACAGAAAAACCTGCATATGGCCACAGTGGTACGCTCACACTGTCCACGTACACGGTTTGCCCCTCATTCCACCAATCCTGAAACAAAATCAGCACCCTTTGAAATATAATTTCTTTAAATACTTTAACTTTGTTTTTTATGGGTGAGAATAAATTGTGAAGTAGTTGTATACTACATACAAGATCATTTCCTTATAAATTTTTAATTTATGATCATCTGAGCACCATCTAGAAATGCCCATCTGTACCCCATATGGGTTTTGTGTGGTACATATGGGTACAGATATAAACCAGATGTACCCCATATATCTTCCTCCATCTGGGGCCCATCTAGAAATGCCCATCTGCAGCCCAGATGGGTTAAATGTGGTACATATGGGCCCCAGATATAAACCAAATGAGTCCCACATATTTTTCACAATATGGGACTCATATGGAAATGCCCATCTGCAGTCCAGATGGGTTAAATGTGGTACATATGGGCCCAGATATAAATCACATAGGCCCCATATATTTTTCACCATCTGAGCCCCATCTTGAAATGCCCATATGCAGCCCATATGGGTTATATGTGGTACATATGGGCCGAGAAATAAACCAGATGGGCCCAAGATATCTTTCACTATATGGGCCCCATCTAAAAATGCCCATCTGCAGCCCATATGGGTTATATGTGGTACATATGGGCTGAGATATAAACCAGATGGGCCCCAGATATCTTTCACCATATGGGCCCCATCTAGAAATGCTCATATGCAGCCCATATGGGTTATATGTGGTACATATGGGCCGAGATATAAACCAGATGGGCCCCAGATATCTTTCACCATATGGGCCCCATCTAGAAATGCTCATATGCAGCCCATATGGGTTATATGTGGTACATATGGGCCGAGATATAAACCAGATGGGCCCCTGATATCTTTCACCATATGGGCCCCATCTAGAAATGCCCATCTGCAGCCCATATGGGTTATATGTGGTACATATGGGCCACGGATATAAACCAGATGGGCCCCACTTATCTGGGCCCCATATACCAATTCGCATTTACATCCCATATGGGATTCATCTGGGCAATATGGGGCCCAGACAACCCAGATAAAACCCATATGGGCCCCAGATACTTTGCTATCTGGGTATTAAATCAAAGTGACAGTCTTGTATGTAAGTGAATCATTCCCTGGCACCGTGTCTCATAAATCGACACCCTCGTGTCATCTGCACTCACCCGTATTAAGACAGCTTGGTCATAGAGAAAATTTATTTGGCGCGTGGTCGTATAAATGCCGAACATGAAGCCAAAGGCAGGGTAATAAATCCAAACTTATTTGGAAGCGCATATTGACGTTATGTCATGATGCAAAATGAGCCATATCAGACCGGTTGATATTTTTTTGTTATATAATTTGTATTATCTTATTATTGTTATTATCATCATCATTTTAATTTGAATCTTCATTATTATCATGATTATCGTTATTATTATTATCTCTTCTTATAATTGTAGTCATTATAATTATGTTTAATATTGATATAACTATTATAAGTAGTAAACGTATTATTATTAGTGTTATCGTCATCATTATCATTAGTCTTGTTATCATTACTATTGTTATCATTAGAACTCGACTGACTGTGTAAAAAAAAAAAAAAAAACGTGAATCGTGAGTGCTTATAAATGTATCACTTTTTGCCAGAGGGTGGGAGAGTCATCTTTTGCACGAATAACAATTTTGTATTATCATTGAGCCATCTAGTAAACTGACAGGACAATTAATATTACAAACTATTAGTCTAATGACAGCATTGGTATTGCACAAAAATTTCCTAAAAACGATTCCATGAAAGAAAATCTCCTCTATGGCCCAACATTCAACGACGGTTTCACATGCATTCGTTCAAAATCCAGAAGAGCTTAGATGACCGACTTGTAAAGCATCAGTTAATGATTATGTTCGTTTGTTTTCCTTTGTTTCTCTTTATTATCCTAGTGGCTGAGTTTCACACGGCCATAGCTCGTAATCACATAGACTACTCACGCAGTTTACAGTCATTGGTAGAAACCTTCAAAGAAAAAACATTACTGGCCAAAGACAGGTAAGCACAAATCTTTTCAATCAATATTCCAATATCTTATAATGCTGTATTTTTTATAAAGTTCTAATATTTTATATTACCTCTTCTCAAAACGCGAGTGCGACAATATGAATGGTTTATTCTTCATGGATAAAAAAGAAATCTAAGAAATGTATTGATAAATCTAAAGAGTCACAGGGTGTGATAGGTGAAGTTTTCTGAGAAGATATAAATGTTAGGCCTATATATTAATAGTAAATCAGGTTGTCACTGTAGTGTCATGAAAAGAGTATAGCAAATTATTGCCGATTATTAAGTCTTTATATGCCGCAAAAAGCTCTGAAAAGATATTAACATAATGTATTAATAATACACCAAAATGCAGTTGTCAATTCCTGAAAATAGTTTTTAAAAATGTATTTAGTTTGGGATAAGCATTAACTCTATCTCTTTACATTGTTTAAATAATTTTTTTAAAATAATTATTTTCTTATTTCGGTCTTTGTCAGATGGAAAGAATGCACAAATCTCTTTACAGTCTGGGAAAATGTTCTACATGCATATGGTTCAGCAGCTCAAGTAAGTACAGTTATGATCGGGTTTTATGCATGTCTTTTTTTAAATCTTTTCAACAATTGGTGAAAATTAAAGTGAAATATTTAAAGTCATCTAGTAATCCAGTGTTTTCTCACCGATTTTGTTTTTGGCCATCGTATCAGTTCAATTTGGCACATTATGAAAAAGAAATCTCGATAAATATTCATTTGATCCCAATTAATAATTGTTTGAATTGTTTATGCATGTATTTCGTTCAACTATTTTATTTTAGCCCAAAGTCGATACCATTACTTTGTTTTACTTCACAGAGTATCGGAATAGGAGCAAAAAGGTACCTAGATACGAATTACGTAAACTCTCTAAGTGCCAGTGTATACAAAATATAACGTCACTTAAATCATGTAAGGCAAGGTACTGAATTCGCCGACCTTTATTTTCTTGTACAGGATCATAGTGACCTTGGCGAGGCTATAGAGGCGTCTGTCACTGATCAGCTGGTGGAGTCAGCGAAAAACAAACAGCAACTTGTAAAGATGTTAGATGTGTATCATGATGATTATCTCAAACAATCCGAATCACTGGATGCCATCATTGACAAGGTTAGCGAGTCAAGAATAACGGGCTTTGGGAGCCTGAAGGATATTTTTACTGTTTAAACGTATATACGCTTTAATACCCTTATAGCTTCAAACCGACGATTTGTTATTTGTTTAAGGTACAATACATTTAAAGCTTAATCATTTTTTCTTGATTTTTATGTTAATTATGTATACAAATTATTGTTTCGTATATTTTAATAGGATAATTTCTAACAAGCCATTAATCGTGATCCTCCTACGTCAGATATCTTATGAATTGCATTTGTATTTTGAAGATTATATCATGTTATTTTTATCTTCATGTGGAAATACACAAATTAAATGAAAATGAAATAAACCTACTTTGGCACCGTTATCAAATTTAATTTACTCTGATATCTAATATGCATTTGTATTTGCTCATTGTTTTATTTCTAATACAGAGCGAAAAGGAATACATCGAGAGCTGGTCAAAAATGTCCAAAGATGGGATGAACAGTAAAAAGGTAGTTATTTTGTTATTCTAATCCTACTGGAACTTGGTGGCCTTATTAAGCTTATAGGAAATTGAGAATTAAATAGTCGTTTTACTGTTTACTTTGTTCTCAGATGTTATTTCGGTTTATTTGCTAATTGTGGTAAAACGCACCTTTTATTGATTATATCCAATTGTTTGAACAAATGCTTCTCTGGTGAACTAAATAAAATCATGCCAAATGCTAGCCCGACATAGCTAATGGAATAAGTCTATTGAGCTGTCATAACAGCAAGTGAAGCAAATGACAGGTAACCAGGGATATATAAACAGGCAGAAATTTAAACGAGGACAAATTGGCGAGTAGAAATCCACTTTTTCAATCGACTTGTGCCTTTTCTTTCAGTTAAAACATCTTTGAATGAAGCGAAATAAATGTTTATTTCACTATCCCACTTTCCAAGTTTCAGTTTTATTTCCTTAATCACACACAAACATATATCGCTGTTGTATTTTATTATAGGAATTTTTGAAAGCATAACAATGATACAATATAATGATTTGTGATATTAGTATTAACTACAATAATTAGATTATATATAATTTATTTACTGATATACAATTCTGACAACCAGCATCCTTTTGGATTTTTTAAATTATTTTGTAATACTTACAAATACCGTTATTCGGTCTATTTGTCAGTATTATTGATGTAAGCGTTTAATACCCGGCCGTAGCTCACTGAATCGATGACCCGCCTACCTATAAGAACGACAACCTGATAACCGTCAAAACAACGTCAGTGTAATGGGGTTTCGGTTAGAGTCACCATATAGAATGACCTGCGGCATGGATTTAAGAATGGCTCTCAAATTCGTATTAATTGGAGGTGCGCTGGCTTAGGTAGAGCAAGGATCTCGTTACAAGGAATTTCTGGGTTCAAAGCCAAGTCGATGCGCTAGTCCTCCTTGGTAAGGCATTAATCATCATAACCAATTCCCCTCAGAGAGGACATAACGCTGTCGGTCCCCTGGTTGCTCACTTGCAAGCATACGCACGCTCACTTAGTATTCAGGTAAAACAAACCAACTAACCAAACCTGTTGCTCTCTAGATTTTAAGTTATCTATTTTCAAAGGATTCTAACGTAAATCAACTTTGATGCCCTATATCCATGTTGATTTTGAAATGTGTTGTATTCATTTTGTTATTGTTGTTCTTTTACAGAATCACAATACGGCGTTCTGCTACAATAGATTAAATGATTACGTTCTTCAGCTCACGACAGCAAACCAGTTCAACGTGTCTCTATCTACCGCAGTGCTTCCAAAAGTCAACTCTGTAAGTAGTAATACTTGTTTATTGATTGATTGATTGATTGATTTCATTTATTCATTTCATATAACAATTGTTTGCACAATAAAGAATATAGTTGACAAAGTAAGATCAATATTATGAAATAAAACAGGAACCTACTGGAAAGCATAGCTTATTTTTGTAGGTTCCCAAGAATAAATATAATAAGAACATCATTATCATAAATCATTTTAAAGTGTCTTAATAATCACATTAAAATAGATATAATATAATAACATATTTTCGTAAACCATTCTAAAGTATCTAAATAAGCGCTATATACAAATTAAATAGTATTATTATTATTATTATTATTATTAGCACATAACTTTTAATGTTTACTGCTGGGAGGATGACACAAATGTTATGGAACACGGAAATATCCTTAAATCAGTAATCGTTGATAATCATCATAAATTCATAAGTAAATAGCGTACTTATAGTTTCACAAAGCATGTTGTCAAAATGGTATGGCAAAATATGAGGGAAAAGCATGTGCACTAAGAGTGCTATTTGAACAGAAATATTTTTGAGATATAAATTCCATTACCTGCTGAAGAAAAAAAAGCTTAGTCTGCTAGTCCATCCATTTAACTATTCGTAAATTCATTTAGTGTAGTTATTTATGTATTTAAAGTTGTAAATAGTAACACGAACATACATGAACTATTTTGGTAATCTATGCGTTTCCTATTCACTTGAATTGCGAAGGAAAACAATTACTTCTTTCTAACAGGCAAAACTATTAAATATTCGCGTTACATTCCTAACTTTAAACGTGTACATTTATTGTAAAATTGCTTTGGGGACGGTGCTATTTTTCCGTGTGGTCCAGTATGATTTTTTCACAAATAGGCATAATATTGAAATAAAAACATGAGGGAGGGAGAAAGTGCAACATTAATTGTATGAACTTGTATATATATATATATATGTGTGTACGTGATTTTGTTTGTATACACCGGGTTAACACCTATTTGTATTATAGTATTAATGACTGGTTTGAGAGAAATAGTTGTTTTCATACGCTCAAGGGAAGGTTAAAATTGTGCTATTGCCCGAGGTGTGCCGAGGGCAATAGCCCAATTGTAACCCTCCCGAGAGCGTATAAAAACAACTATTTCTCGAATATTAAAGCAGTCATTAATACTTTTATATGCCGAAAAAAAATAGACTAAAAAATAAAAAAATAAAAAAACTTTTGTCGAAGATGGGATTCGATCTCTTGCGTACAAAAGGTGATATAGCTAAAATCATCGTCTTAAACCGCTCGGCCATCGCGCTCTGTTACCATACTTAGCAGTTTTCTCTAATATATACATTAAAATGGATTGCAAACGGCTTCGCGTGGTGGATGCTTCGCGGCTGCTCCATAAAACGGGCCCTTCTTTTACTTTTGCAATGCATATTGGCACGAACTTAGATCAAGATCTATCGGCAGATGTTGTTTTTTTGTTTTTGGAAGTTTATTTTCGTCTTCATGTCAACAATGCAAGATAAAATTGTCGGTAAGATCGATCGAGATTCAATTGTATTGAAATTACCGACCAATTCTTCGCACACGTACGGTATCCTCGATCGCTCAGACCATTTTTTAACATGTAAACCTATGGGGTAACCATGGAGACTGAACTATTTTCCCAATAACCATGGTTACTGGGATTTTAGAAATATTTTAACCATGGTTACTGGGAATTTTACAGAAATAGTTAAAGTTTATGAATGCAATTTCGACCAATCAGATGGCTGGATTTCTTAAGTGAGGTATATAATATCATTCATTATTATCAATATATTCATCATGACAATTATGATAGTAATAGTATATCTGTAAAGCGCTTAGAGACATTTGTATTAAGCGCTATATAGTAGTAGTAGTAGTAGTAGTATTATCATTATTATGATCGTAACTATTATCAATACTATTAATTGTATTACTATTATTATTTATCATTATTGTTGCTGATGTTGTTATTGTTATTACTATTTTGTATCCAAGGATGCAGATCTCATACGTCACGAAATATCAGAATCAGGAATATCAGGTTTATCATGGCACTCCAAAATCCTTATATCAAAGGTAATTATAAAGTAGGGTAGGATGGCGTCACATCATAACTAATGAAAACAGACAGTGTAAAACGAGGACAACCTTTAATTTGTAGTGGTATGTCTCTAAAAGTACAGTTCCGACAAATATTTTCAACTTATTCCAAAAATTCAATATTATAGAATATTGTTAAAACGTGATCAAAGAGTAATCGGTCATTATATGTTGTAAATCATTTTTTTTAAATTATACTTTGTGCGTTTTAGCACTTGTAGCTAAAAAAAGGGTTAAAGTAAACCAATAACCAGAACAGGTTTTGCGCTTGACGTAAAAGGGGTTTCGTGTCGCTACACTGTGTTTGACATATACGCTTGAGATATTACTTTTGCAAAGAGATGTGGCAGTTTAAAAACCATCTCAGTATATACAAAAGAATGACCTGTTGCCTAGATTGGTCGTTGCTCGGTGCACGGAACCCAAGTTCGACTTATCTTCCGTGCGCTTTTTTGTTGTTGGTCTTAGCCTTTTAGTTTCTTTATACGTCTTAGCCTTTAACGCAGAGGAAGTGTTGTTTGTATGCGGTTGATTTTATGAATTCTAGGTTTACAAATATTATATATTTCATGTGATTAGTACACTTTAAAAATGTGCGTGACTTTGGAAACGAAAGTTTATCACAATTTATCCTTTTTACCGTACAAATCTTTATTTTTTGCAAGTTATCGGATCAGATTCGGAAACTTGAGGTCATCTCGAAGAGGTCAGCATCCGAGAAGCCGAAGGGTAACTTGGATTCCTTTGAAGCAAAGCAATATTCCTTCAGCAAACCCCAGCCAACAGCCGGAGGGGTAAGAACAACAAAATATATTTTTGGCTAATCCACGAATCGATATTATCATCATCATCACCTTCATGTGACGTCCGTTGTCGAGATGGAGTTCATTCTTTGACGCCACTGGCTCATTTCAATTATGAACTTATCATGAGTCTTTTCTAACTTAGGATTAAGATTACGGGAAATTATGTCCATGAAAGGGAGTGGCCCCTTTTGGGGCAAGGCAATCGATATACAGTAGGCAAAATGCATCAGGGCTTCGTGGGTCGGATAGGGGAGTCGGATTAAGACATCTCCTCCCCCCCCCCTCCCCCCTCCCCCCCCCCCACTCCCCCCCCCCCCCCGCTCGTGTGTAAGTCCTAATATGAGCCAAAGTGAAAAGAAGAGGAAGAAGGGACAGGAAGAAGAAAGAGGGGGAGAAGGAGTAGGAAGAACAGAATATGAGGGAGAAGAAGAATTAGGAAGAAGAATTAGGAGAAAAATAATAATTACGATAAAAAGAAGAATAAGAAGAAGAAGGATATGAAGATGAAAAAGAGTAGAAGAAGTAGGATGAAGAAAAGAAGAAGAATGAGGAGAACAAGAAGATCAACGGACGAATTAAGAGTCACCGACTTAAATCTCGGCCTATAGATAAGCTACTTCATATGTCATGCTTCGTCGGTTCTCGTTATCTTTGGTTTACTCAACTTGTATTTCTTCTTCTTCTTCTTACCGTATAAGAATTGTATTCATCGATTGCGTATATATATTTGTTTTAATGATCTTTTCTCTACTCAATATATAACTAGGATTTTGCTCTAAATAAACTGGTGCTTAACTCTGCCACTGAGGGCGTCTTAAAAGAAAAGTATGACTCACTCGCCAAAGAGGTAACTATGATTGTGGGCTATTTTTGCTTCTGTTTGCTTTTCTTTTAATATTTTGTTTTTCGTAATTCAAATTGACAGTAGAATGAAGTAAATGTATCTGCTTCAAGTAGTAATATTCGTTAGTTAAGGCTGACAGCTGAATTGCAAACATAATCAATTTTCTACTTCAAATGATAAGTTTCATAGCGGAGATACTGAAATGTAGGAACTTTCAGAGGGCTATAACAATGGTGGAACCTAAACAACTTGATCTGCCACTTTACGATGAAATTCAAATTACCAAAAAAAACATCAATTCAAAAGACACTCGCAAGCACTACATATGCATTTTAAAAACAAATGCATAGATACGTTTTGTGCATGATCTTGCGTGCAAAATTTATGTTTTTTCATGATATCTTATTTTACATGTTTGTATTCTGAACATTATATAATCATATTGTTTTATCTTGACGTGTAAATTAAATTAGTTGCATAGGGTAGCAACCAGGAGGAAGACGCCATTGTAAATGCCTGATCCAAATCATGGAAGTGTAACTCGGAATCTAATATGTCTTTCTTTCATTTTCAGATCCAAACATTGGAGACTGAAATAAATGTCGTCAAGGACCAGACCAACAGGTTAAAGAGGCAATATGAAAGGTATTATAATCAAGCGGAGTACGGGTCTGATCAGTACACCTTTGTGCGTATGTGTAATGCAAGTATAAAGACGTATTGCATAATCAGCATCCAATACAAAATCAATTCAAACCATTTCTTCCGCTAAACAAAGTACATCGGAATCGATCATGAGTAGTGTACCCAGTGAAACATCATTACACACATTTTTCTGCTGGACTCTATCGTTGCCCCATTCCGAATAAATATGTACAATAGTTTATTAAGATTAGCCTGCAAGATTGGAATCTTCATACAGAAAACAGAAAACAAGTAAAGTAATTGTGGCAATATTAGTGTCTGAACAACACAAATCTTTCTAAAAATAGATGATACAAAAAACAACAAAAAATCGCCAACAATTCAGAATAAGTTTCATTTGTTTCATTTAAACTTAATGAGTAGGATCTTACATTAAACTGGTATTTAAAGTAAAAGTTATCCCCAGCGTTTTAAAATTAGCATGTTTCTATAAAATACCCCTTCCATGGAGAGCAAAATCTGGGAATCGTGATTTTTTATAAATTATATTTACAACAGCAGAAAGTTCTTTTGGAACTTTCTGCTGGACTCTATCGTTGCCCCATTCCGAATAAATATGTACAATAGTTTATTAAGATTAGCCTGCAAGATTGGAATCTTCATACAGAAAACAGAAAACAAGTAAAGTAATTGTGGCAATATTAGTGTCTGAACAACACAAATCTTTCTAAAAATAGATGATACAAAAAACAACAAAAAATCGCCAACAATTCAGAATAAGTTTCATTTGTTTCATTTAAACTTAATGAGTAGGATCTTACATTAAACTGGTATTTAAAGTAAAAGTTATCCCCAGCGTTTTAAAATTAGCATGTTTCTATAGAATACCCCTTCCATGGAGAGCAAAATCTGGGAATCGTGATTTTTTATAAATTATATTTACAACCAGAACAAGTTGCAAATTGGTTAAGTATTTTTAAAAGATTCACAATTGAATTTTAGAAGCCATCACGAAAACAGGGAGAATGTAATGACATTTGGAATTTCTTTTCTTGGATAGGGATACTTTTATTATCATTATTTTGTCTTACTGCAATAGCCTTTGTCTCAAGTAACAACAGAAACAGAAATGGGACAACCCTGAAATATTCCTCTTTCCATATGTATGGGTTTTGTTAAATATCCATTATAAACTACATCACAGACAATCGCATACATTTTACCAATAAAAGTATCTCCTAAGTTTAAAAGTTTTAGAAGCTCTCGAAGATATATCTAATTAACCCACTTCGTGTTTGTTTGTTTATTTGTTAGCATCAAGTCGAATCAATCAAGTAAAGCACATGAAACGTTACTGGAGATTCACAAGCTACGCAATGACAACAGACAGAACGAGACGAACCTTGCCTGCAAGAGAGCCCAGGTATGTGTCTCCTACTTATCAGCTTCACACCGGCTTACTTCGCATCATCGGTCATCGCGTCCGGTCTGGTAGTCGCGTTACACGAATTTTCGTGAAACATAAGCGGCAGATCATGTGAAGATGCAGGTTAAGAACACGACCTGTCGTAGTTTTGCCGTACGATTTTTACAATTGTCGGGTAGCGCGGCCACCTGGCCCGACGCGAAGTTCCGCTGATTTGAAGTAAGCCCTTCACATCGTGTACAGGGCTTTGTTTCATAGAGCTTTAAAAAAAGATACAAAACAATTGTCAACATTCAAAATTATTCACAGCCAATCAAATACATGATTTCAGTAGCTTAAAGCAGTAATTTTAATATGTTATTGACAGGTTTTTCAAAACAGGGCCCTGATATTAGTCAGGATCAATCGGGGGCGGATTCAACATTCTACGATAGTAAAAAAAAAAAGACATTCGCGAAATAAGAAAAGAGTTATTTCAACGTTCAAGTCTTTAATCCACGAAAGAAAAAAAGGCAAATTAAAAAAAAAATGGAAGAAAGAAAATAGAAAATAGGGTTGTAATTTGTAGTTCTTGTTATCTCTGACAGGCAACGTTTTGTTACAATTTGCTCATGGTGGGTATAGTACAGGTATAATATTACGAATATTAATGCATCAATACAATATCCATCTGTTATTGGAATAGTGGAATGAATCACTACTTAATTAATAGCATACTAACTACATCATATATAAATAATATTCCACTTATAAAAATGAGTAATATTTGCAATTTCGAATTTAACCATGATCTGGATAAAACATTTCTATAAACATGTACAATCATTTAGTTAATATTTCCTACTTGATTACTAAAAATTGTTTCATTGAGTTTCACGACAGACCTAATCTTATTTCATGATTTTGTTTAATTTCGTTGCTCCAGCTTCTGTTATTTTCACCAGACTGGTTTAAGACTCGTCTCAGCAATGGTCATACTGTCATGGCCTCCCCCGAGAGACGGGCTTCTGAATCAGGCGATTCCATTCGAGAAATGGGGGTGTCAAGTAACGGATCAATCAACTCAAAGTCCCACGTCTTCCAGGAATATAACTTTATCAAACCAACATTTTGTGACGATTGTAAGGGCATGCTGAAAGGTAAGACATTAGTTGTCAGTTTTTAATATCAGTCAATAAATATACAGTATACAAGTTGCTTCCACAAAAGTGGCCTCGAGGAGAGTTGTATTGATGCCTATTAACTCTTTAAATGCCACACCAGTGGCATATTGCATTACAAAAATGCTTCAATATTTCTGTTTTATTTAATTTTGCAAAGCCATTGTGTTGAAAATTGTTACAATAGCAGGTTGTTGTGTTCGAAATTGCACGTTTTCAAGTTTGTAATTGACTGTTGAAGGAGCTTTATACACAATTTTCAAAAGATATATAGTAATGAAATATATCTCCATAGTACTTATCGAGGAGAGGGGGTCTATCTTCGTTTCTTTTTCAATCTTGAATATAGAACTTAAACAATGTATCATAAACTTGAATTTGTATCACTATTGCTTTTAGCGAATTATGGAATCAACTTTAATATCCAATACTCTTTTATAACAAAATGTCTAACAAAAGTTATGGTAGTCGACAATGATTATATAACGATTCATAGTTCTCATCACATGCTTTTTTAAAATTTGTTTTATTGTGTAGCGTTTTATTCAATTTCATCTTGTTCCGTTTTGTTTAGCTTGTTTTTCGTTCCGTTTTTATTTAGTCTTTTAATACTTAATTTGTTGGTTCTGTTTTTATTGATTCTTAATTAATGTTCTCGTCCAGTTTCATTATATTTTGTTTTAATTTGCTTTATTTTGCTGTCTTTCGTCCACTTACCTTATCCTTCTCTTTCAATTTCTGTTTTCAATCTCAAGGTATTATGAGACAAGGTCTACGATGTAAAGTATGTAAGGCCAACGTTCATCACAGATGTATGGAATCCGTCTCATCATGTTCCGGTCCCGCATCAGTAAATATCTTCCTTTGTTTATTTCATTCTAAATGATCGAGTCCTTTTTATAGAATTAAAGGTTCGATACATCTTAAAATCTCTATTTGGAACAATGTTATAAATTAGGGATTCTTCTGAATATCTGTAAAGTTGGTAATTTTTATTTTTTATAATTATGATTATCCATATCAAATTTATTAATATCATAGCTATGTCATTGCTATACCAAAGAGAGTTTCTAATGTAATTTTTACGATACCAAAATAATAAGAGTTTAGTTTCTAAATGTGTAATTCCCCCCCAAAAAGGCGTTTAAGTATTATGATGTTTCGCAGATGGGCTTTTCGCAGACACGAGATGGTTTTTAATCCTATCGACTGTTTCAATTCGTGTTACTTGAAGGTCAGACGTCATAGCTTTTTTTATTTAGCTTTTTACATGGTTAGTACTATTTTCGTTCATAATAAAATTAATTTTCTTTATCTTTCCAGTTTGATAATCCAAGGCGGATTTCTAGGCGTTTTAACTTTCGGGATCCCGGTTCCTGGGTATTCTTGCAATTGTTCTCCAAAAATTGTTTTTCTTTCTCTTGCTATAACATTGTGGGTTTTTTCTAAACAAACAATAACTTAAAGATTCATTGCGATCTAACAGGTGTGCCAGGGGCAGCGTGTCACGAAAACATCGCAGGTACAACTTCTCCGACATCAAAACTTTATATGTTGTGATCATTAGGATGTTGATGAATTTGTACTTGATATCGTGAAAAGATGACCTGATTTGTTTAATACTCTTTTAAAACAATTAAAATCTACATTGATTTGAAATGGATGAACCGCGTGTATATTTTGAATAGACCATCTATATCTATATCTGATTATATAACACTGGTAATATGGCAATAAATACGATGGTTTATTTCAACCTGGCCACGCGGTGTCGCTGAAATTTGACATGACTTTGAAATTGTGAATTGATCGGTACCTAGATTTCTTGATGTTGCCCCTGGAGCAGTAAATAATTGAAGAAAAATGTTCTCAAATTTAAAAGGATGATACACTGCGCTTTTGAAGTTGCCTTTGGTTGATTTCTTGAAAGCCTTTGCAATCATAGTTTGCAATTATAGTTTAATGTTACATTTATATTGAAACCAATAATAGATAATTCTGACCGTATCCTGGAGATAAATTAACAAACCTATATATCAGCACTTGTGTACAACATTTAATAAAACCCTAGTTGTTTTTACCTAAAACAATTACAGCTATTCGTTTAGTGTAGAGTATTATTGTGTTTTCTGAATCATGATTTACCTTCATATCAGGATGCTAATTTCGTTCTATCGGGTCTTCGCGTCTTTTGGTTGCACGAACTTCGATAAATAATCAAGCCCTAATTCACGAAGGGTCGGGTATTATTATTCGTGAATTCGAAAACAAAAGGTTAAACCCATAGTTCAACAGAAGCTTAAGCCTAGCGTGAGGGTTGGATTCTGGTAGTATATGGGCCTACGTGTGTTATGAGTAAAAACGAAACAATTTATGATAGCATGTGTTTTATGTCTAATTATTCATATTACAGACAGAAGGTCGTAGCGTCAAGAAGATGTTTGTTCGACAAATGAGTGTGCGAGAGATACGCAATCTGGTACTGGGAAATCTTAATTTTGTTTCTTTTGTCTCGAAAGCTTTTCTGCCTTCTAGCATCCGGCTTCATTTCGCTGCATGCATGGCGTATTGAGCATGCAGAAACCTTTAAATGAGCATATATGTATAGCCCTACTTCTTTCTTCGTCTTTATACCCATTCCCCATTCTCCATTAGAGGCCATGCTTACAATACAGTCCAACCTTTGTCAATGGCAATCTCTCTTTAAAGGCAACCTGTCTATTATACTGGCAATGTAGTTTGTTTCCCTCATTATAGAAATACGCGTTGTAGAACGTGTCTAGAGGAGCCACCTGTCTAAAGTGGCCATTTTCTCTATTTCCCATTTAGTAGGCTTCAATAAGAGGCGTGACTGTATTTTTCGAATGTTAACAATTGAGCCCTATGTGCCCATTAATTTGCTTTAAGAAGAAAAGTGTATTGCTTATTTAGATATAGCATGTGCTCAGACAAAAGTTGTGTGCGCCGCTATTGAGATACTATTGCGTGTGCTTATAGAAGTAAATCGCATGATCATTAGGTAGTGGCATATTCCGAGTGGGTCCCAAAAGCCCGTCGCTTTCCCACCCCTATTTTCCCCCAAAGTGCATAATATGCATGCCCCCTCCGATTTCGTAATAGACGCAGAATAGTAAAATAGACGAATGATTTCGATATTAATTGTAATGTACAATAGCTGGTGCATTGTTAAGCAATAACTGGTAATGCTTCATTTAATTGCATTTAAAAAGAGAAAATTAATTTGTATTTATCGGTATAGTACTTGGCCTTATTTATCTTGTATAGCGCTCATGTCTGTCACCTTTGACAATCATGGCGCTCCGCAATTATTACCCCTGCTTTAGCATGGTTGCCATAATTGTGAAGCTTTAGTATTTGAAGAAATTAATACCAGCCAGGTACCCATTGTAGATAAATGTCTTGCCAAATTACATTAGGGCCGCTAGAACCGCGAGTCATGTAAGCCACTGACGAGAGACTTATACACTAGACCACGACACCTATACAGGTGTGTAAACCTTTGTACGTACCTGTATTCTGCCGTAACTTTTTTGTGATTATTTTCACATCTTCAACCACTAAAGAATTCATTGTAAAGTATTTGAACACATAGGCTCGAATTCACAAAGGAGGTTTGTCGACAAACCTAGGTTTTCGTGCGTAATATGACGCGTTTTGACGCGTTTTTTTAAAAACCTGTTAAAAACGCGTCAAAACGCGTCATATGACGTACATAAACCTAGGTTTGTCGAAAAACCTCCTTTGTGAATTTGGGCCATAAAGAGAAGCTTAGAATGATTTTAGAAGCTTAAAGCATGCTCCTCTCGACTAGTTTTTTATACGAGATTGTTTGTGTTACCTCGCCTCTTTCTATTAATCTAAACTTAGTGTAAATGCGTGTCTTCTTTTTCAGCATGTCTATCAATAAGCATATAGCCTGTAATTTATTATATACCACTGCTGTGTTGAAATTAGTTTTTCCAATATTGCATGCCATACGTTTTTTCTTGTTAATGTTTTCTTTTTCTGAAATCATATTTGCAGTTCCAATAATCATGTTATATATTTGTTAAACCAAATTGAATTAGGCTACTAAATTGTCTGACGTGAACATGATTATAAAACAAGACAAAATGGATGACAAACAAGTTCACGAACCTATATGATTACACAGTAAACATGTTTTTTTTTCACTGCCTTTGTTTTCTTCTTTATTTCAATGATAATTCGAATATAATTGGAATCATTGTTTTTAAGCAAATTATTATAAAAAAAAACCAAACAGCATCATTTAGAGACTTCATACATTAGTTGTTACAGACCCTTGAAATTTGAAATTTCATTATTCCTATGTAATAGTGTTAATACTGCAAAGAGAACGTTAAATTCTGGTCAAGAGATTGCGATGGAAAAGAGACTTTGGAATTTATTGGAAAAGGTTGACCAGGTAGCAAATAAGGAATGACGTTTTGGAATCTTGAGAATTATGATAAATTGTCCTGTCTTGCTACAAGTCACATGCCCTGTACATAGCAATGTGTATATAGGACCATACAAACACGCGGCATGAAAGTTTGGTCCACAACCTTTTACTGTTACTCTTCATATTTTGAATAAACGGGCATTTCAAGAGCCATCCTTATCCTCAGGGGAAATATATTCTGTGATTCTCTTCCACACTGACAGAAAAAACGAAAACAATAATCATAAATAATTGTCTACCCTTTCCAGAACTCAACCTTCTCTTTACCATATATCATAACCCCTAGAAATAAGAACAGCCTAATCTGTTACTGTTTTTGTAATATCTTGATTGTGTGTTTGTAAAGTAAAACCGTTAGAAGATTTGCTTTCACCACAGCGCATTGGAGTATATCCATATAGTAGCATGGCTACTATATAAATAGATTTAATTATTATTATTATGTCTGTTTACCATTAAAGCCTGATAAGAGAAAGATGTTGAGAAGACAGAAGAGTACCACCGACCTTGATACAAGGAGCTTAAGTGATATGAAGGGCGCCATCAGGGAAGGTAAGCATTCCGCCATTCTTTAAATTTGTTTATTGCAAAGTCAATATAGCACATTGCCACACTCCACCCAGGTGAAGTCATTGGGAATCTAGTACGAATTTATTCCTTGAAACGCAGCGCGCGTGACAGCTGCACTGCATAAACCAGGGTAAATATGCTGTATTATTGTAGAGCGCTTAGAAACTTCTGATAACGTAAGTGTTAGGCGCTATACAAGCAAATATAGTTATTATAACTATTGGTAAAGACTTTTGAGAAAAACACCATTTTAACTCTTATCATGCCACAGGGCTTATCCCCATTGTACCAAGCCCCAAATCCCCCAGTGCCAAGTTTATATTGAGATAATCTGATTAACGCGATGGTTATATGCATAGCGCGTGCAAAACACACAGCACACTATAGTGAGCATGAACAATAACTACTACTACGAATGCGCCCTTGCAAGCACATGGCAGCATAGCAATGGTTTGCTCGCATGTACAAAGCACTATAGCGGTAGCGTGCATGCAGCCTTATGTCAGGCTATGAGTTAACATCTTATCATTCTATTCTATTATTTTTGCATAGAACCAGTTGATCCCATCTACCAGACCATCAAGTGTGCTGCCAAGTTAACCGGGTCCACGTCAGACATGTCGTCCCGTCGAGGGTCAGTAACCTCAATGATGTCTTCTGTCAGTCCTAAAGGGACGCCTTCTAAGATGAAACCGCAGCAGGCAGCATCTCCTGTTAATAGTGAGGGTAATTTCCTACTTGCACCGGACTCACCTTCCAGGCGATCAGGGACACCCAAGTCTGCTCCACATAGGTTAGTCATTCTTCCTCTACTTGCCATGTTTACGTTCTGTACAAGAATGAAAGAACAACATGACTGGTCAAATAGGCCAACAACAAGCAGCCACAGATGCAGATGCTTTTGTGAAGTGCCTCGATGAGAATTCACCTGTTACAACTAAATGTAGTTTTATTGTCATTATTAAAATTGCATACATTACATGTTGCTATGTTGGATAAACGTTAGGGCTGTCCTTACCTAACGACACGTATACATTTGCAATTTGCGTTCTGACTACTGAAATACAATTATTTTCAACAAGTGAATACAATAATTTGTAACGAGGCACTTAACAAAGACTGTATTAAATTTGATTACATTACGAAAAAGGCATATAGAATCGCCTAAGTAATGCCGATATTCGACACTATATCATGAGTCGGATTTTAAAGATATCTCTCCGATTTCGAGTTCATAAAAACACAACGTAACTTCATTTTGGATCTTTAGTAATTTGGGGACCAAACTTTCCCTCCGTTGAACGGATATTCGTAGCAATGTAAAATAATATTTATTTAATACATACCAAGGAGAGTTATACAAGATTTTTAGATATAGATGTATGTTTCTATTGAAACTTTAACATGCTTTAAAGCAGATGTCAGCAACACGTCATCAATGGGTTTCTTGATTTTGCTCGGAAAGCATCAGATTTTAAACTGTTTTTTTAAAGCTGGGACTTTAAATGTTAAATATTAACAATGAACCACCCTGGACGAAGGAATTGGGGAAAAACGCACTAGCACCGCATGTACTCACTTTTGCATTGCATCCTTTACAAAAGTGTCTTAAAATTCAAAAGCATGATAAGAATGCAAATAACCAAAACACTTTTACACCTCTTTTTACTGTTTTACCATTTACTATTCTCGAATAGCATCAATACTTTAAATGCTTGTGTGAAATTTGGGAAATATTTGGAAACATTGACAAGTTATGATGAAACCTATGATTGTACATATTTAATAATACAAATTCAATTCTTTCAGAGCTAACGATATTTCTTTTCTTCCTCCCCGTTTCCATTTTTATCTTAAATTTAATTGTATAACTTAAACATTTTATGGTGTTATAATAAGTAAAATATTATTAATACCATCGTAACTTATTTCGATTAAAAAAATTTCTGTTGCGTGTTGACAAAAACAATTCGATTTAGTATGTTACTTCAATTGCGTGATTGATTCAATATGATTTGGTATTTTGTTTAAACATAAAATTGAAACATAATTGTTCATTCCTAATACTTCCCAAACTAATTAATATTTATTGTAACGCTCTTCTACCAAGACTCACTCCACTAACTTGTAATGGTTTTGATTTCACCCATTTTCCTTTCTCTTCTTTGATGGCATGTATATGAAACTGTTTTTGAAATGCATTTCTTTTTCTTCAATTTTGCATTTTAATTCCCTTACATCACCACTAAACTATACATTTATTTGTATTCATATTCTTTTGTTCAACGACTTATGTACGGGAAAATCACTTATCTTAAAATATCGTCGAACGTTCATTTTGAATGTCGTTTCCCAATAAAAAAAAAAGTATAACATCTCCTCTTTCTCTGTAATTAATACTTTCCGTTGTGTGGTGTAACAATCGATTAGAAACATACTGGGGCCATCATGGTAAATAAAAATATGTATTAACAACAAAATGTATGGCATTACCAAATTAACGTAAACCCTTTATACTTTCCATTTGACCTTTCCGTTATTTACTTATTGACTTGTTTTTCTCATCAAATGAACTATCCCTTTATGAATGTTTTGCTTTTCAACTTAAAATAATAATATGATGAAACGTATTTCTTCTTAACCATGGGAGTATAATTTCGTCTCGTTGAATATACTAAAATTATTCACCAACACCGATCACTGCATGTATTACCTGTTCACTGTCACCTGTATGTCTTTATACTGTCACACTGTCAAATGCATGTCTCTGTACTGTCACACGCATGTCTTTCTTACTGTCACACTGTCATATGCATGTATTTGTACTGTCACACTGTCACACGCATGTCTTTCTTACTGTCATACTGCCATCCGCATGTCTTTATACTGTCACACTGTCACATGGTACTCTGCATATTTCATGTATTCGGTATTGTGATCACTTTCTTTCATCACGCCGTGTGTTGTATGTCAAGTATGTTTTCTCTTCCACTCGTGGAACATGTGCATTCTTTTTGTATCTGCATCTCAAATCACTGTATCACCACTGTTACTCCTTCCACAATGGCCACCATCACCGTTACCCCCCCCCCACACACACACACACACACACACACTCACACCCACTGCACCCCTGCACCACCCTTCCCCTGCACCACCCTCCCCTGCACACCCCACTACACCCCACTACATCCCATTACATTCCACTGCCCACTCCCCCTCATTGCACCCATTACACCTTAATGAACGTTACCTTCCCTAGATCCGTAGTGACGACCCAGTACGGTAGCCTGGGTCGTCAGTTCTCCTCCCCTCTCCACCATGACATTAACCAGACTCGGGAAAATCGTGTTTTTATTTTACCGTCTGCCGCCCCCTCCACCCACTCCACACCCACACCCACCTATGTTGGACGCCCACGTGTCCGGTCCACCACCAGTCCGAACCAAGCAGGCGAGGAGTCTAGGCGGAAGATACTCCAGTCTTACGGGAAGAGCATGTCATTTGATACAGAGCCATGTGAGTACTCTTCATGAAATATTCTCTAAATTGGAGACAGAAGGGGGTTAAGCTTAGCCTTAAAGTATGTGGATTAACAACCTTCTAGCTCCAAAAAGACGAATTATTGTTGTCATTTACAATGCTAAATTCAAGTATTTAATTATTGATGCATACGTGATGGTACTTGACACGGACCATTGTATGTTTATATTTTTCTGTCACATTGTCACTGAATATATAATACTTGCAAAGGATAAACGTTTTTGCGGAAATCCCTAGATTTTTAATTTCCTATACTCTCTCCTTGTCTTAAATTATACAGTTCTATAACATTATGATTCTGTACATTACTGTTTACTAGCACATAAACCAAGTACTAATGGACGAAAGAGCGAACCACCGACTCCCGTCGAAAATGTAAGTACGATCTACACATTACCACAATTTACTTATTTTATTCAACGTAAAAGACAACCTATTATTAAAATCATTGTGGTTTAAACATTTGGCTAAAGATGCAAAGGTCGTTGGTTCGATCCCCGGCGCGGGCATTAGGGTCTTTTAGATTCGCACGAAGACATTGGGGATTGCTACGATCGACGTCCTTTTAATACACTGCCTTGAATGGACGTCACACGTATCAGTCCACGCAAATCTAAAAGTCCCTATTGTGTCCTTGAGCAGGCAATATATCGATGTTGCTTCTCCTTCACCCATGTAGGATGTCGAAGTCGTTGTAATCTGCTAGAATCTTTTAAATGACACAATAATAATTTAATTCATAACAAGTGCCATATCACGAAAAGGTTTTGTTTGTGTTGAGTTATTTTGAATGTTTTTTTCTTCTTCTTTTTCTTCTAAACATGATACAATAGTTTGTTTTACTCTAGAGGATTTTAGTTATGTTTTTAGATTGTTCAGTCATTCTCTTCCTTAGAAGTTATGACCCGATAATGATTATATGATCTTCTTTGAAAAAGAAGGAGTTTTTATTTTTGTTCAAGTTTGCAGTGATTTCTCTTTCATCTCACCTTTTCTTCTCGTATCGTGAATCTTTGCAATACATTCGAGTGTTTTAGAATTTACAGTTTTTCTTTTCATTTTTTGTTGTTCCATTTCATTTTGTTTTAATGTCGGCATTTTTCAATTTCTATTTAAACCCTGCATCAAAATTACCCTGGACAGTAATGAACATTTGTTTTTACAGGGCAATATTTGTCTCTAAGTTAATTTATACTAAACCTAAAAAAGGATTAAACTTTCAATCCAATTTATGGGTTATGTACGTATACATTGTAACATAAACCCTGATGTATATCCATTATTTTTACTTGTCATTTAGTTAAATTTCTGACCCTCCTTATGTCAACGATCCTTTGTGCAAGTTTATTAACCCTTGAAAAACAATCAATGAACTTCTATTACAGAGAAGTTATAATGTTTTGTTTAAGATACAGTATAAATTAAATGAGATACTTTGTGTAGTTGTTATTTTTGCATAGCCCTACCCTCGAGTGTATGACTATGAATTTGAGAATGATTTTCCCCTTTGCGCTACCATAGACTCCCCCACGTCACTGTTCTTCTGCCTCTGACGTCATGAATGTGCGGTTTCCGTCAACCCTACCGTCCCGGCAAAAATATTCTGGTCGCATTATATCCAGTTCAGTCAAGTCTTGTAAGGTGACCTCAAAGAGAAAACAATTATATTTGTGTCCATTTTTTTTCTTTGTATCAGCCCAAGTGTTATATTTATGTTTCGCAAGGTCATTGTAGATCATAATTTGCTACCTTATATTCTTGGCTGAATTAGGTTTCCTTCTCTAAATAGGCAAAATATATTAAGTCTCACAGAAGACTACAAATCTGATCAAAATTTGCCATTATTTGTTCTTGTCATAAACAGCTAGCACTGGAATGTATATGTGAAAATATGTGTAGGTGTGGGTGGCGTTGTAAAAGAGACATAGAGAGATACTGAAGAGGGAGGTAGAAACAGAACCAGTGAAAGAGATAGACAAACAGAGAGGAGGGGCACACTCATTCAGCCTAGAATATAAACGCATGTTAATTTGTGGCACTGTGTATTTTATTTGTATCTATTGATTAATAAACAAAATATGCCTAACATACTATTGCTATACTGTCTTGCTTTTCGGTCAAAATATATATTGTTTTTCTTGTTTTGTTTATTTTTGTATAATTGCACGATTCGTATCTCCTGGCATGTGTTTGTAACTTCATGAGAAACAGGATTTTTGTCATTTCATAAGTTATGTTTTCACTAGTTTTAGTTTTATTTAAATCACAAATTTCGTGATTCTATCGCAGCTGTAAAACGACGTAGTATTGTGCTAAAATACAACTAACAAATAACAATTTCTAGGTGTAACGGTATGGTGTTGAAATCGTTTGACTCAATACCCAAGGGTTGAAGGTTCGAATCCACGCCTGGAACTAATGTCTTTTGGCAAGACATTTAATACACATTTGCCACTCTCCACCTAGGTGTTAAGCCTAAATCCCATGACGGTGGTAATATATAAGAAATATATACTTTAAGTACTTAAATACATCGTCAATGTAACAAACTTAGGATAATATGTATCATTATATTAAAATATGGATGTGTTAAAGGGCAACGATTCCCTATGTATGTATTAATCACACATTGTTTTATTATTTGAGACGAATTGTTTCTTTTTAACTGTCATACTTAATGAATATTCGTATAGAAAGCAAGATCAGAGGTCGCTTACCTTCTAATCTATTCACTGTTGTAATGTGATAAATATTTAAGCACTGTGTACATGTTGTAATAATTTGTAACTTTGATATGTTAATGACTAATCTATAATACAATTAATATGATGTAAATATGTCATTTTATAGATGCACATTATTTAATTTAAGATCCTAAATTCATTGGATCTGCATGACAAACTTGTATAGTAATTATATATCAATAACCAATCAGCAGTCCGCATGCATAAAGAAGTATCTCCCTTAAATTGTATATAAATTTGTAACTAGAGAGCAAATACGTTTTTTTAATAAAATAAACTATAACATTTGTAATTTTGTTCGCACGCTTGATAAAAAAACATTTTTGTATAAAACTATTTATACTGACATAAACATTGAGACATGGCAGTGCTGCTAGATTTGTATTTCTTCTCATTAACCTTTAATTTCGATGTTGCGATGTTTGCGAGTGTATACATTTTAACCTGGTTTGGAACCGTATTTGCATATATGTTATGCACCACCTCCTCATCCCACGAATCACTCATATGTGTCATATTGATCTATATAAATAGATATGTACGAAATTTATATATATTGATATATAAACATAAATATATACTAATTTGAATGTATAGCCAAGCAACATCTTTCGAAGGTTGAATTTCCATGGTTAATATTTGTTGCATATGCTCATCTTCAGGACGCCTCAACAGGCCCAGCGCCAGGGAGGGAGTACATCTGTCTCTATGATTTTGAAGGCATGCTACGGGACGACCTGTCGCTGAAGTAAGATATCCTTCTTTATACAAAAAGGTTCTAGAATGTAGGCAGTTCAATTGGTGAAATGATACCACATGACCGTTTGGCATGTGTCCTACTACTCCTACCGCACAGTGCGCAAATCACAAATCCCATCAAAATCGATAACCCATGGGTTAATGTATTAATGCACGGCTGAAAATTACCACGATGCATTACGTAATCCGAACAAGCTTTATATGGATGTATTATAGGGTATTAGGTTAAACCTATATCAACTTCCCTTGAGTTTTCGAAATGATTTTCGATCATGTTATTTATTCTTGAAATTATACCGACAGCCCTATTGTGGATGTTTATTGCCATGAAATGTATCTCATGTCAAATTTCACAAGCAATGAAGCAACAACAAAAAAATAACAATCGAAAAAACTGTTTTCTTTATGTTTCGTCTATGAGTTGTACAATTATTGTCTCAATTATGTTTGAATCATGTATTTAGAACCCTTTTGACAATTTTTACTTTTTGTGGGATAAGTAAATAGGAGCTTTTAGTGTTGAATAAGACATTTGTGCATCTTCAAACAATGTTGCCCATAAACATGGAATCATTTTTCTTTTCCTCTTTTCATAACATTTTGTGACAATATGTCTTATTCATGGGTAGATTACATTCTCAGAACTTTATTTATCAAGAATAAATCATATTAACTCAATAACTTTTACTTAATGAAAAGTTAGTTATTTTTAATGTTCCATCTTGTATGGGAATTGTAGTTTGTATAAGATATGTTTAGTAATGGTTTCATATCTTCAAAATGTCCTGTTTTTTTGTCTTAGGGCCGGTCAGAGAGTAAGGGTTGCCGAAGATGAAGGCTCAGATTGGTGGAAGGTAGGTGCCAAATATTCTTATTCCTTGATATATTTTATGTTAGTCTTTTATCTCTCATCTCTTTATCGTGTGTCATGCACTCTGTAGACCTGACAAAGAGATACTGTGTTTTTCCTCTCCCTCTAATAAGCTTCAAAGTTTCAAAAGTTTTACATTAAACTGGCTTTTTATTCATGTTTAAACCAAGAATTATGAGTTATGTTATAATGACAATAATAACAGTAATACTAGGAGAATTATTTATAACTTTATTAGCACTGGTAATGAAATTAATAATGATTATCATAATGATAATGATAATACTGAAAATAGTAATACGTACGTGTGTAGCGCATATAATTATGCAGACTTCCTTCTGCGAAAACAAAATATTTGTTGTCAACACTTTTGAATACTCATTTGATTTATCTTTAAGGGTGACTGTGATGGTCGATTCGGCTACTTTCCCGCGTTCTGTGTCACGTTTCTTCAACCTTGGGAGAGGGTGATGTTGGTGATGCATAGCTTCAAGGCATCGCACGAGAAAGAAGATGGACTTACTTTACGAAAGGGCCAGGTATACACAATTATGGTTAGGCATAGGTTGCAATTTTACAACCCTAACCTTAACCCTAACCCTGAACATTAACCTAACACGAACCATTTACCTTACCCTAAACCTTAACTCCAAATATCAGATAAAATGTAACAAATATTGGGTAGGCCTTAACAGGAAACAGTTTGTTATATTTATCTTTCTTTTCTTCATTTTCTTTCATTTTTAAAAATACCCTATATTTGGCAATTTTTTACTCAATTTCGGCTGTATATTATATATTAGATTTACTTTTACCAAACAGTGTATTGTTCCTTTTTAAGCAAATACGAAGTAGATTGTTATCAAACTGTCACTGTAAAAGTCATTCAATTGCAATACTTCATTGTCTTCTTTGTTTTTAATCAACATCTCCCGTTCTTTTTAAAACTATTTATTGAAGTATGATATTTGTTGTGAATTTTGGCAAGCTTGTTTCATATTTGTATTTATTTTGTTGTATATATAATAGCTTTCGTATTCGAATCTTTATCTTTTTTGTATGATTAAATTGAAATTGACAATAGAAAAGTCACGCAAACTTAAATCCTAACCCAAAAGCACACGTCATTTCGAGACTGCAAGGTTTACCGTTTTTGGCTCTGTAAATATTGATACTTCATAAACGCCCAATAGATTTGCAATTCCTCTATTAATACCGGGTATATTTCCTTTCGTCTCTCCGTAGGTTGTGATCCAGATGTCCCCGGAGGATAATGGTTGGAGCCAGGTCAGAACCGGTCGCAAGAGCGGCTTCTTTCCGTACCAGTATCTGGAAATGTTTGGAAAACAGAAAGGATAACATAATATTCTTTCTGTATGGCAATTGATTTCTTTACTGCTGTATGAAACAAATTGCGTTTGAGTGACATGATTGAGTAGTAATCAAGACGATGTAATCAATATATATTTTTTTTGAAGCTGTCAGAGTTTGATGATAGCTCTGTAGATTGGCTTTCAAGTAGCCTCTCTGTATAATTGATCTTGACATAAGTTGGCAATCATACAATCGAACGAACGAACGCCCTGCAAGAAGATGTAACGAGATGTAACGAGGTAGTCTATCTGGGCCATCTGATTAAATTGATATCAATTAGTGAATAAAGAGTTATGATAGTTGATATGAGCTGCATAAAATGATGTTCTTTCATTCGCTATGAGACGTTTCGTTATGGGATCGTGAATTCTGCTTTCAGTAGCAAGTTTTATGAGACTTGGCTGAGCTGAGCGTGATTCTTAGAAAACATCGATAATGCTGATGGTATTCACAGAAATTATTTTAATTTGTAATTATGTCTAACATTGCTGCTCAGATAGCCATAATATGTTTAACATGTAACGGAAATTGAACTTTAATCACATTCGAGAGACTGGTTATATAAGGGTAATCACATTTGATACTGACGAGAACGGTTAATCACATCGGCTTGGCTTTGAACCCGAAACCTCTCCATGGCGAGATCCGTAATCATGAGCTGCGACGCTACGCGACAACTACATCATCAAAGTTTGCATGATCAAGAAGAGGGCATTAATTCTGGTTTTGTGAAGATGCAAGGTAGGATTTGTAGTGACGATACATGCACACCATACCGCCTCAAGAAGTTAAACCGATTAAGGATTAGTCTGAATCATGATGTAACAAACTTTAGCATTTTTCTTTGAAGATTTAATAACGAAGCAGAAAGCAATGCGATCTTAGGTGGTTGTATTGGAAGGGTACCAGTCTGTCTCAAGTTCTTCTTTTTTCTTATCTTGTGGCAACTCGGCAGGCAAAATTGAAATCACGCAATATGGCTAAATTTATTTCTGAATTTGAATACATTTCAAAGCCGTGAGAGGAAATTGTATTTATTTTTTGAAATATATTACATTGAAAGTAATATCGATCAGTTTCAGGAATTATCATTAATGACATAAGCTCAAAGTTTCATGAATTTAATCCTGCCACTAAATTCATATTCTTAGACAAGATATTGAATGGAATTTTTCATTACTGGACAAATACTCGAACAAATGAAACTCAGATATTGTTGGCAATTAAGTTCGATTTAAAGGCTTATTTCGGGTCATCACGCCTGGTCTAGTGGACAACGGAAGATCATGTGAAGACGACCTTTCGTAGATTTCGTCGTAGGATTTTCATAAATATTCGGGTAAATTGGACCAAGCCATTTGATAATGAGAGCAGCTTATTTTACCAATATTAACCAGACGTTTCGTGAATAAAGGGGCATGTTTTCACAACAGGACGGGAACATGATCACCCGACCCGACGCGAGAACCCGATGATTCGAAGCAAGCCGATTTAAACGATACATTATAGGAAAAGCCAAGCATGTGTGCAGGTTTCAAACTTTTAATTCCGAATTGTGATCCACGGTCATCTTATTTGTTGTGGGATTTTTAAAACAATTACAAACATTGTACTCTATACCATGTATATTCTTTCAAATGTCACTTGGTCTTTTATTAATCAATGGAAATATTTGTAATTGGTTGGTGAGAGATCTGGAGCCAATTGTTCAGAGTGGTGTTTTTGCAGCGCGTTTCGGTGTCTCGAACACACACCACAGAAGGTGAACGAACGAAATCACACGTGGTCGGGTATAGTATGGTAGTGGAGGGAGGGGGAGACTCTTATAGGAGATAAAGATGTCCCTTTTGCCTTTTTATTTAACGAGAAGTAAGCATCAAATAGCAGTAAACGCCATAAATTGTGTCATTATTATGATTTCTAACGTAAGTCTCGTAAACAGATTTACGAAATTTTGATTGCAGACAAATTTAAAACCCGTTTTAGATCAACTGCGTGTAAACCTTAGTTTTATGACGAAATTCGTGGTACAGAAACATGTTATGTAAAATGCTATCAGTCTAGTGAAACTGTGCAGATAATCTTTAAAAAGGGGGAAAATGATCAGTCAATTACTTACACTCACACGCACATTATTTTTCTTTCGCATTGCGTTCCCTTGCATCACTACATACAAATACAAAGTTCAGAACTTGGTAGACAGGAGGATGGGGAGGGGGAGGGGGTAATAATTTCAACATAAGGGTGTGTACAATGTCCGAACAGGTGCGACTTCGTTCCATGAACCTCGGTGGTGCGATCGCCACTCAGATACACTCCGCAGAGCGATGACTGTAAAGAGCGTTTAGTTCACTTATATGTTACAGAAAACGCAATCTGAGAACATGCATTACTATTTTCTGTACAGAGGAGACAACATTTATTAAAACGATTGGGAGTTTATGTTTGTACGTAGGTAAAGTATGCAATCATTTAACACGTACATGCGAGATGTAATATGCGATGTTTTATTTCATAAAATCGCATTACCAAAGAGAAGTAAAATTGTGTTAAAATGACATTACGATGTGTACATGACACTCTTGTAGGTCTCGCATCTGAACGTTACATTGCTATGTTTTGGGGAACTTTGTTTCCAATTTTGTGCAAATTGAGACACCAAATCGTACAGTATGTAAATACATATTTATTTTAAGATGAAAATCAGATGTACATATATTTTTAAGTTGTGAATATTTATTTTATACCCATGTTTTCTAACACATTCTTTGAAATGCATCGATTCCATCCCCGCGGGTGAGAATAGAATATTCCCCGGTTTGTAGAATCCAGTTACCTCACCATTAGACGATTGGGCGGGCTCATTTGAATGTGGGGGTGGTTTGATTGACGAGATATCCGCTCAAAATGACAGTGGAAGACTGAACTAGCAATATTACTATGAACAAATATATTCATATTATAGAAATATATTTATTTTTTTCAAAGCATGTTGCAATATTGTACGTAGCGTGTGAAAACTTGTGTGTGTTAGTAATACTTGTATGTCTGCTTCGGGCAAACCAGAGGCACCTTAGAAAGTCCACTTTAAAAACATAAAATAGTCCACTTCAAAAAACACATGTGGTTCGTATTCTATACAAAGGGCCCAAAAACGTTATCACTTGAAAACGTGTTATCTTAAATGTACGTTTTTGTTTTGTTTCGAGTTACAACATTTCATGGAAAATTCCAAACAGCATAGCAATTTTGTTTTAAATCTTGAAAACACTCGCTCTTTTAATTGCTGTTGAAACAATTTACCTTTCAGAGAGTGACGGAATATAACTTGATGAAAAACATCGAACATTGACCATAACAACATTAATTTGGCTATGTGGGTTCTTTATTGAAGGAAAGAAAATGCATTTGTTAAATAGATGATGTTTTTTTTTCTTGCCATCACGCCCGACGACTTTTCCCCTGATTTTTATTTTGCGCTTTAATAAAAATAAAACAATTGTAAGACGATGGGCATGAATTTGTACCTCTTGCCGCTAATTTTACACCTTATACTTTCATTCATAGCTGACGAATTGTTTGACTTTATTAGACTCATTAATCAATAGTCTTCCACCGTTCATTATTTGGTTCGTGATATTGTGTGTTTATCGGAGATTCTCGTATTCTTTCATATTTAAACATTGAAAAGTGGACGAGGTTATTGTGTCAATCAAGGGCGATGACTAAGATTGTTTATCGGTTATTGATTGTTAATTGATTGGTTATTGATTTCTTTTGTGGGAAGGATACAGAGCCAGCCATCTGAATGGGGAGGCTAACATTATTTATTTTTACTTTTAATACCGCGGAAATTTTGAAGCGGGATTATGATTTAGCTATGTACAAATGGTGTCTCAACCCACCACTTGAGAATAACCGACCTCATTGAGTATAGCTATCGGATTGACGATATGAGAAGGTGATCAGTTTGCAGATGGCAGGGTTTTGCTCTATACATTCATCCGGATGCAGTATAACAGATACATAAAGGAGGCATTATTTTGATTGTATTATTACCTGTCGCTAAAGGCCCGGTCACACAGGGAGGACGCATGGGGAACGCACGGCCAGCGAATGGAAAATTTGCAATTTTGGCCAGTGCGTTGTCGTTCGCTAGGCGTGCGTCATCACTCGTTACTCGTTCGTCGAGCGCGCTGGACCCACGCTATGCATTCGTCGTCATACGCTGTGTGCGTCGGGATTTTTTGAGCATGCTCAAAAACGTGCGCCGAGCTCGACGCATGAATGTACACGCCAAAGGCACGCCAGATATGCGTGGAGCGCGCTAGACCAGCGCCAGACATGCGCGGAGCACACGCCCTGTATACGCACAGCGCGCTAGCTACACGCTGTGCATTTTGTGTCAGCTCGGTAGCTTTTCCAAAATTATGACAAAAGTTAGGCACACGGCCTTTTCCGATTTCCAATGCGCTGGCCGTGCGTCGTAGAACGCGGTGCATGCGTGGACCATTCGTCCAGCGCGCTAGCAACACGCTGTGCATTCGTGGAAGTTGTTATCATGTGCGCTCTGTGTGCGCCCTGTGTGCGCCCTGTGTGCGCCCTGTGTGCGCCCTGTGTGCGTCCAGCGCGCTAGCAACACGCTATGCATTTGGTGTCAGCTAGCTGTATCTTCGACAAAAGTTGGGCGCACGACAACGCACTGGCCAAAATAGGAATTTTCCAATGCGCTGGCCGTGCGTTCCCCATGCGTCCCCTCTGTGTGACCGGGCCTTTATCAAATGAGTGAGGATGCGACTAGAATTCAACGAAAAATGTGGAAATTATCATATTGAAATCCTCATTTGTACTATGTCTCCGTCTAGTCGTGAAAGTAGTCCTGCAACAGGCAAATTCCATCTCATGTCTGATTTCCACGATGCGTCAATTCAATTGCGTCATTGTCTACGTCAATCAAGGGTGTGAGGGTAGAGTATACGCCACTGAGTCAGAGATACGCGTGCACTGGTCATGTCATTATTCTCTTTCTACAATATGACTCACATCGCGACAAAAAGGCGACCTTATCTCTTTGGCTGATTGGTTTGCCCTTTTCATACGATTGCGTCAACTGCGTCATAACCTACGTCAGTCAAGCCTGTGAAGAACATTAGTCCAGAAATCTCTTTTCATGGTTTTCTTTCTACATTTTGCGTTAACATTTTTAACGATTTCACTACACTGACACGTCGGAAGATAATACGGCCACTGTCCCAAGCCTGCGCCAAGCAAATGACGTGTCGTGGGCAGCTGGCTGCTTACATAACGTATACTGAAGGTTGTCTTGAATTGAAACTCCTAAGCTGACTGGTGTTGTGGTCAGCCCTTTTAAAGTAATTGAAAGAGAGTTGAGAGATTCGATTATTGAAATCGAGTTCTATTGAGACTATTTTGCAAGTAGCCCGTCGTCTGGCTGTTGTCGATGGGCTGATTTCACATCAATGACACATAATTTGCTTCGGTCATTCATTTTTACAATGAAGCAAATGGTTTGGCGAACATCGTTCCATCGGGTATTCGCGTTAAACTTTCATTTAAACATACCCGTAAACTCCCGAGTGACCGGGTGTAACGCTGGTGAAATATACCCTCTTATCGACAACGTGTTGGGTCCAGTTTACCAAACATTGTCTGAATAAATCTAGTACAAACCTTTAAAAGCTTGCGTCTCGACTCGACACTTTTTAGTACCAGATGAAAATTCAAAGAAGTTTGTAAACATGCTAGCGATTGACACTTCGTCATATTTTGATTGTATGGGCATGTTTTCACAGATGACCATGAACAAGGATATTTTAAGTACTATCTTTGAAAAAATGGGAGTATTTATATTCAATTTAATACCCGACCTTTCGTGAATATAGGGGTATGTTTTCGAGATAGCTCATGAAACACGACAACCTACCCGACACGCAGACCTGATGGAACGAAGTAAGATGGAGCAAAAGGTTTTGCAGACGGCGTTGCTACTTGGTTAACTCTTGTTCCAAACTATGAGCGTATGTTTTGGATGCATTAACTCATGCAAGCTATCGTTATATTGCTTTGTACATGCGAGAGAGCCACCCCTTAAGTGCCGTGGGCATGCAATGTAGCATTCGTAATAGCAGTTATTATTCATGCTCATTGGATTGTGCAGTGTATTTTGCACTCGATATTCATAGAACCATCGCGTTTATCAGATTATCTCCAAAACAACCTGGCACGGGGGGGATTTAGGGCTTGGCACAATGGGGACTAGCCCTGTGGCATGATAAGAGTTAACACGAACAACAGCTAACGATATATTATTGATTGATTGATTGATGGATGGATGGGAAATAATCATTCTAAATCCATTTCAGATTTGGAAAGTTCAAGCAACAGATTTTATTAGTAGAAGCTTATTTAAATTAATGTAAATACGTGTTTGTTATGATTATTTTTCTTTCGATCTCCATTCTTTCATATAACTGTTGAAATGGCATGTAAATCGATTATCCTGGGTTCATTTGAAAACAAATTTTGCTTGAACCATAAGCTTTTATAGGCTTGTGTTTATTTGGCCAACTTATATTTTATCTAAACATTATAATGCCATATCAATACAGATTTCATTTTTGAACATATGTATATTATTTATGTAAATATGTACAATATGTAAATATTCGAAATGTATATAATGGTAATAAGATATATTTTATAAATTGTCAATATTATATCACTTGTATTATTTCGTTCATACCGAGCTTAATCACGTGATCCAAATACGCCATATATTTTGCAATACCATTCTTACACCTGAATAAACGTGTAGCTTTATTCTCGTTTAGGTGCAGAAAAGGCAGTTATAAATCATGTTTATTCTCTTTTTGTTAATGTTCTACCGTGTGTTTAAGTATAATATTATAAGCTTATACAAACACGCTAGATAGGCGTAACCTTCAGATAGGAATGTACAAACTTTTATATAATATATCAACATTTGTTTACATGAGTTGAAACATCCCACACTCTTTTCTTTTTTGGCAAGCAAGTAATAAGCTAATAGTTCTGTTTTTGCACCCACGTAGTCTGTGTCAAATGTACTGTCTAGATATGATTATATTATTTACGGCGAGGTAAATCGTATAAGACCTATTTGTAAGAGCCAGAGTGGTGAAAATGTAAAGCGGATGGAAAGAATAGAAACATAACCAAAAATATGCCATGTTGTTCGTTCTTTTTCTTAAAATAATAATACAAAATATTAGATAAATAATTAGATTACGGTCGTGAACTAAGGCTAACTGGGATAGAAATATGAATACACACATATCTTTTGTATTTCTACATTAGGCAGATAAATGTATGTATGATTCAAAGTTTCGTGTTATGCAAATTATATCTGATTGCAGTTGAAGGGTTTTCCATAATGTTGTGACGTCATATAAATCTATTTTAAGAATTTCTCAATTTTTCCTTCATTTTCCGAAAGAGCATAACAAATTATGTCCAAATGTCGAAAACCAATTGAAGTATTGGCTGAGATATGACCATCAGAATAAATATATTTCCTATAGGAACTCAGTGTTATTTGCTCTGGCTCCTAACCATTATGAGCATATTCATGTGGTTTTCGACATTAGGAGATTATTTTTGATGCTCTTTCTGAAAATGAAGATTTTTTTTTTTGAAATTCTAAAAATAGTTTTTTTTTATGACGTCACACTTCACCACTCTATTGAGTGGTCACGCTTCCGCGAGTGCGTGAGGCTCTTTCAGAAAGCCTAAGGTCACTTCGTGAACTCAAACATGGTCGCGTAGAATGTAAAACCCTATGAAAATAGTCAAAACCGTCCTGTCAATGGCCCATTTTGATATCATTAAATGGCACTGGATAACTTTTATTTCGTGGATGAAGTCAGTAAACTGCGATAAAAAGCAAAAAAAGGATTTATGAATGTTGGATTTATCATAATTTTTTTCAATTCGACAGCACTATGAAGAAAAAAGTTTATATCATACATGGCATGTCTGTACATCATAAATTTCTTCATAGTGTTATGTACTATACGCGACCGCGTATGAGTTCGCGGTTACCTGACACGGGAAAACGTGACTTCTCACGCTGATAATGAAATTCTTGTTAAACTACATAACACTTTATTGATGCCTGGTGCTTTGATAATTATTTGAATTCGATTTGCCTGCCTGCAATATCCTAAGTGCTTTTATTTCATGTATTTAACTATTTGTTTTGAAGTAGAATGATGATACAAAAATATTGAATTTATTTGTCTATTATTTCAGGGGATAAAGTAATAATACAGTAGTATGACATTGCTTTCCATTCATATGTGTCTGCTAGGTTGGACATGAAATGACTAATAAAGGACAATTAAACAAAACAGAGAATGAACCATTTAAATTATTTAGTTGGTAAAGCCGAAGTTCAAGGTTTTTATTACCTTCACTCTTCTCGATATATTGTATACTATTTATTTTTACCATCTTTGCACTCTGGCATCACTAATTATAACCTAAAGTAACAAATTGATTGCTTGACACCGTTAGTTATTTCTGTTTTATGGATTTTTCGAGCAATGCTATACGAACATTTTTTAAGTTTTTCTTTCTTTCTTTACGGTAATCATGTTTCGTATTTTTTATATTTCTTTTCAATACATGACTAGGAAAAACATTATTATGGCCTAATATGAATTGAATTGGGTTGATTGACGGTTTGTTTATTGATTATCTGGCATTTCTATCATTCATCGATTTATTTCGGTTAAAGTGTACCAATCACCTATAAACCTAATGTGTGTACATCTAGAGAATAAAAACACTATATCTACAAACAGTAGACCCGGCTTGTTATGACCAAACAAATCTGAGAATGAAGAAAATTAAGAATAACATAAAACCGCGCACAAAGAATGAAGTGTGACAAGTATTCAATCCACAAGTCGGTTTTATGTTAATCGAGAATGTACTTAATCTTGCAAAATCTCTTTTCATAATTAATATTTGAAGCTCATATTTTGAACTTAGTATAACAACATTGAACTACTAAATGCACAATATTAGTGATTGGTGCATCTCCGGCAAAATAGCGAAAAGAGTACTATATTACTCTTTTCGCTATTTTGCCAATTCAACAAGAGTGGTATATAGTATTCGAATGATAGATGACCATATGTGATATTCATTTTAAAATTATTATTAGGAGTAGTATTAGTTATTGAAATGGTTAAAATCTGTGGGGATCTGTTATGTTTATTCATTCAGTTTGTATGTATTCTGACAGCAATAGGAATAGCTGCCTTTTTTGGCCGGAATGCTTACCCAATAAGTTCAAAACATAAACTTCAGATTAGTATATCAAAACATTCTTCTTACCATCCCTCAAACAACGAAAGGTGCCATGCTTTTTGTCAGGTTGCATCAACACATCTTTGGGATAACTGGCTACAAAATATCTAAGGTTGCGGAAGACCCAACAACTTTAATAAAATCGTCTCAAATTGTTCCTTTTTCAAACAATTCCCAATGTTAATCATGAGAACTCATTACTAAAAGGAAATATACCTAGCGTTTTCTACTCTTCTAACTTGTTCCCCCTTTTCTTTCCTCTATCACATCGAATGTCGACTTCTTTGTCATATGCCCTAGTATGGTTTATCATTACAATTTGCGTTGGCAAATTTGACATGTAATGCTTCATAGTCATTGAAGGTGATAGCTTTCTTCCTAACGCACACATGACATGTCATTTTGTAATAAATTAGCTTGGTTTAACGTAGGATATAGAGAAATCGCTATGTAGTTACTGCGTGGTGTTCACCTTATCCTAGTATGATATGGTTATTATGAAACGTTCGGGCATAACTGTTAGAGATGTAGATTGTACTTGTCGTTGAAATATATTGCACCGACTTGCCATGGAGAGAAATAAAATGATCGTTATTGTGAATCCCAATCAGTGCCTCAACAGAGTTTGTCTTATTGCACGTGCATTCTCAATTTTTCATATTTATGTATTTATTCATTTATTTATATCACTCCTTTTTAAATCATTTATTAATTTATTTATACATTTATTTATATATTCTTTCATTATTTTATTTTGCATTCATTTTTTTATTTTTGTTTTATTTATTTATTGTTATAACTATATTTTTATTTGCTAATATATTATTTTCATTCATTCATTTATTCAATCATGTATTTATTCATTTATTCATTTATAAACATATTCATTTTTTTTTTTTTAATGTAGTTTCTAACGGGAGGACGCAGAACGAGTCAACACCGTTATCAGAGCAGAACAAATTAATATGGAGATTAGATACGGATAACAAAGATAATATTATTTTTCACTCGGGACATCGTGTAGTGTGTCTTGATAGGTTGAAAATATATAAGGTGCAGACCCTTTTGGTAATTTGGATCACACAAGAATTGGTGCAAATTATATTGAACCGATTCTCCTGAAATTGTGAACTGTTTGTTTAATACCTCATGTGATTATACTAAATAAACTATGAATGTTTTGTTTAATGGAGGGTCCATTAAACAAAATGTACCATTAAAGTAACAAAGTGTTATAGTAACACAACACTTTACAATATAGTAATAGAAAATCTAAATCCTGAAGCGAACAAACATTACTTTTCATATCAAAATGCATCTTCGAACTCAAATGCTGTTGGCACATTTTATTTTGATGAATGTCATGCCACTACCTATATCATAGTTTTTTCAGTCTGGAATCTCATTTAGGGTAACATTGAGTAGAATGGCTAGAGTAGATGCTAGGGGCTGTGCTTGCCAGTGAGAATCCACTGCACGACAAACTTGTTTCAGTGATTTTTAATTGATACGTTTACAGTGTGCTTCAAATATAAAAAGAGAACAAAATAGTTCAATCCCTTAATCCTAATTTATACTTATTTAATTTATATTTGTAAAACGACTTTACCATGAATTGCTTTTATGTACTGCGATTTTGTGGAAACTAAAACAATTATGAATCATAATTATACATATACCAAGATGTTCATAATGTTCATATGCGTGTATACATCTATACGTTGACAGTTGTGTTGCCATTGCTTTCGTTTCAGAAAATACATTCATAATTACGTTTTACTTATACTAACATGTTCAACTATAAAACAGGCTCATAACAGAGATTAAACAAAGATAAAGTAGTTTGAAATTTGAGCTTGTTTGATGTTTATCAAAAACTTGCCATTCAATTAGACAATTCTGTCATAGTACATGCACTTAATATAATCAAAGTTCTGCGTCGAGAAGGTCAATTGCTTCACTGCATGTTTCAAATTATACACATGACTTTAGCGATCATTTTAAAGCTTAACTTCTTCAAGAGAATCAATTGTTTTCTCAATGATGTCTCACAAAACACTTTACATGTTCATGTGGTCAGAATGTTAATAACCGGTAATGTTGAGTTCAAAATCAGAATTTCGTTTTGGCCTGACGTCGAGTTAATGACATTTAGCAAACATTGGGCTGGCGGACATTAGTGTGAACATATCACATATTATTATTAAAAGAATATCTTGATATTTACATTGTTATTTTGTTTTTTTTGTTCCCATTATCATTATCATTAATATTATAATTGACATCATCATCATTATTATCATCATCATCAAAATGTTTATTATAATCATAATCATCACCACCATCATCATTATTATTTGTATTGTTATTATCATTGTCATCATCGTCATTACTATTGTCATCAGCATCATTATCATTATTATTATTATTATTATCATCATCTACACAATAATTTACTGGTCAATAGTCCTTTCTAGCGAAGGGTTAGGGATAATACATGCCTACTCACGTAACGCGGTCAACCAATATCGACGTCGCCGTTGGATAATATCGACTAATACCCAATGTCAGCTGGTTTCCTCAAATATGACCAAAAATACCGGCTTTATCTGAGTCAGACGTGTTCCATATGTCCCTGAAACCCTGCCGGAATCTTTTGTTCTGCCATGCATAAATGAAAGGGTTGGCGAATGAATTGAAAGAGGCAAGAACAACTGTTGAACGATGCAATGTACCTAGATAAAACCAGTCTGGCATAACACCAAGATTGAAACAGAAGTAAGCGAATTGATTGGGTCCCAGGGTGACGATGAATATTGCAACAACGATGGTCATCATTCGAAGTACCTTCCTTCGTACAGCAAGATGATAGGTTGGTCTAGGATGCGATTTCGGGGAGAAGCGACGGGATTGGCGAAGCAACGCACGAGCGCTGAGGATTTGCGTGGTGAGCATAGTCATCACTGGAATCACGTAGAGAAACGTGAAATTTAGAGAACCGACAAAAACCCTCATGAAATCGGAGGAAAAAGTTCCCACGCATTCGTGGGTCACTGGTTCGATCTTGGAGCGAAGAATGGTGGCATGACTGATTAATGAGCACATCCATATGACAACAACAACAAAGTGAACACGACCTTTGCTAAAATGACGGTGATACTTTAACGGGTAAACTATAGCAATGTATCTATCAAATAAGACGAGTAAAAGAATATACACTGAAGCAGTGATGCATGTCCACTGAAATCCGTTGATATAGAAAGTCCAACAGTAGTAATGCCCTAGCCAGTTGGAAGGCACTGTTATAGCTCTCGGGACAGGTAACAGGAACAACGAAGTCAAACAATCGGCTACAGCAAGAAAACCTATCAATATGTCCGTGGATCTCCTGACGGGGCGTTGATGAAACAGCACCATGATGACCAACAGGTTACCAATAGTGCCTAAGCAGGAGGATGCCAACTGAAGAATCGTGTCCCAGGCTCCCCACTCTACATCCTGCCATGTCCATGTATGAGAAACATTAGCAGATAATCCCGTTGTCATCATTGCGACCATTCTTTCCACGTCAGCTCAGGCGAGAAATCGAACTAAAGTGTAATGAATGAAGTGGATTAAGATCTGGAGTTGAAGTAAAAAAATTGTTTTATATACCCCCTCTTTCTCCCTCTCTCTCTTTTTCTCTCTCTCTCTTGTGAAATATCACAAGCTTCGATCCTTCACTAAATTCTCAAAATTCCCTCCAATAGGTTCATTTAGTTTGCTGAGTCAGAAGAAGTTACTGTGGAGAGGATTTCAAAGTCCGATATGTGTTGTGAATAATACTGAAGACCACACGCATACATGTACTTATTCTATTTGGTGGATGTGCGTTCCTCCCACCTAGGTTAATCCGAAAACCTTTTAACACAACCACACAGTTAATTTACCTGTCAAATTTCTATGTCACAAAGTATTGATCAAGGCTATACAGGTGTCGAAGGTATTGTCAAGGAGTGAATCATGTTCAGAGATGAGTAAATTCGCAAAGCTTTTTGGCGTTGCACAAAGCAATTTTCTTGTCAATTTGTGCCTCTTGTTTTGTGCAAAATTGCACGTGATGCGAATGAGCGACCTTTCAGAGAGAAGAAGCAAGCAATGGAAATGTAAATCAAGACGCTTTAAGCTTATACTGATACTGATATCCATTCCACTCAACTTGTCATTTGATTATGTTTACATAAAAATACTAAATGGGTGACTCCAATCCTTGCCAGTTCGTGTATTGCACGGGAAAGAGAGTGCGTGGAGTGGTTCAGCAGCTATCTTTTGGATATAAAGCAATGTTTTTTTAAATGACAACTCCTCAGATCTTTGTAAAATAAATTGTGGTGTTCCACAAGGTAGCATATTAGGCCTGCTCTTATTTATTCTATATATTATTGACTTTTGTCGATCATCTGATATTTTGTCTTTCGTACTGTTTGCTGATGACACACATTTTTTTTTTCTCACAAAGACTCTCATAGATTAGATGAAATAATCAATATTGAAATGTGTTATATTTTTATCGTGGATTAGAGCGAAAATTTATCTTTGAATCTCCAGAAAACGAAGTATATGTTATTTAGTAAATCTATAAATTCATTTCCAGCAAACATAGTTTTTGAAAATACTCTATTTGAGTGTGTTTCATTTAATACATTTTTGGGTATAACGGTTGACCAGAATCTCTCTTGGAAAAATCACATCGACAATATTTGTAAAATTATTTCCCGAAATATTGGTATTATTTAAAAAGTAAAGACATGTCTTCCTCTTAATTCCTTAATTATGCTATATAGTTCTTTGATACTTCCATACCTGAACTATGGTCTCTTAGTTTGGGGTAACACACATCAAACGTCATTAGATAAGTTGTTTTTATTACAAAAGAAGATTATTCGTGTTATTTGTAATTTCCCCTGTCGCTCCCATACAGACGCTTTATTATTTGAAAATAAGAAACTAAAGGTAAAAAACTTATATTTTTTCAACTTGGTCAATTTACGTATAATTATATAAATAATATGTTGCCATCTGTTTTCCAATATTTTTTTTTTTTTTTTTAATAGCTCAGTTCATAATTACCCAACAAGACATTTAGACGATTTTCATTTATGACGCGTCGTGGGCAATAGGCTGCTTACATAACGTATACTGAAGGTTGGCCTGAATTGCAACTCCTAAGCTGACTGGTGTTGTATTCAAGCCTGCGTCAAGCAAATGACGCGTCACGGGCAACAGGCTGCTTACATAACGTATACTCAAGGTTGGCCTGAATTGCAACTCCTAAGCTGACTGGTGTTGTGTTCAAGCCTGCGTCAAGCAAATGACGTGTCGTGGGCAGCTGGCTGCTAACATATCGTATACTGAAGGTTGGCCTGAATTGCAACTCCTAAGCTGACTGGTGTTGAATTCAGCCTTTTAAAAGCAATTGAATGAGAGTTGAGAGATTTGATTATTGATATCGAGTTCTATTGAGACTATTTTGCAATTAGCACGTCGTCTGGCTGTTGCCGATGGGCTGATTTCACATCAATGACACTCATCATAATTTGCTTCTGTCATTCATTTTTACAATGAAGCAAATGGTTTGGCGAACGTCGTTCCATCGGGTATTCGCGTTACACTTTCGTGAAAACATACCCCTAAACTCCCGAGCGGCCGGGTGTAACAGTGGTGAAATATACCCTCTTATCGACAACGTTTTGGGTCCAGTTTACCAAATATTGTCTGAATAAATCTAGTACAAACCTTTAAAAACTTGGGTCTCGACTCGACACTTGTTAGTACAAGATGAAAAATCACAGCAGTTCGTAAACATGCTAGCGATTGTCACTTCGTCATATTTTGATTGTATAGGCATGTTTTTACAAATGACCATGAACAAGGATATTTAAAGTACTATCTTTAAACAAATGGGAGTATTTTTATTCAATGTAATACCTGACTTTTCGTGAATATAGGGGTATGTTTTCGAGACAGCTCATGAAACACGACAACCTACCCGACGCGAAAACCTGATGGAACGAAATAAGCTGGAGCAAAGGAATTAGCAGACGGCGTTGCTGTAACTTGGTTAACTCTTGTTCCAAAATATGAGCGTATGTTTTGGATGCATTAACACCAACAACAGCTAACGAAATATTATTGATTGATTGATTGATGGATGAATGGAAAATAACCATTCTAAATCCATTTCAGATTTGGATAGTTCAAGCAACAGCTTTTTGAGAAGAAGCTTATATTGCTTTGTACGATTTTCTTCTCTTATTTCTATTTAAATAAATGTAAATACGTGCTTGTTATGATTATTTTTCTTTCGATCTCCATTCTTTCATATAACTGTTGAAATGGCATCTAAATCGATTATCCTGGGTTCAACAAATTTTGCTTGAAATGCACCATAAGCTTTTATAGGCTTGTGTTTAATTGGCCTACTTATATTTTATCTCTACATTTGTAATGCCATATCAATACAGATTTTATTTATGTAAATATGTACAATATGTAAATATTCGAAATGTATATAATGGTAATAAGATATATTTGATAAATTGTCAATATTATATCACTTGTATTCTTTCGTTCATACCGAGTATAATCACGCGATCCAAATACGCCATTTATTTTGCAATACCATCCTTACACCTAAATACAGGTGTAGCTGTATTCTCGTTTAGGTGCAAAAAAGGCAGTCATAAATCATGTTTATACTCTTTTTGTTAATGTTCTACCGTTTGTTTAAGTATAATATTATAAGCTTAAACAAACACGCTAGATCGGCGTAACCTTCGAATAGGAATGTACGAACATGGCATCGAGAGTTGAACGTGAATTCACACTTTAACATAATATATCAACATTTGTTTACATGAGTTGAAACATCCCACACCCTTTTCTTTTGTTGGCAAGCAAGTAATAAGCTAATAGTTCTGTTTTTGCACCCACGTAGTCTGTGTCAAATGTACTGTCTAGATATGATTATATTATTTACGGCGAGGTAAATTGTATAAGACCTATTTGTAAGAGCCAGAGTGGTGAAAAATGAAAAGTGGATGGAAAGAATAGAAACATAACCAAAAATATGCCATGTTGTTCGTTCTTTTTCTTAAAAAAATAATACAAAATATTAGATAAATAATTAGATTACGGTCGTGAACTAGGGCTAAATACACACATACCTATTGTAGTTTTACATTAGGCAGATAAATGTATGTATGATTCAAAGTTTCGTGTTATGCTAAATATATCTGATTGCAGTTGAAGGGTTTTCCATAATGTGATAGATCCACTCTAGGTGATAATTCGCTTGAGCAAACCTCGCTATTGAGTGGCCACGCTTCCGCGAGTGTGTGAGGCTCTCCCACACCGCCCAAGATCACACGACGGACTAAAACATGGTCGCGTAGAATGTAAAACCCTAAGAAAAGAGCCCGAACCCTCCTGTCAATAGCCCATTTTGATATCATTTAATGGCACTGGAGAACTTTTATTTCGTGAATGAAGTCAGTAAACTGCGATGAAAGCAAAGAATGATGTATGATTTATCATCGCATTTTTAATTTGAGAGCGCCATGAAGAAAAAAATAAGATAATATTATACATGGCTTGTTTGTACACCAGAAATTTCTTCATAGGGTTATGTGCTATACGCGACCAAGTGTGAGTTCGCGCAGTGACCTAACACGGGAAAACTTGACTACTCGCCCTGCTAATGATGTTGTTGTTAAATTACATTACACTTTATTGATGCCTGGTGCTTTGATAATTATTTGAAATCGATTTGCCTGCCTGCAATATCCTAAGTGCTTTTATTTCATGTATTTAACTTTTTGTTTTGAAGTAGAATGATGATATCAAACTATTTAATTTATTTGTGCATTATTTCAGGGGAATATAAAGTAATAATACAGTAGTTTGACATGGCTATCGATTCATAATTGTCTGCTAGGTTTGGCATGATGTTGACTAGAAGGAAAATAAAGAAAACACAGAATGAACCATTGAAATTATTTAGTGGGTACAGCCGAAGTTCAGGGTTTTCATTATTTTTACTCTTCTTGATATATTGTATACTATTTACCTTTACCATCTATGCATTCTGGCATCACTATTCATACCTGAAGTAAACAATCTATTGCTTGAAACCGTTAGTTATTTCTGTTTTATGGATTTTTCGAGCAATGCTTTACAGACCCTTTGTTAATCTTTTCTTTTTTTTTCTTTACGGTAATCATGTTTCGTATTTTTTATATTTCTTTTCGATACATGACTAGGAAAAACATTTTAATGGCCTAATATGAATTGAATTGGGTTGATTGACGGTTTGTGTATTGATTATCTGGCATTTCTATCATTCATCGATTTATTTCGGTTAAAGTGTACCAATCACCTATAAACCTAATTTTGTGAACAACTAGATAATAAAAACACTATATCCACAAACAGTAGATCCGGCTTTTTATGACCAAACAAGTCTGAGAATGAAGAAAATTAAGAATAACATAAAACCGCGAACAAAGAATGAAGTGCGACGAGTAGTCTATCCACAAGTCGGTTTTATGTTAATCGAGAATGTACTTAATCTTGCAAAATCTCTTTTCATAATTAATATTTGAAGCTCATATTTTGAACTTAGTATAACAACTTTGAACTACTAATGCACAATATTAGTGATTGATCCATTTCCGGCAAAATAGCGAAAAGAAAATTTTACTCTTTTCGCTATTTTTCCAATTTAACAAGAGTGGTATATAGTATTCGAATGATAGATGGCCATATTTGATATTCATTTTAAAATTATTATTAGCAGTAGTATTAGTTATTGAAATGATTAAAATCTGTGGGGATCTGTTATGTGTATTCATTCAGTTTGTATGTAATCTGACAGCAATATGATTAGCTGCCTTTTTTGGCCGGAATGCTTACCCAATAAGTTCCAAACAGAATCTTCAGATTAGTCAAACATCAAACAATTCTCCTTGCCATCCCTCAAACAAATAAAGGTGCAATGCTTTTCTCAGGTTGCATCAGCACAGCTTTGGGATAAATTGCTACACAATATCTAAGGTTGCGGAAGAGCCAACAACTTTAATAAAACCGTCTCAAATCGTTCCTTTTTTAAAACAAATCCCATGAGAACTCATTACTAAACGAAATATACCTAGCGTTTTCTACTCTTCTAACTTGTTCCCCCTTTTTTTCCCTCTTTCACATCGAATGTCGACTTCTTTTTCATATGCCCTAGTATGGTTTATCATTATAATTTGCGTTGGCAAATTTGACATGTAATGCTTCATAGTCATTGAAGGTGATAACTTTCTTCCTAACGCACACATGACATGTCATTTTGTAATAAATTAGCCTGGTTTAACGTAGGATATTAAAAAAAATCGCTATGTAGTTATTGCGTGGTGTACACCTAATCCTAGTATGATATGGTTATTATGAAACGTTCGGGCATAGATTTTAGAGATGTAGATTGTACTTGTCGTTGAAATATATTGCACCGACTTGCCATGGAGAGAAATAAAAATGATCGTTATTGTGAATCCCAATCAATGCTTCAACAGAGTTTGTCTTATTGTACGTGCATTTTCAATGTTTCATACATATTCATTTATTCATGTATTTATTCATTTATTCATTTATCTATTCATTTATTTATATCACTTCTTTTTACATCATTTATTACTTGATTTATACATTTATTTATGCATTCATTTTTTTTTCTTCATTTATTTATTGTTATAACTATATTTTGATTTGATAATTTATTATTTTCATTCATTCATTTATTCAATCATGTATTTATTCATTCATTTATTTATTCAATCATGTTTTTATTCATTTATTTATTTATAAACATTTTCATTTATTAATTACTGTTTTATGTAGTTTCTAACGGGAGGACGCAGCACGAGCCATTATAGGCTTAAACACCGTTATCAGAGCAGAACAAATTAATATGGAGATTAGATACGGATAAGAAAGATAATATTATTTTTCACTCGGGACATCATGTAGTGTGTCTTGATAGGTTGAAAATATATAAGGTGCAGACCCGTTTGATAATTTAGATCACACAAGAATTGGTGCAAGTTATATTAAACCGATTAAACTGTTTGTTTAATACCTCATGTGATTATACTAAATAAACTCTGATTTTTGTTGTTGATGGAGAGTCCATTAAACGAAATAGACCATTATAGTAACAAAAGCTCATAGTAGCACAACACTTTGCAATATAGTAACAGAAAATCTAAATCCTGAAGCGAACAAACAGTACTTTCTTTAAGCCATTTTTCTCTTCATATCAAATTGCATCTTCGAACTCAAATGCTGTTGGCACATTTTATTTTGATGAATGTCATGCCACTACCTATATCATAGTTTTTTCAGTAAGGAATCTCATTTAGGGTAACATTGAGTAGAATGGCTAGAGTAGTTGCTAGAGGCTGTGCTGGCCAGTGAGAATCCACTGCACGACAAACTTGTTTTAGTGATTTTGTTTTGATACGTATACAATGTGCTTCTGATATAAAAAAGAGAACAAAATAGTTCAATCACTTAATCCTCATTCATACTTCAATTGTATTTGTAAAACAACTTTACCATGGATTGCTTGTATGTACTGCGATTTTGTGGAAACTAAAACAATGATGACTCATATATTACACCAAAATGTTCATAATTTCCATGTGCGTGTATACATCTATACGTTGACAGTTGTGTTGCCATTGCTTTCGTTTCAGAAAATACATTCGTTATTACGTCTTAATTATACTGACCTGTTCAACTGTAAAACAGCCTCATAACAGAGATTAAACAAAGATAAAGTTGTTTGAAATTTGAGCTTGTTTGATGTTTATCAAAAACTTGCCATACAATTAGACAATTCTGTCATAGTACATGCACGTAATATAATTAAAGTTCTGCGTCGAGAAGGTCAATTGCTTTACTGCATGTTTCAAATTATACACACGACTTTAACGATCATTTTAAAGCTTAACTTCTTCAGGAGAATCAATTGTTTTCTCAATGATGTCACACAAGACACTTTACATGTTCATGTGGTCAGAATGTCAATAACCGGTAATGTTGAGTTCACAATCAGAATTTCGTTTTGGCCTGACGTCGAGTTAATAGGGACTTTTAGATTTGCACAACGACAACGTGGATTGCTACGATCGACGTCCTTTCAATGCACAGCCTTGAATGGACGTCACACGTATCAGTCCACGCAAATCTAAAATTCCCTAATGACATTTTACCAACATCGGGCGAACATCAAAATTAAAGAGTCGCCCCGACGTTTGGAGAATGACATTTAGCAAACATTGGGCTGGCGGACATTAGTGTGAACATATCACTTATTATTATTAAAAGATGATCTTGATATTTACATTGTTATTTTTTTTCTTCTTCTCATTATCATTATCATTAATATTATAATTTACATCATCATCATTATTATCATCATCATCACAATGTTTATTATAATCATCATCATCACCACCATCATCATTATTATTTGTATTGTTATTATTATTGTCATCATCGTCATTACTATTGTCATCAGCATCATTATAATTATTATTATTATTATTATCATCATCTACACAATAATTTACTGGTCAATAGTCCTTTCTAGCGAAGGGTTAGGGATAATATATGCCTAATCACGTAACGCGGTCAACCGATATCGACGTCGTCATTGGATAATATCGACTAATACCCAATGTAAGCTGGTTTCCTCAAATATGACCAAAAATACCGGTTTGATCTGAGTCAGACGTGTTCCATATGTCCCTGAAACCCTGCCGGAATCTTTTGTTCTGCCATGCATAAATGAAAGGGTTGGCGAATGAATTAAAAGAGGCAAGAACAACTGTTGAACGATGCAATGTACCTAGATAAAACCAGTCTGGCATAACACCAAGGTTGAAACAGAAGTAAGCGAATTGATTGGGTCCCAGGGTGACGATGAATATTGCAACAACGATGGTCATCATTCGAAGTACCTTCCTTCGTACAGCAAGATGATAGGTTGGTCTAGGATGCGATTTCGGGGAGAAGCAACGGGATTGGCGAAGCAACGCACGAGCGCTGAGGATTTGCGTGGTGAGCATAGTCATCACTGGAATCACGTAGAGAAACGTGAAATTGAGAGAACCGACAAAAACCCTCATGAAATCGGAGGAAAAAGTTCCCACACATTCGTGGGTCACTGGTTCGATCTCGGAGCGAAAAATGGTGGCATAACTGGTTAATGAGCACATCCATATGACAACAACAACAAAATGAACACGACCTTTGCTAAAATGACGGTGATACTTTAACGGGTAAACTATAGCAATGTATCTATCAAAACAGACGAGTAGAAGAATATACATTGAAGCAGTAATGCATGTCCACTGAAATCCGTTGGTATAGAAAGTCCAACAGTAGTAATGCCCTAGCCAGTTGGAAGGCACCGTTATAGCTCTCGGGAAAGGTATCAGAAACAACGAAGTCAAACAATCGGCTACAGCAAGAGAACCTATCAACGTGTCGGTAGATCTACTGACGGGGCGTTGATGAAACAGCACCATGATGACCATCAGGTTACCAAGAGTGCCTAAGCAGGCGGATGCTAACTGAAGGATCGTATCCCAGGCTCCCCACTCTACATCCTGCCATGTCCATGTATGAGAAACATTAGCATATAATCCCGTAGTCATCATTGCGACCATTCTTTCCACGTCAGCTCAAGCGAGAAATCGAACTAAAGTGTAATGAATGAAGTGAATTGAGATCTGGAGTTAAACAAAAACTTTTGTTGTATATACCCCCTCTTTCTCCCTCTCTCCTTTTTTCTCTCTCTCTTGTGAAATATCACGAGCTTCGATCCTTCACTAAATTCTCGAAGTCCCCTCCAATGGGTTCATTTAGTTTGCTGAGGTTGATAACAGAACACGTTACTGTGGAGAGGAAAATTTCAAAGTTTGATACGTGTTGTGAAGAATACTGAAAACGACACGCATACATGTACTTCTTCTATTTAGTGGATGTGCGTTCCTCCCACCTAGGTTAATCCGAAAACCTTTTAACACAACCACGCAGTTAATTTACCTGTCAAATTTCTATGTCACAAAGTATTGATCAAGGCTATACAGGTGTCGAAGGTATTGTCAAGGAGTGAATCATGTTCAGAGATGAGTAAATTCGCAAAGCTTTTTGGCGTTGCTCAAAGCAATCATCTTGTCAATTTGTGCCCATTCTTTTGTGTCAAATTTCTTGTGATGCGAATGAGCGACCGTTCAAGACGCATCAAGACTGATATCCATTCCACTCAACTTGTCATTTAATAGTGTTTACATAAAAATACTTAATGGGTGACTCCAATCCTTGCCAGTTCGTGTATTGCACGGGAAAGAGAGTGCATGGAGTGGTTCAGGATCTATCTTTCGGATATAAAGCAATATATTTTTTTTTTAATGACAACTCCTCAGATCTTTGTAAAATAAATTGTGGTTTCCCACAAGGTAGCATATTAGGCCCGCTCTAATTTATTCTATATATTGATGAATTTTGTCGATCATCTGATATTTTGTCTTTCGTACTGTTTGCTGATGACACAATTTGTTTTTCTTTTCACAAAGACTCTCATAGATTAGTTGAAATAATCAATATTGAAATGTGTAATATTTTATCGTGGATTAGAGCGAACAATTTATCTTTGAATCTCCAGAAAACGAAGTATATGTTATGAAGTAAATCTATAAATTCATCGCCAGCAAACATAGTAAGAGGGGGGGGGGGGGGGGTATTAGGTCAGCTTTTGTATTTTTTTAATTAATTATTATTATTAACTTTTTATTACAAAAACTAACAAAGGGGGGGGGGGGGGGGGTTTCCTCCTAAACACATACCTAAAAAAAATTAAAGGGAAAGGGGCGTTCAACCCCTTACCCCCCCCCCCTGCATACGCGCCTGCTTGAACTTAGTTTGGGGTAACACACATCAAACGTCATTAGATGAAGTATTTTTATTACAAAAGAAGATTATTCGTATTTTATGTAATTTCCCCTTTCCCTCCCATTTTGAAATTAAGATACTAAAGGTAGGTATAATTCTAAAAAAAATATGTTGCCATCTTTTTTCCAAGAAATGATTTTAAAAAATGGCTCAGTTCATAATTAATCAACAAGACATTTAGAAGATTTTAGTTTACCTCTCTTGAGGACCCTCTCAGCTCAAAAAACATTTATATATGAAGGTCAAAAGGTTTGGAATTCTTTAAGTAATGAAACAAAAAATCATTATCCACTTGACTCAAAATGTAATTTGATATATTTTATTGTGCCTTCTCATGCTTATTTCCTTTCTAACGCGCATTTCTCTTTTCTTATCTTCTTTTGAACCCCACATGCAGCCCATCATATTACTTTCTGTACCCCCGATCTCTCACTTCTTGTTGTCATTTTCTACTCTTTGTATTATGACCGTGTTCTTCTATCTTTTTCTTGTAAAGCATTGTCTTCTCCTTTTCTTCGTCTCTGTTGGCATCCCCCCTTTCCTTTCCTCTGTGTTGTAATTCATTTTGTAGTTACGTGAGTTAATTTGATTACTTATTATTCCTAAGTATCATTTGAGGTGTTCACACTTGTACACGCATTGCTTTTTAGTGGACCCCTCTGTTTCCAACATGTATTTCTTACATTTGTTTTTAAATCCTTATAATTGATTTGTAATGTTTTATTGGAAACATTAATACATTAAAATTGAAATTTAACTTGATCCTAGACAAACTAAGTGACCAAACTCGTTTTATCAAAGCATGGGCACACAGAAGATTTTGTTCTGTTTGGGACCCGGGGGAAATTCAATGAAATTATTGAAAATGTATTGCATTGTCTTTGTTTGTTTTATATTTGTGGGAACTGCCCCCTACCCTAGCCCCCGCTGCGTACAATCATGGTTCAGTGGCCAAGCAATGGCCTTGTAACTGTGAGGCCCCAGGATCAAAACCGTGTCGATGTGCCATATTAGTGCCCTTTTGTGGGGCATTTATCCTCATTACTGTCTTTTATGAATTAAGGGCGTAGGTCCCCTAGTTGATAAGCATAGTAGCATACACATGCTTTAACAGTCACGCAAAACAAACACTGGCAAATTATTATTAAATAAAATCTGAGAATGTATACTGTTATCTAGATCTATTAGGAATAAATCATTGTCAAAATAATTCCATAAATTGGGGTAACAAAAACAATTCCAACTATATGAGCGACAGTGTATCACATTTTTTTTGTGAGAGATATTTTGAGTTAAATTAGACACCCCACTAATATTCCTGGATACGCCACTGTACTCTCTCATAAATTGCCTGTGTTTGCAATATATCACATAGACCTCATACGATCGTGACCCGCTCAATAAAGGACTTAGTTTATAATATCTCGTCTGGTTTTAATTTGTTCAGCAAAGGTCAAAAAGTGATTCCATCTCTGTTTCCCCCGCTCTCTCTCTTCCTCTCTCTCTCTCTACCCCCCCTCTCTCTCTCTCTCTCTCTCTCTCTCTATCTCTCTCTTTCTTTAACACTGTCCTTTTGACTGTCTCTCTGTCTCTTTCTCTCTCTCACATTTTTCATTACCTCTTTCACTGTCTCTCTTCCTCTCTCGCACACTCTCTATCATGCACTCTCTCTAACAATGTCTCTCTACAACTCTTTAACACTGTCTTTTTCACTGTCTCTTTCACTGGTTCTGTCTCTATCTTTCTCACTTACTCCCTCTCTCTTTCACTTGCTCTTTCTATTTATTGTTCTCCCCCCCCCCCCCCCCCCCACCCTCTCTCTCTCTCTAACACTGTCTTTTCACTGTTTCTTTCACTGGCTCTTTTTCTCTCTTTGTTATCACCATCATCGATCCAATATCAAAAACTGCCACCGATTCTTAATTAAATTTTTATATTTGAGAAATATGAAAGAGACAGGCCCATTTGCAGCCAACATCAAATGCTGTAGAAGATTGCAGGAATTATGAATATGTCACGTATATCCTATCTGTGCAATTTAAACTTCAGCAGTGTCCATTGTTCAAATTATGCAAGGAAACCTTTCTAGACTTCACTGTAAGACACTATTGATTGACTGACTGGGTTTTTTCTTCTTTGGTAATAACATAAATTAAATGAGCTGTAAAGGTACTTGAGCATTTGTCTACATCAATAACCCACTTCTTGTAAAGGCTGGAATAAAACTGATTGAATTTTTGCGCTGCACAAAACGTATCTCCATTTGGTACAAGGGTCCAAAAATCAGACTTTTACTAAATGGATTGCAATCACTATAGTTTGTCTCTTTCTCTTATATATGTTTATATATATTTACATTTCTATACATGTACACTTCTCCTTTCACTTGATTGTTATAGTTTTTTTAATATTAATAATGATATGTTTAATTTTGTTTATGTGCAGGAAATACATGTTCAAACTTGAATTTGAGGCAACACGCTGTAATGCAACTTTCATTCCGGAATAATGTTTGTCATTCACAGTTTGGCAATGTGATTAAAAATTGTGCTTGATTACAATTCTAAATGTAAATATATTATAGAGAGAAACAAACACCGTGTTTTGTAATAATAATGTTTGTTTTATTCCTCCAAATGTGTAATACAAACATACAATTGAATAAAATGACGAAAAATTATATATATATGCAGCTGATATATCCCCTCAATTGAGTAATGTCAAATTGATAACTGTCGTATCAAATATTCGAAAACATTAACTGACAAAGCACACATTCACACATTGCTTTATTATAATCATCTTCATGCAAGCTTTCTATGAATTTCCACGGTTTCCAGAAGTACTCGTTATATAGTACCGAAATGCTAACGTCACATTCGCTCGTCGTTTAGGTTACTGATAATAGGGACTTTTAGATTTGCGTGGACCGATTCGTGTGACGTCAGTTCAAGGCAGTGCATTAAAAGGACGTCGACCGTAGCAATCCCCATTGTCTTTGTGCGAATCTAAAAGTCCCTACTAAACAACGGTCAGAGCCGGCGCATTTTCACCGGGAAATCATTCAGGCTTCCTGCCGGAGCTGGGCAAATTCAGTAATTGGTGGTGGTGTGATCACCACACCATTGTTGAGCACAACATTGCTTGGAACCAGCAACCTTGAAAACATAGCCATTATGACGTCGTACTTTGATACTACATGTATATGCGGCTTATGCCGAAAGGGTGGGTAGCGTCGCGTCGCGTTGACTGGAACGCGACCATTCGTCCAAAGCCCCCCCCCCCCTGGTTTCGCCGAAAGGGTGTGTTGGGAGTGTCGCGTCGCGTCGCGTTGTCTGGAACGCGACTATTCGTCCGAAGCCCCCGGCTTTGCCGATGTTGTTGTTGTTGTTTTAGTTAATAGGCGTTTGTCATTCAGAAGTAAATATTTACACTCCGAAAAGGTGCGTTGACTAGTCTTCCAAATCAATCGTTTATAAATATAATTTAAGAAATAAAAATGTAAGTCTTTTAAATTCAAATAATAAAAATAGAAACAGATTACAAATTAGGCGCCTTGGATTAATTCTCATGTGCGAGAAGCTGCAGCTTGTTAACCTGAGAGCGCATGCATCAAAGCCGTTTGAGTTAATCCCGGATGCACGATTTGCCCACGAAAAAACGCATTGTGTGTGTCCGAAGACCGTGACGTCCTTTTCAAGCTAGAAAAACCGCGATTAATTTTCAACCCATTGAAAGATTCGTCATACTTGTTTAGCTCCCTCTGCGGCCAAACTAAGTTATTTAGCTTAGCTTGAGTTCGTGTCTAATTAGCACTCTACCTGTATGTTTGGAATGGATCATTATGCACAATAAAAACACCGTTTAAAAGGGTTGTTTACAAGTAATAAGACCTGTTTAAAAAAATCAACAAGCTGTTGTATTGCAATGAACTGTTAGCATTTTACACAATTACGTTTTATCTGTGTATATATAACCGAATGAATTTTTAAAAAGTAGATTTTTTTCGGGGAGGTAACTTGGAGGTGTCAATCTAGACACACGGGTTAATGGGAGCCCCATTCAAATTTAACTCTCCAGCAATTAATGGAAATAAAGACTAGTGTGTTTTTTTCTCTCTCGCCGGTATAAACAATTGCGTGCTGGCCATAAAGCCAATGTGTTGATTCATGAATTCTTGTTTGGAGACTATGCTATTCCATTCTCATTTAACTCATAGAGGCAAAACACATTTTACGGAAGGTTTTAAATATTTGTTTTCTTCTTTGAACTTGGTATAAAGCCCTCCTCAAAGAAAACATTTTCTCTTGCTCCTGTTCATCTCTTTTCCTCCCTCTCTTCTCTTTCTCTCTCTTTTCTCCCTCTCTTTTGTTTCTTCACTGGCCACCCATTATGGGTGCAGTCTGCCTCCCTATCCACATTCTGCCCCGTGCCCCCCCCCCCTAACCCTCCCCACGTACGCTAGTGTTTCTCCGGCTTATTATTATCATTACAATCATCATCATCATATTATTATTATCATTATTTAGATGGGGAGGGTGATGAATAATGAAAGGAAAGCAATGAATTATAAAAGTTTGTTTATAATCGTTTAGAAATTTGGGTTGATAAATCTCATCTCATTCAATAAATCTCATCAAAATGTGAAAACTGCACTCATTATACTTTTTTTTCTTCCTCCCTCCCCCAAGCAGGGGCGTCGCTAGAGGGGGGGGGGGGTGTGTGGGGAGTGCGACACCCCTCCACCTGTCAGGATATTGTCGGTAAAATTGCGCTGCCGTCGGTAAAAATGAGAAAAGGGGGAGGGAAAAAATGAAAGGGAAGAAAAGAAAGAAGAAAAAAGGGAAAAGAAAGGAAAGAGAAGGGAAGAAAAAAAGAGAAAAAAAGAAAAGAGAAGAAAAGAAAAGAAAAGAAAAGAAAAGAAAAGAAAAGAAAGAAAAGAAAAGAAAAGAAAAGAAAAGAGAGAAAGGAAAAGAAAGGAAAGGAAAGGAAAGGAAAAGAAAGAAAGGACAAAAAAGGAGAAAGGGAAAAAAAAGAAAAGAGAATATGAAACAAAAGAAGCGGGGGGGGGGTGAAAGTCAGGAGCAAGAGAGGGTAAGAGCCTAAGGGGACTTAGAGGAGGGGTACTTGCAGGGAGTAAGAGAGAGAGAGAGAGAGAGGGGGGTTGTTGGATGGTGTCGTCTCGTCGATGGAGCAAGAAAGATACGCATATATATGGCCTGTGTGTCGGGTCAGCGGTGTCGGTATTCTTGCTCGATCCTCGTGTACTATATCAATGCTGAAGTCGGTGAGATGTATATTGTCGGTCGACCGACAAGTTTTTTTTTCCTACGAACTGTGACTTTTTATCCGCTGTGACGACTTCGAGAGTCACTACAACTACAATACTTTAACATTTTCGGGGAAACTAAATTCAAACAAGGTTTAAGAGTCAACAACGGTACGACGAATCGTCTTCCTTTCTCTATATTGTGATGAAACGCCAAGAATTCCGCGCTTCGCTCGGAAGGGGAAAACTTAATTTAGACGAGTCGAGAACGGTACAACGAATCGTCTTCTTTCTCTAATAATTTAAGGAAACGCCAAAGCTTCCGCGCTTCGCGCTAGAGGGGGAAACTGAATTCAGATAATTAGGGCTTAATAAGAGTCGAAAACTGAACGACGAATCGTCTTCCTTTCTCTATATTGTGATGAAACGCCAAAAATTCCGCGCTTCGATCGAAAGGGGAAAACTTCATTTAGACGAGTCGAGAACGATACAACGAATCATCTTCTTTTTCTAATAATTTAAGGAAACGTCAAAGCTTCCGCGCTTCGCGCAAGAGGGGGAAACTGAATTCAGATAAATAGGGTGTATTAAGAGTCGAGAACGGTGCAACGAATCGTCTGCTTTTTCTCATAATTTAATGAAACGTCAAAGGGGGAGAAACTGAATTCAGACAAGGATTAACAGTCGAGAACGATACAGCCAATTCTCTTCTTTTTATAATAATTTAATGAAACGTCAAAGCTTTCGCTGAATTTATATAAGGATTAAGAGTCGAGAACAGTACACCGAATCGTCTGCTTTTTCTCATAATTCAATGAAACGTCAAAGCTTCCGCGCTTTGCGCGGAGGGGGAGAAACTGAATTCAGACAAGGATTAACAGTCCGCACTTTGCTCGGAAGGGGAAAACTTCATTTAGACGAATCGAGAACGGTGTAGCAAATCGTCTTCTTTTTATAATAATTTAATGAAACGTCTAAGCTTTCGCGCTTCGCGCGGGAGGGGGGGGGGGGGGGAAACTTCATTCAGACAAGGATTAATAGTCGAGAATGATAAAAAATAAATCGTTTTCTTTTCCTAATAATTTAAGGAAATGTCTAAGTTTCCGCGCTTCGCGCGGGGGGCCATCACTTACACCCCCCTAATGAGCGCGCTTGGCGCGCTTTTTAAGTGATTCGCTTGCTCACTACCACCCCCCCCCCCCCCCCACTAAAATAAAATCCTAGCTCCGCGCCTGCATTATAATATATAGCTATGATGCTGACTAAGTTGACAAAATAATTCGTATATTTATGTCCTCGAGGAAAATGACCATTTGCGCATAGCAAGTACTATGGATAGTCGATAGGAAAAACAATTTAGCCTTCGGCCCCAGGTTTAAAGGGTTAAATTTGTAGATATTGGACGTTTCATTTTGTCGGTAATTGGTGGCTAGTTTTGTCGGTAATCGTTGGCCTCTACACCCCTCCACTGAAAAAGGTCTAGCGACGCCCCTGCCCCCAAGTACCGGTATACTAATGTGTCTCCGGCTTTTTGTTTTGTTTTGTTAGGTGGGGGTAATGGAAGGAAGGTAACAAATCATTGATTGACATTCGTTTAGAAATTTGCGTTAATTTTGCTCACATCACAAACGAAATCGTATTAGGATAAATCAATACTCTTGCACAAGATTCAAGATTACGATTCAAGATACTTTATTTCTCCAATCGTGCAAAATATAAACTAACATTGTCAATTGCTCCTGTTTGTTGTACTTTCATATTATTCATTATAATCGGGTTTTTTTCATAAGCGTTTCCATTTTTTCTTTCACATGAAATTCTGATACTGCTGGTACTTCATTGGGAGCAGCGTAATCCGCGCTCGCCCTGAAGTTCTATTGTTCGAGTTTATAACCATGACAACGAACTCTACCTTTGGCGACGTTCATTGTTCCTCTTACGTAACATAGATGTAGATAGGCCTCAGACATAACTCTTTTCGTATAATCATTCTATATACCGGTATAGGTCTAAAATGCTTTCAAATATGTTGTGTCGTTTTTGTTTGTATATACTTTGTCAATATACTTACAAACTATTATTGTCAAAATTTTCCAATACTACCAAACTATTACGTTTTCCCTATCATCTTCTGCTCTAGAATCCTATTATTTATTTAGTTTTATTCGTGGGTCCTTTCCATATTTTTCTTGTCTCTCTCTCTTCAAGATTTCTTTTGTTTTTGTAGGGGTATTTATGCTGTAAATTTTTGTATAAATAAACGAGAAATCGTTATTCTTTCTCTTATAATGTTGTCCACCTTCTTCTATAGATAACCCTTTTGTGCTTAAGTATAATGTCCGATGTATATAACTTCTGTCAGTAACATACAATGAACGTATAATTTTATTTTGATGCAACAGAGATTTTTATTTTTATTTAGGAGTACGTCGAATCGTGATCTCATTTAAAACCTCATTTGAAACTTGTTTTTACGTAGTCTTGCACGTAAGGCGTTTATAAGAATTAAAATCAATAAAAACCAAGAAAAACAATCAAATAATTTACATTGATATTTAAAAATGTCAAATAAAGGTGTTTACCTAGTCTTGTATACCAGTCATTTATTTAATAAAATAACAAAACAAATTATCCATTTCTTTCTATGTATGGAATTCAGAAAGTCCCCCCTCTCCTCCCGCCTGCTTATCCCGAAAGGGTGTATTAAAGCGGTAGGCCTAGTCCGTTATTTATTTATTTATTTATTATTAAATTTGTAAAGACTGTTATGCATGACTAGTTTAAATCAAAAATCTAATTCTATAGGCCTACATAAAAAGAAACGAATATTTTTGATATTTGACAGATTTATATATTTATTGAATTTATTAATTGATTTCATTCTTATAAATGCCTGATCTGCAGGACTATGTCAAAACTAGTTTTATTTAATCTGTTTCTGTTTTGATAATTTCAATTTAAACGACTAGCATTTATAGTCCTTAAATTCTATTAAAACGGCTGATGTGGAAGTCTAGTCAAAGCACCCTTTCGAGAAAAGCCAGCTACGTAAATAGTATTTTTATTTAATTTGTAATCTGTTTCTATTTTAATTATTTAAATTTTAACGACTTACATTGTTATTCCTTTAATTCTATGATAAACGACTGATGTGGAAGATTAACCAACGCACTCTTTCGTAAAAACGGGGGGGGGGGGGGGTGGTTGGACGAATGGTCAACGCGACACGATGCGACGCTACCCACCCTTTCGGTATAAGCCTGTTTATGCTACAACTATTCTCATTACTGAGTAATATGAATGGTGTAGCGTATTTCATTGTATATCATTTAAATTGTTATTAAACTACCACACACCGAAAATAAAAAAAAGATTAAAAAAAGAGATAAACTCGTGCAACAATACACATGATATTGTACTTTCCATAGAATAAAAGAACAATATCCCTTCCCCGTAAACAAAAAACACTTGAAAAGAAAAACACTCAAAACAACGATAATATTTAAACTGGCAAAGGAGATTAGTGATTGCGGGTAATTGTATGTGAAATGCGATAAAAATAATAATAATGAACGTTATTTGTATAGCGCATATCACTAACACAAAGAAAGTCCCTATGCGCTTATACAAGAAGGAAATACAGAAAGGGCGAAATAGAAATTAACTTGTATGCCTGATACAAGAAAATAATTAATTACAAACAACAACAATAATGATACGCGATTCCTATATTACATTTAATAGATTGTACATTCAGAAATACAAATTTAAACATAAAAATTAAATGAAAATTAAATTAAATATTAAATACACTGTCGCTCATATATTTGGAATAATTATGTTTTACCCCAATTTATGGAATTATTTTTAAAATAATTTAAAAATAATAGATCTAGATAATAGTATACGTTCTCAGATTGTATTGAAGAATAATTTGACAATGTGTGTTTTGCGTGAGTGCTAAAGCATGTGTATGCTACTATGCTTATCAACTAGCGGACCTACGCCTTTAAGTCATAAATTACAGTAATGAGGATTAATGCCCCACAAAAGGGCACTAATATAGCACATCGACACGGTTTTGATCCTGGGGCCTCACAGTTACGAGGCCATTGCTTTGTCACTGAACCATGACTGTACGCAGCGGGGGCTAGGGAAGGGGGCAGTTTCCATAGATTTAAAAAAAAAAAAAAATGCAATAAATTTTAAATAATTTATTGCATTTTACCCCGGTCCCCAACATAAACAAATCCTCTGGACGGCCGTTCATTATGGCTCAAGGCATGGGCACACAGAAGATTTGTTTCATGTTGGGAACCGGGGTAAAGTGCAATAAATTATTGAAAATTTATTGCATTTTCTTTCTTTTTTTTATGATACTATAACCAAAGAAGTCAATAAACAGCTGGAACAAAATTAACAATTTACACAAAGATAGGTCTTCAACAGAGTCTTAAATGATTCTGTTGTGCTTGTCTGTTTGACAATATCAGGCAAGCTGTTCCACAATTCGGCCGAAGATTTTTTGAAAGAGCGAGTGCCATATAATGCCTTGGTCTTCCTTTTGTCAGTGAGTGTTGTTATAGTATCTCTTCCATCAACCTACACAACAAAATTATACATAATTAATTTAATAATTAACTATAATCAAAGTAAAATCTTATATATACTGTGAATTATGCTGCTATTTACATTTTATAAGCGTACTTTGATACATGTTGATAACATACCCTCGCTATCAAACACATTGTAAGCGGTCATCATCATCATCGTCATCATCGTCATCATCATCCTCATGACCCTACAGCATTGTTATAGTATTTGTTTGATAGATAAATGTATGCATCAGCATGTCTCAAAGAAAATAAAACAAAATCAACCATATAAATATTACAAATAATCAGTATAATTTACATGTGATGATTGTGAGCGATTACAAACTGAATAGCTCACACGTATTTCAATTTCTTTATCTGTTCTAATAAACTACATATTTTATCAAAGAATTGTATTTCCCAAAGCGAAATGATAAGATCGGCAATATTAAAATATACACATACTGTATATTATGCTGATATGTATGTATCATGAGTGTTTTCGTAATGTAAACACTTTCATGATAGATAAAGAAACTACGCCCTATTAAATTGTTATATTATTAAATCTAACATATATACTTCTTGGATACATGTATCAACCTATCTCATAACAAAATGAACAAAAATACAAAATCGAATTTTGCAGAAGATAAGTTTTATGCAGCTATCTACATGTTGTAAGTGTATTAAATAAAAAGACTGCAGCTCATTTAATTTGTTTATTTCGCTTCTTACAAACTAATAACAATAATAATAATAATAATAGAAATAATACAGACATTTATAACGCACAACATATTCAACACGAGGGTGATCAAGGCGCTTACAATGAGCTACATAATATATTTATATACAATTTTGCTTACATTACATTATACATGGTAAAACAAAAGATGAAATTAGTTAAAGTTGGCCATTAAAATAAGTTTTCAGGCTGGCCTTGAAACTATCTTCTGATTAACAGTCCTTAACAAAGGTCTTGTTTACTCATGACTAAAAAACACTTTTGATTTGATTTCTCTTGCTGCAAAAACGATCAATCAATTTGAAACATGTACCTATAAATGGGCGTGTATATAGTGTATATATTGTGATTTTGGAGCCATAAGGGCGGTAACTAATAAATACATACTCAGAGTTTACTCCTTTCTGGCTCTAAACGGATGATGTACAAAAACTATATTATTAAACAAAGGGGGAATTATCCTTTACTGTTGTAGGATATGTTATATAAAAAGTACATATACATTGAATAGATTAACATATTTGTTAATAGCAAAATGATAAATGAAACAAATCAAATATTACTAATATTTCTTATAATGCAGCTATTTACCGATTTATGTTATATGTATAGGCATGTGTAATGTGAATAGCTTCTTGAATGATAAGAAGACTGTGCAAACTTTTTTATATAATTTTGATAGCATTTTGTTAATCCCAATTTTCAGTTGATAGGTAACAAATAATTTGATATAATGAAGAAGAAGGTTAACAGATAGGAAGGGATGGAGACACAAAATAAAGAGGGCTCTCATGTGTGGACTGCTCTTAAGCTACGGTTACAAATCAGAGCAGCGACCGACCGATTAGTAGCCTGCTCGGTCGCCACTGGAATTAAGGCATCGCCCAACAATTTGTTGGAGAAGTCGAGCAGGCTGTAGAGCCCTAGCGATGCCTGGGCAGTGCCCTGTCGATTTCCCGTCGATCACCGGTCATTTTTAGGTGAAAACTGGGCGAAATCGGAGAGCTTGTCCAGGCGGCGTCCCGGCAGTGACCGACCAATACCCGAGCGGTCTCCCACCAGCCATCAGCTCAGTTTAAGGAAATTGCCCTGCAGCTGGCCGGTGATCGGCGGGGCGCCAACATACGCTCGGTGCACGGGCGTTCGCCACCCGGACACCGACCTAATCGAGCGTTCGCCGTCGAGCGATTAAGATAACAAATCAAAGCCGCATGGTCAAAGGTTGCTGACCGATTTTGAACTCGCCGCCCAGTAACCGACTGATCTCCCAGCGGTGAACGGGCAGCGAATGGGCGGCGAGCAGCTAAGCAGCCTTTGACCTAGCGGCTTCGAATTTTGACCTAAATCGCTCGACGGCAAACACTCGATTAGGTCGGTGCCCGGACGGTGACCGCCCGGGCACCGAGCATAATTTGGGCGGCGAGTGAAAGTGAGCAGGCGCCGCCCGAATTTTAACTCCGCGTTAAAACTTCAGCAGCGACCGAGCGATGCCCTAAAAACAAGCGATGCCCGGGCGGCCGCCGCTCGGTGCCTGAGCGAAATTGGCTCAAAACTTGCCTATACGGGTGAACCGGCGGTCAAATAATTCGATTGTTCGAATTATTTGACCGCCGGTCCACCCGTAGAGTATAAAACATGATTGCTTACAATATATTTTATTACTTGACGAAGTGCTGCAGCGGCGCACGAAAAGTCGTGATCTTTTAGATCCCTTGTTGACCATTCATTGCGAGACAAACAAATGTCACTAGCGATATTATTTTCGATGTCATGACCTGTTCCTCATAATTGTATATGTTAGCCCGATGTTTCGAGACACATTGGCCCGACGTTGGCCCAATGTCGCATTGCTAGCTGGGTATAGCTATAATACAACAACAGTTATAGACCGTTCAATTTTTTGTTGCCTTCACTGAAGTGTGAACATATCACAAATTATTGGTAAAAGACCACCTCGATTTCAAGATTATTGATATCTTTTTTTCTTCTCATTATTAAATATTATTATCTTATTATTTGTATTATTACTATAGTTGTCATGATCATCATTATTATCATCATCATCACAATGATTATTATTATCATCATTATCACCACCACCATCACCATCATCATTATTTCATGTTTTGTTATTATCATTATCATCATCATTATTATTGTCATAAGCAACATTATAATTATTATTATCATCATCATTTTCATAATTATTTACTGGTCAATAGTCCTTTCTAGCGAAATGGTGAGGATAATAAATGCATAACCACTTAATGCGGTCAACCAATATTGACGTCGCCATTGGATAGTAGAGACTAAAACCCAATGTAAGCTGTTTTCCTCAAATATGACCAAAAATACCTGTTTTATCTTAGTTAGACATGGTAAATATGTCCCTAAAACCCTGCCGGAATCTTTTGTTCTGCCAGGCATAAATGAAAGGGTTGGCGAATGAATTTAAAGAGGCAAGAACAACTGTTGACCGATGCAATGTACCTAGATAAAACCATTCTGGCATGACGCCAATATTGTAACAGAAGTAAGCGAATTGATTGGGTCCCAGGGTGACGATGAATATTGCAACAACGATGGTCATCATTCGAAGTACCTTCCGTCGTGCAGCAAGATGATAGGTTGGTCTAGGATGCGATTTCGAGGAGAAGAGACGGGATTGGCGAAGCAACGCACGAGCGCTGAGGATTTGCGTGGTGAACATAGTCATCACTGGAATCACGTAGAGAAACGCGAAGGTGAGAGAACCGACAAAAATCCTCATGAATTCGGTGGGAAAAAGTACCATGCATTCGTGGGTCACTGGTTCAATCCTCGAGCAAAAACCGGTGAAAAGATTAGTAAATGAGCCCATCCATATGACAACAACCACACAGTGAACACGGCCTTTGCTGAAATAACGGCGATACTTTAACGGGTAAACTATAGCAATGTATCTATCAAAACAGACGAGGAGAAGAATATACATTGAGGCAGTAATGCATGTACACTGAAATCCGTTGGTATACACAATCCAACAGTAGGAATGCCCTAGCCAGTTGGAAGGTACCGTTATGGCTCTCGGGAAAGGTAACAGGAACAACGAAGTCAAACAATCGGCTACAGCAAGAGAACCTATCAACGTGTCGGTAAATCTACTGACGGGGCGTTGATGAAACAGCACCATGATGACCACCAGGTTACCAAGAGTGCCTAAGCAGGCGGAAGCCATCTGAAGGATCGTGTCCCAAGCTCCCCACTCTACATCTTGCCATGTCCATGTATGAGAAACATTATCAGATAGTCCCGTTGTCATCATTGCGACCATTCTTTCCACGTCAGCTCAGGCGAGAAATCGAACTTAAATGTAATGAATGAAGTGGATTTAGATCTGGAGTTGAACTAAAACTTTTGTTTTATATACCCCTCCTTCTCCCTCTCTCCTTTTTTCTCTCTCTTGTAAAATATCACGAGCTTCGACCCTTTACTAGATTTTCAAAATCCCCTCCAATGTGATAATTTAGTTTGCTGAGGTTGATAACAGAAGACGTTACTGTGGAGAGGAGAATTTCAAAGTCCGATATGTGTTGTGAAGAATACTGAACACGACACGCATACATGTACCTAATCTGTTTGGTGGATGTTCATTCTTGTCACCTAGGTTAATCCGAAAACCTTTAACACGAATACGCAGTTAATGTACCTGTCAATTACTGTGTCACAAAGTCTTTATCAAGGGGAAGATTGGACTACGCCAACTCCAGTGTAAGATAACGCTTTACAGGTGTCGAAGGTATCGTCAAGTTCAGTGATGAGGAGCTCGCGCCTTTGAATTTTTTCTGAAACAGATATATGGCGCGATACAAAAGCTGTTCATCATCATCATCATTTCGCAAAGCCTTTTTTCGCGTTGCTCAAAGCAATCATCTTGTCAATTTGTGCCCATTCTTTTGTGTCAAATTTCTTGTGATGCGAATGAGCGACCGTTCAAGACGCATCAAGACTGATATCCATTCCACTCAACTTGTCATTTAATAGTGTTTACATTAAAATGCTTAATGGGTGACTCCAATCCTTGCCAGTTCGTGTATTGCACGGGAAAGAGAGTGCATGGAGTGGTTCAGGATCTATCTTTCGGATATAGAGCAATATTTTTGTTTAAATGACAACTCCTCAGATCTTTGTAAAATAAATTGTGGTGTTCCACAATGTAGTATATTAGGCTCGCTCTTATTTATTATATATATTGATGACTTTTGTCGATCATCTGATATTTTGTCTTTCGTACTATTTGCTGATGACACAAATTTATTTTTTTCTCACAAAGACTCTCAAAGATTAGTTGAAATAATCAATATTGAAATGTGTAATATTTTATCGTGGATTAGAGCGAACAATTTATCTTTGAATCTCAAGAAAACGAAGTATATGTTATTTAGTAAATCTATAAATTCATGGCCAGCAAAAATAGTTTTTGAAAATATTCCATTGGAGTGTGTTTCATTTAATACATTTGTTTGTGTAACGGTAGACCAAAAGCTTTCTTGGAAAAATCACATCGACAATATTAGAAAAAATTATTTCTCGAAATATTGGTATTAATTACAAAGTAAAGTCATGTCTTCCTCTTAATTCCTTAATTATGCTTCATAGTTCTCTGATACTCCCATACTTGAACTATGGTCTCTTAGTTTGGGGGTAACACACATTAAACGTCATTAGATAAAGTGTTTTTTATTACAAAAGAACATTATTCGTATTATTTGTTATTGACCAGTAAATGCATTGAAGAGGATTCTTTTGATGAAGTTTTGCAGTCAAAGCCAAATGGAAGCTGCAAGATGGAGGGATGCAATAAAACTGACCAAAAATCTGAACTAAATATTTGTACATATAGTCCGGCAGCCAAATCCAGATTATTGGCCTAACCTTGTTTTAGGGTCTATAGTTTTTTTTTCAATGGATTATGATTGCCTAAACCTTCTATTTGAACAATCCGATTGCTGACACTCTGTCAGCCTTGAGCAATTTAAGATATGTGACGTCATACAAAATGGCCGCCAAAGTACATGATTTTTCTCTAAAAATGTATAATAAATATATAATAGGGCTTTTTCTACAATTTTGGGCAGCCAAATGTCTGTATCTCTCTAGGACCATCACTAAAAATTGTTTCGTGATGTTGCACGGCCATAGATGACAAGCTAATTTGCATATTTTGAAATAGCGCCCTCTATAAATATATTAATTTTGCATATAAATAGGTGTGCCAGCCAAATGCCAATTTCTTATTTCTCAATGGATTATGATTGCCTAAACCCTCTATTTGAAGAATCCGATTGCTGACACTCTGTCAGCCTTGAGCAATTTAAGATATGTGACGTCATACAAAATGGCCGCCAAAGTACATGATTCTTCTCTAAAAATGTATAATAAATATAAAACAAGGTTTTTTCTACAATTTTGGGCTGCCAAATGTCTGTATCTCTCTAGGACCATCACTAAAAATTGTTTCGTGATGTTGCACGGCCATAGATGACAAGCTAATTTGCATATTTTGAAATAGCGCCCTCTATAAATATATTAATTTTGCATAAAAATAGGTGTGCCAGCCAAATGCCAATTTCTTAGATCTACGTCACGTTAAACACATATTATATGAAATAATTACGATTGTGCTGCATTTATCTTACATATTTGTTGGTCTAAATTAAGATACATGTAAAGAAAACAAGATCTACAAGGGAATCAGTGAGAAGTGATTTTACGGTACATTATTGTTCCATTCATAGGCTTTATTTAGACCAGCATTGATCCAGCGTCAGTGAATGATGATAAAGCATTTGGCATCGGTACCAGACAGATGCATGAGTTTTAACAGAAGTTACCTGGTGGATTCTATGACACAATTTCCAAGAAAGTCTACAACGGGTACCTGACAAAAATTGTCAGCCCTGGAGTTTCATAAACGGCAAGCGATGCGATGCTTCAGGGTTGGCTCCATTGAAATAATCTAATGGAATGACTTACTCAGATAGCCTCTCAAAGGCGAACATTCTAAGTAATCGGTTTTCATCCATGTTCAACTGCAATGAAGATATGACTAGTCTGAGAGACAAAGGACGAAGCCCCTACCCAACCATGAATCACATTACTATCTCGCCACCAGGGGTTCTGAAGATCCTGTCTGAGCTTGATGTTCATAAAGCCACTGGTCCTGACCAAATCCCAGCCAGACTGCTGACCACCAAACTGACACCTGTGTTCCCTCTATTCTTCCAAGCCTCCCTTAACCAGAGCGTGCATACCTGATAAATGGAAGATGGCTATATATATTGATCCCATCTTCAAGAAAGGTGACCGTAGCAAGCCAGAGAACTACAAAGCTGTCTCTTGGACGTCAGTAACATGTGAAGTACTGGAGCACATCGTTCTTAGCAGCAACATGAACCACCTTGAAAGCCACAACATCTTGTCTGATGCACAACATGGCTTTCGAAAGAAGCGATCCTACGTCTCACAGCTTGTCCTTGCTGTCCTGGACCTTGCCAAAGGCATAGATGCCTGAGCTCAATTGGACATGACACTCCTTGGTTTCTCCAAAGCGTTTGACAAGGTTCCCCATGGAAGGCTAGCTGTTACACAAGCTCCAATTCTATGGAATCTGTGAACCCACACATGCTTGGTTTTCTGGCTTCCTGAGTTACAGGACCCAGCAGGTGTTACTGGAAGGACCCATCTCCAACACCAGCCAAGTAACATCTGGCATCCCGCAAGGCAGCGTTATCGACCAGATGCTGTTTCTCCTCTTCCTCAATGATCTGCCACCGTACCTCTCCCCAAACCCAACAGTCAGGCTCTTTGCTGACGATGGCATGCTATACAGCAACATCAAGACATAGGAAGACGCCTAGCGTTTCCAAGAGGATCTTGACTCACTGCAACGCTGGGAGCGTGATTGGCTGATGGAATTCATCCCACATAAATGTCAGGTTCTACATGTCACCAATAAACGCAAATCCATCATCAAATTCACGGACAGACCCTAGATGACAAAAATATAGCAAAGTATCGAGGTGTTGAGTCGCAGAAAAACCTCAGCTGGAACCCACATATCAATATTATCAGCAAATACTACAACTCCACCCGTGCCTTTCTTCAAAGAAATATCCAACCATGTCCTAGAAAAGTTAAAAAATTGTGCTACGATATTCGCCTTCAACCAATCATGGAGTATGCCATCATCATAATTATATGGGACCCTAACACTCAAACAATTAGCAATCATCAAGAAGCTTGAAATGGGTCAACGGCGCTATGTCCGCTCCTACTGCAATGACCACTGCAGGACAAGCAAAGTAGAAGCCATCCTGAACCAGCTCAAGTGGCCAACATTACAAGAACGCAGGGTACAGGCTCAGGTGGTGATGATCTTTCGTATCAACAACCCGCTGAAAGACTTTCCACATACTTTCCTCACTCCATCAACATCCCTGCACAGAGGGCATTCCAAGAAGATAATTGTTCATTTTGCCTGAATGCTTGTCTAAAAGAGGAGCTTCTTCCCGGATACAATAAGACTCTGGAACTCCCTCCCTTTGAACACCGTCAATTGTACCTCTGTTTAACAGCTTCAAGCAAGAGTTTCTTGCTGTGCAGCTCCTGCTATGACTAAACAGTCAAATCCTAGAGAGGCAGGTCCTGTTGCAGTTGCTGCAGACAAATTTCATGTGTGGCTGTGCTGTTGAAGCCGTGGCTAGCTGCCGTCTTTGTTGTCTTTTCTCCTCCCACTGTTCTACTCTCTTCTGATCACTCCTCTGTATACATGTCTTCACAGCGCATCTCCATTTGGGGCAGTCTGAAGCATAGGCTTCCCATTTTGTAGGGTTGATTTCACTGGCCTCCATATCCCTCGTGCACACATCCATGAAGCGCAGGCCAGGTCTTCTAACAGTCCTGGTTCTGGTCGCTAACTTTCCGTACAAGATGTCTTTTGAAATGCGGCCGTCTTCCATTCGACTGACATGACCAAGCCATTTCAGCCGTCGTTGTGATAGAAGAGCGTAGATGGTCATCATCCCTCCTTTTTGAGGACATCCTTGTTTGGAATGTGGTCCTGCCATTTGATGCCTAGGATTCGCCTCAAGTAGCGGAAATGGAAAACATTCAAACGGCGCTCCTGACTTGCATACAGGGTTCACGACTCACTGCCATACAGGAGAGTGCTGATCACATAGGCCTGGTAGATCTTCATTTTCGTGTTGGTGGTTTATAGTAAAGTGTTCTTCCAGGCCTGCTTTGAGTGTCTAGCCATCTTGGTTGCTGCCTTGCCAATGTGAACGTTGAGCTCGAGATCAAGGGAGAGGTTGCTTAATACATAGAGCCGAGGAAGGTGAAGTTTTCAACCACTTGGAGGGTGTAGTTTAATTAACATTGGAGGATTCGAAAGTCTATGACACCAAGTTGATCTACTCTAGAGTAATAAGACTGCAGGCAGTTGAAGATATGTCAATATCAAGAATATTTTGTCATGGAAGCTTTCACCAGGTCAAAGGCGAATTTGAAGAATTTGACAAAGGTTGACATGTCACTTGAATAACCTTGTACAGCCCGTTTGATGGTTATGTGCTCTACTCTGGATTAAAATCGGATGATCTTTGGTTGGTGTGCCACCAGGGTTTCTAGAAGTCATGACGAATCGAGAGTCATCCAAAAGAGTCTTCCCACCTCACTGCTTCCCTCCCAGAAACTACTGACAACAAACTACAGTTGATCGACATCATATACCGGTATGCGTGATTCTGCAGAATGATGAGGTGTTCAGAAATAGGCAAAAGCACAAGCTGGTCATTATCGGTCAAGATGAGGTATCTGTTGAAGTGATACCAGGCCGCGATGTCATGCCAAGGGAAGATCTTTCCATAACACATGAAGAAGCAGACAACATCATAGTACAGCAAGCGATTCAAATTGCTGCTAATGAGAAAAGGTATGTTAGGGTCCTGGCTGTTAGGGTCCATCATTATCTACATGAATAACTTAGAACGCCAATGATCATGGAGTCATCAAAGAGCGAACTGTTATTGACATTCCTGCCACTGTACACAAGTTAGGAGATATCATTCCATCGATGTTGGCAGGACATGCGTTGAGGGGATGCGACACTATTGGGGCATACTTTGGGATTGAAAAGGGTACATGCATTGCTGAAAGTGATGAAGCAGAAGATTTGACTCCCTTTGGACTCAGTTGGCAAGAGAGTTCATCTGCAAACATGTGTGTGGAAGCACGCTTTGCAGTCACGACCCACATCATTGGATCCTACAAAGTATGGCTATGCAAAAGAAGAGGAAACCAAATCCCTGATCCCTGTCACAGTACTTACAAATGTACAACTCGCACCGGACAACATATTAAGGTTAATACGGTGCACTTGTGCGAGTGGAAGCCTATGTAAATCATCACGGTGCCAATGCAACAAAGCAAAACTAGCATGCACAATTTTCTGTGGTTTTCGCGCCTCTGTCGAGTGTTATAACGATCAAACTAAAGCAGCAAATGATAGCCATTGGAAGGTAACCATGTTTGGTCATTTTGGGTGGATATTTCGCTTTATTAAACTCATAAATTCCCTTGTAAGAGAGGAACCTTTTCATGATAGGTTCATATAAAAGAATGTATTACCTCAAAATACAAATCAAATTTCGGAATGCTGTCACTGAAACGGGCATTTATAACCATATGGCACCTCATATCTATGGGACAGACAGCATGAAATCTAGCTTGTTTTCTCAAAGTATTAAAGATAAAGACCAGTTATGGTCATGCCGATTGCATTGTGAAAGAAACGTTGTGGAATCGATCAGAAAAGGTTGATCATCTAGCTTATAAGTATTGGTGTGTACTGCAAGGTTCTGGAATCATCAAAACGATTAGAATTTTGGCCCAGTCTTGGTAAAGTTACAATCACTGTACACAGAAGGATGTATATGGACTACGCGACACGTGCGCGATATCTATCAGGTCTAAATAGATATAATAATTTACCAAATATATCAATTAGTAGGCGGTTTCTTGGCAAAATTTGTATCATCACGTATTAGTCAAAACATATTCTTTCACATGATTGGTGATAAGAGCTTCCATTTCATTTTTTGAGAGGGGGGGCGTGGCCAAAACTGATCTTTACCTTTAAAGTACAAAATAACCAAAAATCACACCAAAATGTGGTGCACAATTTTTACTAATTGTATTTAGTGCGTCTGACTTATAAAAAAATGTTAATTTCATGTTAGAAATCGGCATTTGGCCATCATTTAAAAATTGCAAGTATCGTGTCTATAGAGGGCGCCAATATGACTTATGCACATTTACATGCCATTTTTTATCATACAACATCGTCAATTTTTATTTAGTGATGATCCTAGAAAAAAAATCAAGATATTTGACTGACATTTAATGTAGCAAAATACTGTAAACAATTTTGTTATCATTAATTTTGGTAAAAAAGGGTGTTTTGGCGGCCATTTTGTGTGACGTCACATATCTCAAATTGCTCAAGGCTGACAGAGTGTCAGCAATCGATTCTTCAAATTGATGGTCTAAGGAACTATAATCCAAAAAAAAAAAACTATAGACCCTAAAACAAGGTATATCGAGATGG